>JAGFZM010000045.1:1378019-1587200 GCA_017657215.1 Limnothrissa miodon
CACACACACACACACACACACACAGAGAAATAGCCATTTACAAAAAAAAATTGGCCAAATTACTGGGGGTGATAAGGAGAGGGGTATATAGGCCGATGTGCTACCGAATCTAATAACGATATGGCGTGCTTTCCATTTCCATGGCTACGGGATACCAGCATGCCATGGCAAACAAAGGGATCTAAATGAGTATGTGTGTAGCTCAACCATGCAGCTAATTACAAAAAGGCTATACTTGATTCAAGAAATTAAAACATGAGCACACTGTAGAGAGGCCGACGGCAGATGAGTCTGGTGAATTTCCTATGCGTACCTTTTGTGAGACATCTGGGAAAGCCTTTTGTATTTAGCCAACATTTAAGCACTATGTCAAAAATATGAGTCAACTGCAATAACATGCACAGCATGTAATTGATATTATGCAGCTCTCTGTAAGAAATATAATTCTAGAAGAGTATTCTAGAATAGAATTTAAATGCATACTTTGGATGTACCTGTGAGTGTTTGGAAATGGCAGTGGGGTAAAATCTGTGCACTCAGCTGTCTCAATAGGATTTCATCAGGAAGAAGAGAGTGACACACTTAATTCCTGGAAACTGTGTTATTCCCATTAAAGCAGTGATATAAACAAAGGCCTATTTTCTCTTCCTATTGCTCTAGTCCTTATACACAAGCCGGTTGGGCTTGCAGCTCCAGCAGAGACCATAACAAAAGTAAATGATTGGCTTCCCTTACTCTCTCCATTGGGACCATGCTTTCAACCAAACCACAGGGGACTCAGCACACCATTAACCGTGGCTAAATTACCAAATAATCTTTAGCCAGACATTGGACACACATTGGAATCAATTAGCTTTCATAAATACGGTCTGTTTATGACTCTTTACCCAACAGGGTCCATTGTGTGCAACAATGATACAACACATTAAATATGGGAGGCTATTTGCTTCTGCATAGAGAACATGTATATGTCTAACATATTCAACAAATAGATCATTCTAACATACTGATAGATAGACAGATAGATTGACATATGATATAGTAGATGTATCATTTTTGTGCTATGTTTAACATTTCACAGCTGTCTGAGAAGTTTTCTGATTACAACATCACAATCCAGGAACCATTAACCCTTGTATGGTGTTCATATTTTTGTTACTCAGCCAGTGTTCGTGGGTCTGGTGGACCCGCTCCATTTTTGGGTTTTTAAATCAACACAATCAAACAATTATATGTTAAAATACTTAACAGTTGTTTACTTCATCCCAATTACAAGCCATATGAACAGCATTTATATTATTATTATAAATATTATTTATATTAATATTTGCCCTTTACCTTTGTTAGATCACATTAATGAATGAATATGCTACTCGTTTTTTGTTTATTTTCTGATAAAATCAACAAAACCAACAAAAACCAAATTAAACAAGATTTTTCATAACTATTGATTTTTATTCATTTGAACTTAATTGGAAATGCAACACATTCAGGTCAGTTTACATAACCCAAGCTGAACACATCCAGTAACACATCTAGTAAGTCAGTCTCAACACATAAGCCCCATTGAACACACTGTCATTTCGTACCAGCCTAAACAACACCAGTGACAGAATTTTAGTGTGTGTGTGTGTGTGTGTGTGTGTGTGTTACATGTACTTCATGCACATGAAGCATGTGTATTATATTTTTCTGTCCATCTTGGGTCTATACACTTCACAATGCTTCTTTTTTGTTGTTGCTTTCCAGAATAATGAAAACATCAGGAATTTTACTGATACCTCTCTCACACACACAAGGCATAAGTGTAAGACATTTACTACAACAGCTTCACACACTTAGGCCTACTTCAGGCTCTGCAGATGTTGGTTCTGTAGGTTGGGTGGATGGGGTACCAGCATTCTCATCCTGTATCCTCCTGATGATTGCTGCAGAAGCTGGTGTTCTGGGAACATGTTGTCTTCTCTGGATTTGAGGTCTCACCAGTGAGGGCTCACCAGTCTCACCACTCTCCTTTGGAACTTTCCTCAGTTCCACTCTAGGTTCAGTGCCATCCAGATTACAAAGGAGTTTTACACTGAGATGTCCAGTATGTCAAAGAATATCAATGGCGAGCGTAGTTTCCTTCTATTGCAGTTGTAGACAGCCACAGGCTTGTCCTTGTTGTCCAGCCCTCTTTTTGTGGCATTATAGTCCATGATGATCTCAGGCTATTGATGCTCTTGGTACTCATGAGTACCACATTCTGGCCTTTTTTGGCACATAAGAGACCATGGATGTGTCAGTAGTGTACATGTACAAAATATTGACAGGCCTGTTCTTCATTGTTAGCAGCTGGGGTGGTACCGTCCCCACCATGGTCTTCTTTAGGAGCTCCAGTCTCAGCTTGGGTGAGGTAAAAAAAAAAAAACTCACGTGATGTTATGTCCACTGAGTCCCTGAGTCAAGTCTTGGACAACTCTAATTCCTTGATTTGATTTTTTGAGAAGGGTAAAAGGCGCAGGAATGTGAGAGCAAGCGGTGTTGATGTTTGAATGTTGTGGGAACATACATACACACACACTCACACACACACACACACACTCAGCAGCCCTATAGAGGAAGAAGACAGAGTGAAGGTACATAAGACCTACTTTTCACACTTTTATTAGTCCCGGGTCCAGTGGACCCGAACACCCTGTATGTAATATAAATGTGTAGGGTGGGTGTACGGTGTGTGGTCATTGAAAATGTGTTCTGATTATGTTCTTCACCGAAAATGAGCCAAGGCCAATGAATCTGAGGTTGAAAAAATAATTGCTCATTTAATTTTTCTTCTGATAAAAAATGAAAACGGTCCCACAGACCCGAACTCCATACAAGGGTTAAATGGAGGGATGCAATTTCTGCTGCTGGTATGCAGACAAGGCATGCAGACATGAACGCCTTTGTTGCATACACCAGAATGTCTGTCCAGGGAAAAAAGAGGCAGAGCTGCGAAAGGTCGCTGGGGTCGCAGCTAAGTACTTCTAATGACGCCATGGTCGTGGTGGAGGTTAGCTAATGCACAGGGTTCTATGCTCAAAATGGTGTCAGGTGGCTGATCTTGGGTTTCAGAGACTGAAGATGTTTTTGCACCATGTTACACAGGTCTCAGTTCAGCCAAGAGCACCCTGTCCTCCAGGCCAATTCATTAAGGAAGGTGTTAATTATGGCCAAATGCAGATATAAGGACAAACAGAAAGGTTGATGTGTCAGACATCAGTTGCTGGATGTCACAGACTTAGGTGATGTCTAATTGACCATGTTGTGAGCTGGGAATAATGGCAGCAGAGGTCGTTGTTGTCAGCGGAACAGTTTCCTCAAATACACAATGTGGAGACAAGTAACCTTTTCCATTAAGTGGCAGAAAGATTACCCCTGATCCCAGCATGCTACATGAAAGCTCTCACTCTGTAATTGTTCTCTCTCCTCTCTCTCTCTCTCTCTCTCTCTCTCTCTCTCTCTCTCTCTCTCTTTCCTTTCTGTGTCCTGCAGAAGCGAGGCGCGGAACCTTCGGCGGTAAGACGGGCCCAGGAACTGTCAGTGGGATTCTGTCATGTTCTAATTATCGTCCGTGGGCTCGTTGGAGAGTCAAATACTCTCAAGTCAAAAGCTCGCCGGAGCCCCTGCCCAGGTACCTCATAAAGAGCACTGCTGTTAGCACTCTTTCCCAACGACTGATGGGCCAGTATAACACCATCCTCAACATCCTTTCATCTCTCACTCCTTTTTCTGATTTCTCTCTCTCTCTCTCTCTCTCGTTCTCTCTCACACCCTCCCTCTCTCTCTGTCTCTCTTACTCCATCTCTCACTAGGTGTACATTTTGTGCAGTGGGGGACCTCTCTAAAAGCTCCTCTGATGTATTCGGAGCCATTTGTCGTGTCTGAACCTGAGGGTGTGATTTTTTTCCTTGACTTTTTTCCATTTCCCTTAGTGAATTTATAAGCATTTCCCTGACTAAACTAATGTGGCTTTTCGGGGTGCTGTTCCTCTGCGAAAATGTGCCCGCCGTTATTGTGCAAGCGTCCCAGATTGAAATATCTGACGCCTGAAATATTGACTTTAATATCTCATTTGAAAAATTCATGAAACCTTTGATGTTAAATCCATACTCAATTTAGCAAAATGCCACTAAAATATGCAGAAGGGTGTGTGTGTGTGTATGTGTGTGTGAGAGAGAGTGTGTATGTGTGTGTGTGTGGCAGGGAGAGAGACGTCATTATTGTCTGTCTGTGTTTTTGCAGAGAAATTACATTTTATGGCTCCAGCACTGATCTTCCTAGTGTTTTCTTTATTTTCATTTATTTATTTATTTATTTTGTCATTGTGTTCTGTGTGTTTGTGGGGGCAGAGGGGGTGGGGGGTTGCAGGAGCAAAGGAAATAGAAGGGACCCATTAGGAGCAAAATGAAAAGAGCTATTGATTGGTCTCTTATTCCCTCTCTCTTTGCCTCATTTCCTAAATGCATGGTAATAAGGGCTTAGCCGTGGCGGCTAACAAAAAGCCTTAATGAATGGAACTTTAAAGAATTAGTGTGAGTGCGTATGATGATGATTCACAGATGTTACTGTCAGGAGAAGCGGGCGCAATTTTTTTGTTGTTGTTGTTTTCTCTGCCGATTGCATTCTCATTTATCAAACCCATTCCCTAATAACATTATAATGCGATCACGACAATATATAATGATTTCCATTTATAATTTTGTATTTAAGGATGCAAGGATGGAAAAAACAACACACAGCACTTGTCGACAGCAGTGCAGATGGAAGTGTGGGGGAGTTGCGATTTTAAGAGGCATCATATTAGAATTAGATTTCTTGAAGCTAATTATGATCAAAAGCGGCCCTTTAAAACCAGTTGGAGGTTATGACAGGTAGAAAAAAAGCAGGCTTTTAGCAAATGGATTTCTGTTGAGTGGAGTGCGTCTGAGAGAGGATGAGAGAGTGGGAAAGAGAGAAAGAGAGGGAGGGAGCTGAGGGAGGGAGAGAGAGTGGAGGGTGTGAGAGAGTGGAGAGAGAAATGAAAAGACAGGCGAATGTTGTGAAATCCACTTGCGTGCTAATAGAGTCACATTTGCCTTTGGTAATTTGTAAGCACTTTAGCCCGGCCTATCGATCAAACTGGAGGGAAGGGAAGAAAGGGAGGAGGGAAAGAGAAGGGGGGAAGAAAACAGTAAACTGCATTAACATCTAGTGAGCGCCAAAGCCCTCATCTCCTTTCTTTCTCTCCCTCCCTCCTTCTCCAATCTCTCCCTCTCTCACATGGGGCAGTAATGGTGTTGTTCCACAGCCATAATCATTCAGATTAGGTATAGAGAGGGATAGTTACTCTCTCTCTCTCTCTCTCTCTCTCTCTCCCCATAAGGAAAAAAGAGAGATTCTCCCTGGTCCCCAGCAGAAAGTCCTCTCCTTTGTGCTTCTATTTCATTTGTGAAGGACTCCATGACAGGAGGGCATTGTCGGGCGGCGGGGTGTGGCCCCAGCTCTTTGATTAAATGTCATTCCTCGGGAGATTCCGATCAAAGCCAAACACAAGGCCATCCGCTCTGTCTGCTCAAACAGGAAAAAGATGTGTGTCTGTGAATGTGTGTGTGTGTGTGTGTTTGTTTTCTCTTTTTTTCCTGTGTGGTACTATAATCTCACGCTGGTATTCATGCAGAGTAATTCCACTCACCTGTGGGAAGGGTTGGCTGAGCTCAGCAGATGCACTGGTTTACTCTCGCCTGTGAACTTCATTCATAAGCCTGCATGTGCATTCATCAACATGTGCTTTTCAAAGGAGTAGATGAGTTCTATCTGTCAGTTAACATTTGAGATGTTGCGAGAGAGAGAGAGAGAACACATGTGTCTGCATGCATAGACAGTGTCTGTTTGTATGTGTGCCTTAAATTGAGATAAATATAAAAATCAGGTCTTATCCACACAATATCAGGGTTTTTTTTACGCCAGCCAATTCCTCCTCTCTCCGATCCCTCTTCGTAGCCTTCGTAACACGTCAGCTGGAGCTGTCACTAAATCATAACCCATTAGCCTGGCTCCATTAGGCTGAAATGGACGTATATCTCTCCTCTCCACTCATCTCTGCTTTGGCTCAGAGAACCTGGCCACTGCTCTCTCTCTCTCTCTCAAAGTTGCTTTATTAGCATGACTGTTAAAATACAGTGTTGCCAAAGCTTGAAAAATAATAAAAAACATCACATGTACATAACATTTGGGTAATAGACATGGGATGGGTAACATGGGTAACATCTCTTTGTCCAATCAGCTATGGAGTCTGTGTCCGATCAGTGTCCCATTCTTTTCAATTATCCAAAGTCTTGCACATACTCCTGCTGAACCTTACTGAGGTAAAGCCTTAGGTCCAAGTCATGCAATAGCTGCAGTGTATTGTGTGTTGTACAAAATTGCTTGGTCCATTTTACAGACTGTACCCTTTGGCACACCCTTTGAAAACTGTCACGAAGGAAAGTAGGAACATGTTGGCCTTCACTCTCTGAGTTGATGAAGTTTTGTGAGGACAGCAGTCAAAAAGAATGGTTAACCTTGGTTTTCCCTGAGTGATATTTTTTGCTCTAAACACCATTTGCAGCTAAACTGCTGCTTGCTGTTTTTAGAGTGCAATATATTACAGAGGGTGAAGAAAGGCTTGCAGTCAGGAGCTTGCAGACTTGCAGATTTGTTTTGCTGTATCTCATGGGGTTACATTCATCTCACACCTGTGTGGATGTGTCTGTGTGTGTGTATGCGTGCGTGTGTGTGTGTTTGCTGTTAGTTTGGTTGTAAGGACATTTTTTCTGCAGATTTTTAGGGAGCGCATCAGATGTGACACATATTTTATGTTACTGAGATGGCTGGTGTGTTGACAATTTACACAGAACATGCTGTGACATCATCCACACTGATTATAGTTACGCTGCTCCAGTGTCACGAGGCACGAACATGGGACAATTAGTGTGTATGTCTGTGCACATGACTGTGTGTGTAAGCATGCAATAAGGGAAGGGAGAGGGAATGTGTGTGAGCGTGAGTGTATGTGTGTGTGTGTGTGTGTGTGTCGTTAGGACCAGTTATGCTTTGGGGCAGTCATCTTGCTGAGGCATGAATCCTGCACCAATTAGTCATACCCTGGAGCGCTGTTACTGATGCTATGCAGAGAGGAGAAAGAGTGAGTGAGAGAGAGAGAGAGAGAGAGAGGAACAACTTCTGCATTACCTCCATTTCATTTCTGTCCTTCTCTCCCCACTATCCCACCATCTACCCCCTCCACCTGTCTCTCTCACTTTTGGAGATTCAGCCAGTTTGCTCAGAGCGTTCAACTTTCCGGACGGGCCCCGTCTCATTGCAGGTTAGGTGCGGGGACACGGACACTGTCATCACAGAGCAAGAGCGCTGATGGCTGGTTCTCTGAGGTAGTGGGAAGTGGACCTGGTCTGCGTATTCCACCATCCACACCCAACCGCTGCCTGTAATGAGAAAAGTCTTTTTGAGGACTAACTTGGAGTCCGTCAGTCGGTAGAAGTAATTCAAAGGTATCTCGCGCAGACACGCGGGGACTCAAAATGAGTATTAGTCTCTGGGGCCTCCTTCCGCAGACTTTAGGAGATGATAAGAAAGGGTGGTGGCTGCGTGAGGACAGCTTTTCCAGGCAATGTATTAAATTTAGTCTTTGAGCAAACACTACATTCTACTTGATGAATGTCAGTGTTTAACATCATGATCCACTTAAAACTGTAATCTATTTTCAGAACTAGGATAAAGTATTCCGCCCTCCTTCAGTTCGGCAAGAAACTTTCTGACGGTCTTAAACATTAATATTGGGCCAGTGTTGCTGGTTTGCCAATGTCTCACTTGATATTTTCCGTCAGATTAGGATTCTATATGAAATATAACGTACAGTACTCCTCACCTCTGAGGCCACTGTTATGTCTGTTTGCATTTACACAGGTTTCCTCCCTCTCTCTCTCTCTCTCTCTCTCTGTGTGTGTGTGTGTGTGTGTGTGTGTGTGTGTATGTGTGTGGGTATGTGCACAAGTAGATAAATACACATGGGCATCTTTTATAAGATTTGCATGCATCTGATTCAGTAAAAAAAAAAAACATTTGCCAGAATTTTTGAAAAGGTAAATGAAGCTATCCAAATATTAACACCAAGTTGAGGTTATTTCGACTTGGTCTCCCTGACTGAGAAATACCTGCACTTCATTAACTCTTCCCTTTCAAGTAACGTGTTAATTCCTGCACCTTTCTGCCACAGAATTTTCATTGTCTCATTTGTGACGGCCCGTTCATTTCAAATTACCTCAAGCCAAAGAGATTTGCATAATTAACATTTTGAAATGAAGCACTTTTTTGAACACAGCATAGCCTTACCACACAAAGTGTCTTGTGTTGAAACAAGAATCCTCTGAAATATTCTCTCTGTCTCTTTCAATCCCACCATTTCTCTCCCTGCTCCTCTGCTCGAAATTAATGTTGATCAAATGTAAAACTAATGAATCTGTTCGCTGCAAGGACTTTCCTACTTTCAAAGGTGTGACCTGAGGATAATATCTGTTTTTGATGTTTCTACCTGTCCTTACCTTTTATTACATATTCATTCTTAAAGTAGTGCAATTAGGCACTGGCTTTTTCTGTTCTGAAGTTTCGGCATAAGACTCTCAGGAAGAGAAAATGCTGAGATGTGCTCTACAGTAGGTAGGCTGAATATATTATTTTAGTTACATTTATTAAATATCAGCTTGGTGGATTAGCCCAGGCCAAGAAATACAGTATATATATTTTCTTGTGACTTACAGCAACACCAAAAAGAAAGGTTTTACTGAATAGTTCTTCTGTTCCACTAGTGTTGTATCAATAATAAAAAATAAAACAAAATACAACAAACAGTAACAACAACATGTCAACAATAACAATAACACTATGTCAACAACAACAATGACCACAACAATAACAACAACAATAATAATTATAATAATAATAATAATAGGTAAACAATACTTCTGAGAAATCATTGTTTGAATAGGAACAGACTTGCGTGTGTGCGCACATGTGATATATTTGAGTGGGCTTGCGTGGGGAATAGCGGGGCAGCTCTCATTCATTTCCCTGTGTGGCCCTCTCTGCCTCTGTCTATTTATCTATCTGTCTGACTTTGGCCTCCATTCAGTGCCTGGATCAGCTGTCAGTTTCACGGACAGATGACTCAGTTCTGATTGCTGAGTGATGCGGTGTGTTCAGCCTTCCCTGGTCGCCAGAAGAGAGCAATGGAATGGCTCTGGGCTCTGGGCTCTAGGCTCTGCTCCGCCACAACCACATAGGCCAGGCCCTTTTTGGGGTGGGGAGAGCAGGCGCATAGGAGGGGAGAGGATGGCCGCTGCTACTTAAAAAGGCCCCACCATTAGTCGAGGAACATTAAGTATCCAGGAAGCTTTTTATTCCCCCTCTTCTCGTCTCACACAGCCACACATGCACTCTCAGTTACACACCGTTTTCTCTCTCTCTCCTTCTTTCTTTCTCCCTCTCCTCCCTTACTCTCTCACTCACACAAACACACACACGCACACACTCTGGTGACTGGAAAATCCTTCCATTCACACAAGCAAATGCCCAGTCAATGGGGAGTGCTTTCATTAGCAATATGTGGTTGTCTGCCTGTGTGCTTGTGTGTGTGTGTGTGTGTGTGTGTGTGTGTGTGTATGTATCTGTCTGTGTGTGTGTGTGGAAGAAGTGAATAAAGGTCTTGCTGGCCTGGCAAAAGCAATACCAAGCATGAGTAATTTGTAAGGAAATTTTGGCCCTGGTATTTTTAAAAGGCCGGAAGAAGCCTATTAGAGATTTGTCCTGCAGATAAAGCACACATAGAAAGCCAACATCTGCAGTGGCACTGATGACCTGAGCATATATGTTTGTGTGTGTGTGTGAAAGAGTATTTGTGATTGTGTGAGAGAGGTAGAAAAAGTGATAGAAGGCCATTCAGTTGCTTATTCATGACAACAGAATTGTGCATGTTTGGGTGTGTGTGTTTTAGCTCATTTGCATTTGTATGCCGAACAGTATACAGTATATACTTGGTGGTGGTGTGCACCAACATGCCGATTTCTACAGTACGTGAAATGCACATGCAGACGTGTAATTGCGGATGTCCATTTGTTAAAGCTGGCGGTAGCCTTGCCGCATGGGTGCATGGACGGCGAACAGCCTGGCATCTTGGCCTCGCCACAGGACAGTTTACCCTGGCGCCAGTTTCTGCTGCCTCAGCGTTATGGCATCCTTTCCTGGGACACCCCCAGCCCCACCCCAGATCACCCCCCACCTAATGAACAGATGGTTCTGACACACAGACACCTTTGGGCCTATCTAACTCTCACCTCACCATGGAACCTCCTGTGCAACAGGACAGTACTGCTCAAGTATGTACTTCACTGTCACTGCTACACTATCCTTTGATTCCATGTGTTAGTGTGTGTGTGTGTGTGTGATATTTGTTTTGTGGATCATTCTAAGGATGGTGGAAATTCACTGCTTCAGAGAGAAATTAAAATGGAAGGAGCTGACTTCTCTCTTTAAGCAATATTTTTAATACAAGTAGTAAAAGAATGCCATAATGTTATAACGAATGCACAAAAACACTTATAGCCTGTCTTTTGTCATATCAATTGTAAAACATAAATAGCAAATGTTAACCAATAATGTTTGAATATCATACAGTAATTTATGAGGATCTTACTGAGAGCTTCAGACTGGACTGTTTCTTTCAGCTGCAAGCCCATGTTTCTGTCTTCGTGTCTGCTTCTGGAGTTAATCTGTGCCTTTTTCTGCTCTCCTGCTGACTTCATTTTATTTCTCTCTCTCTCTCTCCCTCCCTCTCTCCCTCTCTCTCTCCCACACACACGCCTCCCCTTGTCCACACACACACACTTGCTAACTATTTTCCAACTCCTGACTTAAAAATGAAATGGCCCTGACTTCCTGTGGCTAGTGGGGGAGAATAACAGGATAGCGAAGCCTCCATGGTTGTCAGGGCCCCTCTCTCCTCTCCTCTGCGGTGTGCACTCGCTCGCCCCAAAGTCTCATGCATAAGTCATTAACAGTGCCCAGGTCTGCTGGGACCGATTTGCTCCCCATGTCCCACGACTCAACACCTCATTAGAGCAGTGCGGCCCCTGTCACTGTCGCCACCGACACCCTCCTCCAACAAGCACACCCACACACACGCGCACACACACACACACACAGGACTACACGTATCTTTATAGACACAGACGGTTATGTTTACATCAGTTATATATTCTTGTCTGCCCACTTGTAGGTCCAGTACGTAGCAACGTTAACCTTTCTAACCATTTGAAGTGTCTACAATCATTCACAAGTCTGTACAAATCTGTTCTCTGCTTGAGATTGTTCATGGGTGCACACCATGGGGGTCATAATTCCCTGGCCCCTGATTGGCTTCCTTCTCAGTGGTTATTATACTTTTTTTCCCCTCGCATAAACAAAATAGAAAGGGATGGGGAAAAAGAGGGGAATAAGTCATTAATAGTTGGGGAGAGTGAAATGAGTGATTTGGAAATGGAGAGCCTCATGCCATTGAGATTGGCTTCCTTCTCAGTGGCCCACAAAATGTTGCAGACACACCAAGTCTATCTAATTTATGCTTAGTTTTATATAACCTAAAAGAATGTATACATGGGGGTCAAAAAGGAAATTTTCAGCCCTCACCTCCTCTCTCTTCTCACATTCTTTCTGAAAAAAAAAAACACTTTATGTATAATTTTCGACAAAATAAGCACTGGATCCAGATGAATAGGTTCTTGACAGTTATGAATGAGGGTCCAGCTACATTAAGGCAATGAGGGGGGGGGGGGGGGGGGGTGGTGGGTACCAGGCGGGGGTGGATGGGATGGGAGGGCAGTGTGTATGCGGGCATGTGTGTGTGTGTGTTGGGGGTGGGGGGTCTATTATTTATTTATATACATGTATTTGTTGAGCACTGGTTTTGATGAGATCATATATCAGATACACTACAGCCTAATCACTCTAGACCCCCCCCCCCCCCCCCCCCCCCCCCCCCCCCCCTCAAATAAACCTCCCTCACCCCCACCCCCCCCCAACCACCCTTCTCTTGCACAATGCCTACTGCCTGCCCCCCTAGGTTACCTGGGCAACACCAATTCTTTCTCTGACCTTATTTTTAGGAATATTAAAACATGTTGGCTGTGAGCTTTCCTGATGCAAGCGTGGCGCTGGGCTTTATCCAGTGCAGTGGATGCCCAGCACATCCCTCCATCTCCCTCATTAGAGAGAGGGAGAGGTGAGAATCGGCCAGGGCTTCGTATCCTGTACTAATGAAGACCCTTCTGAGGCCAGCACATGGAGAGAGAGAGGGGGGGGGGGTGGATGGAGTGGAGAGATGAAGAGATAGAGAGGAGGTAAAAAAAAAGTGAAAGGAGGGCAAAAGGGAGAGAAAGTCAATATTGGAAGCAGAGCAATGAGAAGTAGTATCAATTTTCTGGATTATTAATTCAAATTCGCCTCTGCAGACCGGCTCAAATTAAGAGCATGGACTCACTCTCTCTCCCACTCTGTCTGTCTGTCTGTCTCTCTCTCCCTCAGTTATTCCCTCTCTCTCTCTCTCTCTCTCTCTCTCTCTCTCACTGACTCCCTAGCTCCGGCGAATTAGACTTTAACGTATTCTGTTTCAGGGAGCTCAAATTAGACGGCTCATTGGTCCTGCCAGGGTTCTGCCAGACCCCCACCCCCCTTTTACACACACACCCACACACACACAGGCACCCACACATGCACACTTGCACCCCCTTCCTAATAAAGGTAGGTCCGCAGCACGCACAGTGTTCTGGGAACAGGAAGAGTCTAAAAACTACACCTGTTTCACTTGGGAACTGCTCACAACACTCTCCTTTCAATCTGGCACTAGGAGACGACAGTGTAGAACAAGGGCCCTTTGTTTCACAAAACCAAGGGAGGGAATAGAGAAGGCATTTAAAAAAAGAAAAAAAAAACGCTTGCCAGAAAAAAAAGAGTGCTGAAAGAAGGTTTTGGAGTGAGGTGTGAAAGGTGAAGGCACCAGATTAATTGCTGAGGTAATTATACTTTTTTTCCCCTCGCATAAACAAAATAGAAAGGGATGGGGAAAAAGAAAAAAAAAGTCATTAATAGTTGGGGAGAATGAAATGAGTGATTTGGAAATGGAGAGCCTCACACCATTGAGTACAACTGAAGCTTATTTAATTAGAGCTCAGAGCAGAGTAATGAGGAGTAGCACCAGGCTTTCTCCCAGGCGGCATGCAATGCAGTCCAAATAGGAAATGGATAGAAGCTTTTTTTCACTGTCGTTCATTTTCAGATGCTGGGAATGAGCTTTAAGATTTCGGCCCCACTTTGAAGAGCGTGTTTGTGTTCTATTTTTGTTGTCTTCAGCTCACACAACGAATTGCATGTTACATTAACGAGGCCCAAATATGTAAACCATGCACACCATTTTGTAACAAACGCAATTCAACGGCTCTTAAACATCAGTTTTGCTCAGAGACATCAAAGTGTGGAGCATTGTTGCCATCCACACACAAGTCATTTAGCCAAGGCAAATGCTGAGTGTTTTCCTTCGAAACAGATCGAGGTTTTGTAAACCTTGCTCCACCAAAAACTGGCATGTGTGTGACTGCACAAACATTGCCCCTTGCTTTTAGAAATGTCTGTCCAAAAGAGAGACAAAACAAGCTTCTCTGTAGGCAGTCTTCTGCAAGGTGTACGGTGTGTCAAGAAGAGACATGGAGAGGAGAGTGGTGGAGGATGAGTCAGTATCAATAACTCACAAGCAGGTGGAGCTGTGAGCAAACTTAAACAGTAGGCCCACACCACTCTCAGAGTATCAGCGTTGAAGAGAGAGCTAGAGAGAAAGGGAGGGAGACAGACAGAGAGAGAGAGAGAGAGAGGTGGAGAGAAGGGGAAAGGGGTGTCATTTTCTGTTCTCAAATCATACAAGTCGACTCTCCGTGGGTGGAGCCGGGTCAGCTGTGTAGATTCACAATCAAGCGGCACTCGCTTATAGACTCGGGCCCAACTCGGCTTGCACCAGCCCTATCCACACAGGGCGTCGGAGCATTCATCATTGCTGCACAAGGGCCTTTGGTGTGCACCGAGAGCCTGATCCAGCTCTTTACCCGTTCCCCTGGCCAGATCTAATCTCCACATATATACTGCATGAGGAGAGAGGGAGAGAGAGAGAAGGAGAGAGAGAGGGAGGGAGGGAGAATGCTGGAGAGGGGGTAGTGATAGCAATCAGGAGAGGGTAATAATCAGAATAATTTCTTGCGTGGGTTTGTACTATACACGTGCGTTGGGGAGGATGTCGCCGTTCTCTTATTGAATGTGTGTGTGCTGTAAGGAAGCGGATCAGAGCGTGTGTGTGTTTGTGAATGAAAGAGAGAGAGAGTGTATGCGTGTGCGTTTGTGTGTGTGTGCATGCCCTTGTCATTTTTTCAATTACTTTGGCTGTGGTTAAATGCTCGTTTTCAGCAGTGCGCTGCCTGGAGCAAGAGTGGTGGCCCCCCACCACTAGAACTCACCCAATGCCTCTCACTCATTAGCCTACCCCCGATAGAGGAGAGGGTTACAGGGCCACAGTCCAGGCATGCCTCCCTCTCCATATCTCTCCCTTTCTCTTTCCCTCGTTTGTCTCTCTCTTTATTTGCTCTCATGCCCTGCCTCTGTCTCTTTTTTCACTGTGTCTGCAACTCTGTCTACATCTCTTTTTTCCCCTCTGATTCTGCACCTCTTCCTCTGTGCGTTTCTCATCTCTATCTTCTTATCTTTTCTTTTGTGTCTTTGTGTTTTCTCTTCCCTTCTCTATTTGGCGTTCCCTCCTTCTCTCTCTCCTACTATGTCTGTGCTGTCTCTTGTTGAGTAAGGAGGTCACGATGAGTGGCCAGGGAGGGGATGAGTGGAGAAGGAGGTGGTGGTGCTACTGCTTTAGCTGCTGCTGCTGCTGGTGGTGGTGGTGGCAGTGGAGGAGGACAGACTGGCTGACCCCTGGGCTCTCCCGGCTCTCCCTCTCGCGGGGCCACATCATTAGAGAGATCCGCTTTGACCTTTAGGGACAAAAGCACACTGACACACACACACACACACACACACACACACACACACACACATAATTCCACTTAATGACTCTGGCTCCAATGTCTGAGGTCCCGCCTCACGCCCGTGCTCTGCTGTGCTGTAGTCAGTCATCTCAGTGGATGACCTGAAAACTGGAAGAGATGGGGCCCATTCCTGTACGGGGCAGAGAACCCAAGCAAAATACATTTTTGGTGTCTCCTTTCTTTTCAAATATAGAAATTACTCATTACTGTGCACTGTAAAACTGAAGTATTTACTTCATTCTTAAATGTGAGTCTCTTAAGTGTTCTTCAAACAAAGCTGCAAGATGAAATATGCTCAATTGTATCCTATTAAATACAATATTAATACTAAAGCCATACTAAAAATAAAAATTGATATTATGAAAACAATTCTATTATCATCAGAGCAGGAAGTAACATGGGAAGTTATTCTGTCGCCGTGTTTGAGGTTGCATGGTCTGTTGCCCGGTGCCGAAGCGGCACAAATGGGGGTGTCATTAGTATGCAGTCCTCTGCTGACCCTCTCCGGAGAGGGAAAGCAGGCAGACAGGGAAAAAAAGTGGACCGAAAAGTGGACCGGTGGACCGACCAGCCTGCTGGCCCTGGCCCTGGCAGCAAAATGGAGGTCAGGGAAAGATGGCATCCATTACACAGGCATTCAATTCAAGTGTCACCTGCTTGGCACTGCTTTCACCCCATACACAAAACCATGGTTCCAGACAAACACATACATATACACACATACACACTCACGTATCCTGACATCACCCTTGTGCTAATGTATGTGTGTCATAGGGTGGGTGGATTACAGACTTCTGTGTGTTGTGTGTGTGTGTGTGAGAGAGAGAGAGAGAGAGAGAGAGAGAGACAGAAAGAGAAGGGTGTGGGGAGTATCCGTGTGCTTTTTTGCATTGTGTCTCTCAGCTTGTGGTCTCTTTAAATACTTAATTTGAAAATAGGTTGTGGTGACCTGCCACGGTGAGTGCCCATGGGGGGTGGTGGGCTATTCATCAGAGCTGCGCCTGGGCATGGGCAGGGACGGCCGCAAGGTGAAACCGTGCAGAGTCGACAAGCTTCACCTTGCACTTAGGCACCTATAGACTCTCCGGAGCATACTCTCTCTCTCTGCATCACTCTCTTTGTCCGTCGTCTCTTTCTCTAACCCCCCCCACCCAACACACACACACACTCACTTATCCCTTTCTGGTTGCTCTTTCTCTCACTCTCTTTCCCCCTTTCTCTCTCTCCTCTTCCCTCTTTCTTTCTCCACCTCTCCCCTCCTAAATGGACCAGTATCCTCTGGAGCACCAGCTGCTAAAACAAGACTGATTGTTACTATTCATCATCACACTTCAGGTGCGACGTGAGAGAGAGAGAGAGAGAGAGAGAGAGGGAGAGCAAGGCAGACAAAGGGAGAGAGTGGGGAGTCTGTTCAGAAGCAAGGCTGGGCCTTGGAGTGGAAGAGCCAACTCCTGTCTGAGCAGAACAACAACCGAGTGGCATGGAGCACAGTATCCTTCCACTGGCGGCACTGGCTACACAAAGGGACATCATAAGTCAGTGGGTGACACCAAACACAGAAGCATACACAGACAGTGAAACTTGCACATGACATGCAAGCACTTCTTATAATAGGATGTACTTAAACACACAGCGTAAATGAATATGCATGTATAAAAACATATGAGATCCAATGAGAGGACCTTGTACAGCGCATATACACACATGGATTTTTCTTCAAAAAGAGAGCCACACACACACACACAAAAAAACACACACACAAACACACACACACAAATTAAACTGACATTATTCAAAATGACCCAAACTGACATCCTCACCCAAAGTAAGAGGGTAAAAATTTGTCCCAGACAGGTAGAGCCTGACGTGGGCAGCTTGTTTGTAGCAGGAGGAATTTGCCAGAGTTCCTTGGCCACTGTGGGCCTCACTGTCACTCCTTGGGTCCCCATCCTGTCAGTGCAACTCAGTCCCGTCATCCCTCAACCCAGTTGAAATTAACAGGTAATTTGTAAATGTCACTTTGGGTTAGACGGCTCATTTTGTATCTTCGCCACCAATCCAAGGCCCACCAGCTAATTTTTCTTGTCTTCTTTTAATAAGATGTTCATTTATAAATAGAATTATGCCCCCCATCCTCCTCTACTGCCACCCAACTCACCCACCCACCACTTCAACCACCACTCCTATAGCGCCTCTACAAAATAAATGAGAGCAAGTGATGCAGAGAGAAAACAGCCACATGCACATTCGCGCAAACTGGAGCCACCCCACTCCTTTGCAGCCGATTAATGAAAGCTTTTCAAAGGATGGATTTCATTTTGGGTGCGAGGCAAGCTCTCGCTCATGTTTAATTTGAGGGAAGGAGATTATGGTCCGAAAATGCAATTTCTAATATCTAAATTAATTTTAGAATGGCTACCCCGCCATCACATACACACCCATAGGCTTGCTCACACAGGCTAGCATTGCTCACTGTCTTGCCTGCCTGCACACTTACACACACAGAGACACACACACACCCACACACACACATACACACTACTCACTAATGAGACTTCAGCTCTTAGTTTCAAGAGTGTGACTAATTAATTGCCTGTACTTTAAAAAGAGGAAGAGCTACCGAATTCAAGGTAATTTTTCTTACCTTTCATTTGCGAATGATCAAAGATAATTGAATCCAATTTAAGTGCAATCTGCTCTTATTACTGCAGACAGCCTTCTTGACTGTATGAACTCCCTAGTTCTTCACAGACATGAAAAACAGATGGGTTTTATGCTCAAATGATGGTGTAAATTCAATGGCTTTAACTAGAATTTCATGTAGACTGATGTTATTAACCAAAGCATAATACAAAGTGTTTATAAAAAATAATTGGGACTGCTGTTGTAATTGTGAAATTGAAATTGTGTCAAAGATGTTTAAAATATTAAATAAGCTGATATGTATGGTGAAAACATTATGATTAAAGAAAAAATCCAATTATAGGTCTACAGTCAAGTTGCAACATTACAAAACCATAACCTCAAAAATAGGCATATAGGCCTACACCATTTTTCATTCTCGAGAAGTTTCGTAAATATGTAGGCCTACAACATTTTTTTTAATATCTTAAATAACATAATGTGTTAAACATTTTCTGTGATGTATTGCAGGCTATATTAACTTGATGAAATAGGCTAATCAACTTTTATTTTTATTATTTAGAGATTTTAGACCTATAAGTAAAAAAATGTAAACCATTGCTGAAAGTCAGTTCAGTAACATGCAAAGACAACTGAAAATGGCAAGACAAGCCAAGATCATTCTACAGTCTGCAATTGCAGTTGATCTGCTTTAGGCTACCTTCTCTGATTAGTTTAATCTCAATGAAAGTAGCCTATGACATCTCACAATCTAATATAATGTAACATCTCTCCTAATATACCGGTAGTAGCCTAGCCTCTTCTTTTTAAACAATGAACAGAAGTAATACGACAAAAAGCAACCTGCGGATGTCATGGACAGAAGAACAGACAGTTAGCCTGCTATTAAACAATCTCTGGTTGGGCGGATGGATATCAACAACGCATACATGGTTATGGCGCGAGTGGATCTCTGACCAAGTAAACTGGACGTACTGGTTAAAGTTGGATCTTGCAGAAGAGCTAACAAGTGATGTAAGTAGTATTTTTTCCTCTCAGGGCTTCCAAACCTACTACAGTGGCTAAATACCGCTAGCTTGCTAATGCTGCCATTTGAATTTGTATGTACCAAAAATTATCATCTTAAACCTTCTCAAGAGATATTATTTTGTATCAGGGAAAGTGTAAATGGCACCATAGCTAGCTAACCCATCACCGTGCACCGTGCATAGCGTCCTAATAAGTAGTAGGCAATATGTAGCTGATACAGACAAAGTAGTTAAAAGTATACAGTGTGAGGAAAAAGAGATATTGCCTGCAGTGGTTAAAGTGGGATTTGGCAAATGGTGGAACTCTCAAAATTTGTGTAGGTGCAACAAAGGATAATGACTAGCCTACCTCTAAACGAGCTCTAAATTACACTACTTTTGACATGGTTCTGCTACTTTCTTAGGCCGCTGATGATATGCTACAGTGGTGCTGACGTTAGACTGAGCTGGACTGCTAAAATCTATCTGGGGCGCACTGGGCTTTGCTCTTGACTTTTGTTCCACCGAATCATGGTGAAAATATAGAATTTGGAAAGTGTTACTTAAAGTCACTTCAGCTAAATCTAAATTTAAAAGTGAAATGGTGACAACCTGCACAGGCTAGAGCTGTCCATTCGCATGGTTACTGAATACTCTGAAGAAAAGTTTAGTTCTCTCTCTCTTAGCCTCTTTTATGGGTGATCTGAAATGCAGTAAAGTGTTGTTGACAATTAGGCTGTCTCGGCTATTTCGGAAATGTTGAATTGCCTCTGCCTGCTTCAAAATGACAATTGGGCAGTAGGGCATTGAGGAATTCTTTCTATTTGGTTCACTTTCTTGAGGTGCTCGGTTCTGCATGAAAAACAAATTGCTTATAGGCTATTATTATTATTAATATTATTATTTTTTATTTTTTTTAAGACCTACAAACAATAGAATTTGTATAAATAAATTATAGCAATTATAGCAATATTTATATTTCAAATAAATTAGAAATTAAACTAACAATTAAAAAAAAAGTAACAAATGTAGCCTACCCAGACAGCAAACAGTCATTGAAACTATGTTGAATCAACATTTTTTTGTCAACACTAGGCCATTGAATCAATGTTGAAATCTATTCTTGATTCTATAACATGTTTGCAACATTTTTTAATATTGAAACAACATTGAAATCCTGTCAGTAGATCAACAGAATTTCAATGATATTTCAATTATAAGGGATATTGAAACAATGTTGATATTTCAACTTAACTAGGATCATTGATTTCAATGCAATTTCAATTGTCCTTACTCCAAACCCAGATAGCAATTGATAAAACCAGAAGATATAATATATAATATTGTTTAGTTATTTAACCATAGGCTAAAAAAATACTACTACCACACAAAGGCCTATGTTCATTACCCACGTGAGTTTAGTTTGCAAGTCAATTTTGAGGTAGTAAAAATCGCAAGTAAACGCTTTTTAGGTTGAAAATTATTTATTTGATTTTATTTAGCCTAACTTTAATTCGCAACTTCTGCCTGGTCTGGCGCATGATGATCCACTTTCATACCGTAGTCGCAGCTGTTGGGTGAGGGTATCTGAAACGCATGACAGAAAAACACTTTCGGTTAGGCTAGTCAATGCTGTAATTTTTTTGAAATAGATAGCCGATAGAAAAGAGATGTCATTGCCACCGTAGATAGGCTATAACTCCAGTATTATGTATATTGGATCAGATGGTCTCTTGTGTAGCGCACGTAAATCGTAGGCTAATATCGGATCAATTGCTCAGCTGAGGTAATTTACAGTAGGCTAGTTTGTGTAACTTATTCCATGCTCATAAGTCGTGTCTAGAGTTGAAGGATTAGAAGTTTTGGTGTTAGTGTTGGGTATATTTTTATTAGTAATTGCCTACAATGGCTATAGCAATTCCGAAATAAACAATGAACAGAACATTGCTAGCCATATGGCTTTAGTTTGTGTTTAATGAAGTCTGGAGATGCTAACTTTGTTTAGGTTACTAACGGTTTTTGGAAGTTTGGTTGTTGATCGGAGGAGATGTTGCTTAAATAAAGCAATGACAGCATCTAGCCTATCCCACTATACATTTAACTTCGTAGTGCAGACATTCATTCATAGATAAGATCAAAGTTCTTTCTTACCTGAAATTGATTCCAAAATGAATGAGACGGAGAGCAGTAGCCTATTGCTGGTCTACCAAACGATGATGTCGGTGAATTGTAGATTCGTGACTTTCAAATAATCTTTACATTTACATTTATGCATTTATGCATTTAGCAGACGCTTTTATCCAAAGCGACTTACAAAACGAGGATAACAATCAAGCTACATATCATACAACATACATATATATCATCTACATAACAATCAATCTTTCCCGGTCAACTATGTATCGATGCCTTTCTACAAGCATTTCCCGGTCAATTAAAAATCAATGAATTTTCAATGTTACTATCATCACCAACTATCAACGTTCTATCAATCATAAGGACAACTATGCATCAATGTTGTTTCAATATCACTACTTTCAACATTAGGCTTCGTCGGTTTTGCAATGTTGATTCAACATTTATTTTGCATCAGAATTTCAATGTCAACCATTCAGATGGTTCAGATGGAAAATCAACATCTTTTCAATGTCAGCTTGCGATCTTGAACACGTAGCAGCAACAGCCTGAATATGACAAAACTATTCAAGCTTAAAGTTTTTGGCTAGAAAAGAAAGATTAATTTGTCCACATTTTGCACAGAAAGCACAGATCAGGTTGCAGTGCAGTGGAGACCCGCTTTAGAGACAAATCCAGCGAACCTTCCGTGGGCGCCGCCATCTTGTTTTTTGACATTGCTCCATTCCTCTGGAGTCATATTTTGGCAGTGATGTGAGTCATTCTTGGGGTTGCTGGTTTTTGACATTGTCAGTTTTAAATTGAATGGCAATGGAAATTGAGCATTGGGTAGAGGATGTTAGGCAGTGACCTAAAATTACAGATGAAAGTATTTTTTTAAATAGCAAAATGTATTATTGTCATCAATGGCAACAATTAAACCAAATGCTGTCATTACTAGCTGTGTTGCTAATATTCACAAACCTGACGCTGTCAATACTAGCTGTGTTATGTTCACAATAATACCTATTAAAGAGGGGCTAAGCAACATTCTGTTTTTCTCTCTCACGAGCTCCCCCTAAAAACCGCTGTATTGCACTGTATTGCACTGTATTGCACTGCATTCTATTGGAGGAGGTCCGCGCTGCTGAACATTGCAAGTGCTGTATCTATCGCTATAGGCCACGGTGGCGCATTCTACACCGTTCGTTCGCCGTGTAATGACTAATTTTAGCATCCTAAACAGTATGAAACGGATTAATTAAATGAAAAATGTTGCATAGTGGGCCTTTAAAGTAACTCATTGACAACAAAATGCATTTATTGTTTTGTTTATTAATAATGACGACAATAAAACCAAATGCTATCGTTACTAGCGGTGTTGCTAATATGTTCAAAATGAACACTGTTATTATTAGCTGTGTTGCTAATATGCTCACAAGCTTCACAAGTTAAAAAATAGCCCATTTACCATGATCAGTTAGCTGTAAAAGTAGCCTACGTGTTGTTACAGGTACTCAGGATTATTTCATTCATTGCCTGGCATGTGATGAGGCTCAATTTTCCTCTAAAGTATCTAGAACTTAAGCTACCAACGCTACTAAAGAACGTTTAACACACCATCTCTGATGCTACTTCCTTAGCAGCAGAGGAACGCAGCAATGGCAGGGGTGCTTTACTTCCGTGTATTGCTGGATTTGTCTATAGCAGGGGTAACGAACTGGCCGACCCCGGTCCGGATCCGGACCCATGCTCAATGACATCCGGACCGAGAAAAAAATCTATCTCTATGCTCTTTATGTTTATGTCCGTTTTGAGCTGTCAGATACGGTTGATTTAATTCACAGAAAAAATAAATCGCTCATCTTTTTCGAACTACAGAGAGTTATCCCATCTTCAGAGTTGCAGATTGAATTTACGTACGCACCCATCAGTTTGTATATTATCACTATGACAACTGTATATTATCACTATGACAACTGTAGCTGCGACGTCCAGGTTTTCCCTCAAACAGCGATTTGCGAATAGTGTCTTTAGCAAACAAAATTATGGCGCGCTCAAAACATGGCATAAAGCGAAAGGTGGATTCTGAAAATCGTGAACTCAAGGGCAGACAGAATCCAATAAACTCCGAGTTAAGGACCGGAAAAATAACCCAAACGCAAGCATCATACCAAGCAGGTCAGCCACACAGCATATGAGCGTGCAACTGAAACCTTCACTTCGAGTGGCATGGGTTTTAGGCAAGCACAAAGAACCGTTCTCTGAAGCAGAAATTATGAAGAAGTGTATGAATGAAGTAGGGCTAGTAATTGCTATGTTAGAAGGAACTCAAAAAGATAACATCGTTTAAAAAAAAAACCCATCCCTCACTGATTCCACTGCAGCAAGACTAAATGAATTCCTCTAATTTATTGGACCAAATGAAATCTGCTGTTAAAAAGGCTAAATGCATTTCATTGCCTTTGGATGCATCTACAGACAACATTGAAAGCCTACTAACTTTTCACACTGACTCCTGACAACACATTGTGCATAGTTGAAATGTTCCTTTTGGGGTTAGGCCTACTGCATTTTTGTTGTTCGCTTCAAAATATTTAAACCATCACTGTTCCGGACCCTGGAAAGATTGGAAATTTTATGAGTGGACCTTTCAGGTTTCTAGTTGAGTACCCCTGGTCTATAGCAACAGAGGTAGCTGGAATACAGAGGTAATGCTTTGTTCAGACGTGATTACTGCAGTGTACCCGATCTCGTACCCGTGGAACAATGTCGACAAAAAACTTTGGATTTATCCACTTGACGTTTGGATTTATCCACTTGTCCATCGGTAACTTTAACAGGGAAGCCGAGGTGTTTTCAGACAGGAGAACTAGAGGGAGAACGTAATGACCTGGGAGCGTCTTCCAGCTCAGACTTCTCATTTGCCTTAAGTGTCCGACACTCAGAGACATCCGTGCGGAAACTCACCCGAGACTTTAGTTCCGCATGGAGAATTTACATTGCGCTAGTTATAGATTTAATGAAAAGAAAATGCATAAATTATAAACGAAACAGTACGTAAGTGGGCCAATAACATGAACATGCCGAGCCGAAACGGTTCAATACATTCATGTGAACCGTTACACCCCTACTAAACATTAGTTTCAAACTATATGCAACTCACAGAGTGGTTATTGGTGTTCATTAATGTTTCAACCCAAGTATTGTAGCGAAATACAGTTTCTGTCATGTTTTATTTGCCAATTTGTTAGTCCAATAGGTTTCTATATAACTCTTTGCTCCTTGATTCCCATATTTGCCCACACTTCCGGGGAAGTGCCAAATAAAACATGACAGAAGCTTTATTTCGCTATGATATATGTTTTGGAATATCAGCGAGCACCACCTACCACACGGTGATTAGCACTAAAACTAGTGATTTATGGATTGGCCAGGGTGGTAGGGGTGGGAATTGGCAAAGATGTGAGGATTCGGTAGTATTGCGATTGCGAGTATTGCGAATACGAACTTTTCATGCCAGCGTAGTCTGATAAAATGTTATGTGCTGCAGAAAAAGCTATAAGGATATTTAAATATTATTTTAAAAGCATGACCCCCTGCCATGCCTTCCACAATATCTCTCCCCCTGCCTCTCATCTTACGCTTGTGCCAGGTCCAGCTCACTCATGTAGGGTGCAATTAGCAAGTGTATCCTGTTTGGCCGGACTGTCAGCCTGCAGCGCTGAAGAATGGGAATAAATATTTATGCGTATTAGCATGACAGAGGCGCCTCACAAAGCCTGCTAATGAAGCCACTGCATGTGGCCACCTGAAGCATGTATGCACATAGGTACTGGCCCATTTGTCAAGCAAGGACCTAATTATCTCATGCCGGCCTAATATTTCCTCTGTCCTGTTGGCTGTGTCTCCTGGCATTAGTGCATGTGTGTCCAAGCTGACCGCCAAATCTACTGTCATGATCGTGAATGCATTAACACATTTTAGGGGGCTTGGGTCTGGTTATTGAGCCGCAGTGTAGGTAGTCAGAAGTGCAGCTTCCCTGCTTGTTTGCCCTTCCTTATGTTATATGCAAAGACTGGCAAAAAACAGGAACTGTGTTTATTAATGTTATTAAGTTGATGACACGTTTCAGGTAAATGCATGCCTTCTAAAAGACCAGTGCATTGTCTTATACTTAATAGACTGTAGTGAAGACACCGGGGTGCCCCCAACCCCACAGCACACCCCAGCCCCACCCCTGAACACACACACAACACGATTTATAGACTATTCCCAACTATAGTTTTGCTCCTCAGGATACCCCTGGTTCCTGAGGGTGGCTAGCTGCTGTCTCTGTACAGCAAAGCCCTGTCAGAATCTCTCAGGCTCATTAGTGGCAGCAAGACAAACACCAGAATGGGGTCACGTCATCCTTCGAAAACTTAATAAAGTCCTAATGGCTTTATGGATATGAGCCTAATTAATGACCAGCCGATTCTTAATTACTTATGTTGGTGTAATACGTTAATTTTGCTCTGTCACAGGCCGCCTTCTTGTGCTTGTTGTATTATAGGAAGCTTTAGATGGAGATCATTGTGTGGGCTCACTCCCATTAACACATTTAGCTACTTGGTTACAGCAAGGAGGTAAGATAAAATCTGTTATGCTATTATAAAATGTGTATCAGTTCCTATAAAATTGCATACTTTCAATTAATTAATACTTACTACTAGCATTTACCTGTATTTTTTTTTACACATACTGTACATGTTTGTACTGTCTTTAACTCGTTATAAGGAAACAAAACTTCCTTGCCCTAATCAGTTAATGTTGGCTGTGGTTTAACTATTTGGTCTGCATTGCAATCCAACAGCACTTGGCAATGTAAAACAACAGGGCAACGGGTTGATTCACTGTAGATAATCCTTTTAAGATGTGATGGTTCAAATATGTTGGTGGTGATCAGACATCCTCTTTTTCCCAGACATGTCCTTATTTTGAGACATAAAAATATGTATGAAAAAACTTCTCATATACTGGACAGTGCAACAGGTTACACTGAAAAAAAGTTAATTCACGACCTGCAGTGGAGAGTACATCATGTGTGTTACAAACACTTGGCTCAAAGTATGAATAACATAGGGTAGATCCACACATAGGTATAATAAAGTTAGAATGTTTATTAAAGTAAGAAATAAATATCAGTGTAGTGATGAGAAAGCAAAATGTCATGCAATGTATGTCTAGGGTATGAAACAAACAGAACAAAACGTTGACGTGGAGCGGAGAGAGGAGCTCTCCTTTCCCTAGGAACAGAGCCTTGTTATGGGCAGGTCAATCAGGCCCAACTTCCAACACCTGCACGCATTCAGCCACCCAGTCACCTGAACAGACAGACAAGAGTTGTAAAAAGGGGTGGCGCTGGCGCAGAGCGCACAGACCCGACAGGATCCTGAAATGTGTAAGAGAAACTTGCAACCTAGTCCTATACACAAAACTAAGCCTCAGGATTTCTCCAGCACTAAGGCATTTAGAAATTGAGTACATAGCTTTGGGCATGCACAAAGAAAGTAAAACTGAATTATTAGCCATCATCTGCATGTTTGTGGACAAATAGTGACACAACCAAATCCATCTCACAACGTTTGGGAAACCTTCAAAAAGTTAAGCTACTGTAGACACAAGCTCTTAAACTAATGTAATGTGTAAATTAATGTTTATGCATTTTGTAGACACTTTGTTGTGCATCTGCACTTTATTGTTGTCAACGTCTACGCATGGGACAGTGTGAAACGTAATTCCGATTCCTTTGTGTGTCAAGAACATGTGAAGAAATTGACAAATAAAACTGACTTTGACTTTTACCTAGAGCAACTTACAAAAACCGGATTAACATTCAAGCTACATTAATTAAAACCTTACTAAGAGTGTGTTTTGAAACTGGCAGGAGATGAATGTGCAGTGTGATTAAAGTGCATTAGAAAGACATGTGGTTCACAATGTGTATTCACAATACTATGTGATCACATTCTGGGTAGATTCATGGGTAGATTCTGTATCTTTTGATAGGTGTGTCTGTCTGTGTGTGTGTGTGTGTGTCTAATGGATGACACACTGGCCTCCAAATCCAAACTTTTCTGCAAGTTACTTAGGCCCAGGCTAAGTGCTCTTCCATGGGCGTGCTTCACTGATGATGGCGGGTAAATATCTATCACCTTGTCATCTGGCCAGCCTCTCTCTGAGCCTCTCTCTGTCAAATAGGAGACGCTAATGGAGGCTTGTCCTTTCTACTTGTGATTGCTTTTCACTCTGTCTCTTTTCTTCTCACTCTTCCACTTTTACTACTTTTTGCTTTATTCCTCTTTGTCTTAAGTTGCTTTCATTATTGTCTCCGGAAGAACTGTTATGCTCCTCTCTCAGCACTAGGGATGGGAATTTAGAAGATTTCTGCGATTCCGATTCCATTTTCGATTTTGTTTGACAGTTTGATTCTTTAATAGATTCTCCTTTCGATTCTTATTTTTAAAAAAGGAGAACACATTGATTCGCTTAGAATCTTATTTTTGAACAAGATAGAAATTGAGGAGTAGCTTGACCTTCCAGGTCCATGTACTTTTTCATTCATTCATTATTGTATTTTGAATGTTACATGGGAAATAAAAATAAAACAACAACTTGTATATGAATTTGTAGGTGCTTATGGTTTGTTAAATAGTTAAAGCCATGTTTTATGTCTTTTAGGATCTGAAAATTAAATAGACCTTCTCAAAAAAAAAATGCTTTTTGAATTTTGACCTGCTTGGCTGTAGGCCTACGCTTTGGGGTGGATTGGGCATTGCTTTGCATGGGTTTGTTTTGATATTGACACCCGCATCACATGGCGTGTGCATATTTAGATATGATGTAGCAAAGGCATACAACGCACAGCTTATTAAGGACATCCGTGTTCACACTATTTAAAATTCAAAACAAACCCAAGCAATGCCCAGTCCACCCAAAGGAGTAACGTTTATAACGTTAGGCGGCTACCTCCAGGCAGGTCACATGTACAAAATAGACAAACAAGAATTTAGCCTATTTCATTTTCAGTTCCTATAGACATGAAAACTTTTGCTTGTAGCGTTATTTAACGTTAACAAGTCTACCTAAATGTGAAAAATCATAACGTTTTTATAAAGTCTTTTTTCATTTGCCATATAGGTCCAAATAAAAAGTACACAGACCCCATCTATCTATCTATCCTGGCCTGTGTCATTTTACTCTTGCCTCTGTGAAAGGAGAAGCCACCGGTAGCCTACTACGCAAAATGGTGACGTCATTAGAAGCAACTGGAATTGATAAGATTCCAAGGTATTGAAATGCTGGGAACCGGTTCTCAACAAGAACCGGTTTTCGATTCCCATCCCTACTCGGCACAATCAATTGGATCGGCATATAGGTTGCATTGTACACATTTGTATAATGCCACAATTCCAATCCTGCCCCTACTCAGAGTAGGGCACTGAGATTCTTATATTTGATAGATCACACACACTCACACACAGATACCACCACCACCCACCTGGCACAGCTCTGTCTCGTTACAGATGTACTCTTGGATTGGTCTTGTCTGGGTCTTGACATAGTCTCACCCAACGCAGGAGGCCTGGCCCCCATATTGATGGTTTTCCGGGCAACTAATAGTAGCCCTCGCTCCCGGCTGAGGCGAGTCCTCCCTGCCTTGATTGCTTAGCCGTGGGTGCGGACAGAGGAGCCTGTAAAAAATCAATAAGGGCACCAGGCCTCTGCTTCCTTTTCTTAATAAAAGTTGGATATTATTTGTCACACAGTGAGTTGGGGGCGATCAGGCGGGGGTTGTTATTACTTACCCCGTGGTGCTAGGTTGCGCCTCTGTGTCAGCGTTACAAAAGGACGCGTAGATGGTTATTAGAAGAGGATCATATTGCCTTAATATTGCCTCCTTCATCGAATGCTCTCTCTCTCTATAATCTCTTTGCTTGTCTTGCAATGTGGAGACACTGGAGGCCTCCATCTCCCTCTTAGTGTAATCTGTTTAAAAAAAAAACAAACAGAAAAAAAATGCCGTTTTGAGCAAACTTTGCCTTTCTGATGCTCCTATATGCAGTCAGATGTCTGTCACTGTTGAGGACATGTCAAATATTTACAATATACATGTGGTAAATAAGACAGAAGAAATATAACATTAACAGTCATTTAAATTTTTTGATGAGAAGAAAATTGTTCATTTAACACAAAAAAGTGTTCTTTGCTACAATGATTTCGGTTTGAAATTTTTCTGAACTCCATTAACAGCCTATTTAGATTGAGACAGACATGAAAAATTAATAAACTATGCATTTGTTTTAATATAAAAAAGTCTGGATAAGATTAGCCACTTAGGCTAAGTTACACCTTTTCTCACCATTTAACTGAAGCACAACATGACTCCAAAAGATGTGTTTAGGCAAAAACATTTATTCTGTACACCAGTGGACCAAATTACTGATAGATATGTGATCTTGCAATTAAATTAAATTAGTATCAAATCCTTGTTACACACAGGCATTTACTTGAGAGTAGAGTCATCAGTGATGAAGCATTTAGAAGTGGGGTAGCCATGGCCTACTGGTTAGGGCTTTGGGCTTGTAACTGTGGGATTGGTAGTTAAACTCCTGACCAGTAGAATGGCTGAAGTGCTGTCTAGCAAGGCACATAACTCCTCATTCAAAAGTCAATATACTTATAATTGCTTACTTAATATACTTACTTATATAGTGCATTTCAAACTTTGTAGTGATTGCAGGTAAGACAACAGACAGCACGCAGGTTGTCCTTGCAGTCCATCCACAGGGCCACCATTTTTTATAGTGTGATGTTGCTGTCCCATGGGAAATAAATGTGTTTGAGGTGGACAGTGGGCTGTAATCAAGTGTAGAGTTGAAGGCAGCATGGACAGAGAGATTAGACTTAGAGAGGCTAGGCCTATCGCTGAAGTGGCAGAACACTTGAGGACACTTCAGGACAACAAGTCCATTTGGCAAGTTACTGAAAGTACAGGCAATTACAGGCGTGTGTGTGTTTGTGCGTTAGTGCTAGGGCTGGGTTAAAAAAATAATTTCACTGATCAATATCGATTCTCGTTTGAAAAATACAATAAAAAATTAGCGGATCGTTCTTTTCCTGTCGGTATGAATACTTCTTGTGACCTCGCAATACTATAATATTGGATTAGATAAATAACCAAATAAAAAAAACACTTATTGTCAAAGTGGTTTGGTTTGGCTTGGTTTGATGTCATAGGGGCCGCTGTAGTGTGAATTACTTGGTGCTCTATACAACGTCCTGTTCTACATTTTCCATGGTGGTGGTTATGGCTCAATCTATGCAGCTCCATCGCCTTGCAGTCAAAAATATAATATGTAACCACACTGTAAACCGTATGCGTGTGACTGTGCAGTACCTTGCCTCAGTACAGTATAGTTGCCACAATGGCCACCTCATTCTTCCACTTTGTTGTGTATTATTTGCTGAAATGGATGTCTGAGTTCCCTACACATCAGTTTAGTGCACATGAGTGAGGCCTGCCTCACAAACTGCAAGGCCCTGACATACAGTATATAAATTATATATATTACAAAAAAACTGAAGTGGCAGTACAGTCAGAATCCAGGATGGATCAATATTACATTACTTTTGTCCTTTGACTGAGCTTGTCCATTGGCCATGTCCGTGTCGTGACACTGCTGAAACAGAGCCTAATCACCAAATGCCTTACCATAGCCCTCTCAGCAGGGGTGGGGCTAAAAGCTTTGTGCGGGATGGCGGTGGCGGGGTGGGGGGTTAAGGAGCTGTCAGAGTGCACTTTGAGAGAAAATGACTTGAAAAAGCAACTTGAAACATTAGTGAGTGCAGTGAGCTTTTTTTGATGTTGAGAACAACTAAAGCTCATAAGCATTGTACTGCATGCTTTCAGTGAATAACTAGGGTTAAAAAATGAAAAGTACAGCTTGTCATGAAACTGTTTGTTTGAAGGCACCAGAAGAGTAATAAGAAGATCCTTGTGTCAAGTAACATGATTTTGTGTGATGTCTCATTCCAGTGGTTGATTTTTAAGAGGAACTGTTCCAATGACAAATGTGGGAGATGTTTTACCTTCTCTTTTTGAAGGTTAACAAAGAGGCTTTTCCCTGGGACATAATGCAGAAATGAGAGGCAAGCTGAAGTCCACTTCTGAAAGTGACTCATTAAAATTTTGATCAATCTTATGTATTTCCTTTTTTGAGTTTCCATTTTCTGCCTTCTCCAGTAAGGAAATGCCATCAGAAAATTACATAGCCCAATGACATTAGGTGCCCAAGTCAGCCATCCAATTTCATGTGTTTCAATTGAGACATTACGATCTGATATGATTTTGGGCAGAAAAAACTCTCCTTTTTTCCTCCTTACCAAATGAATCAATTGAATTTCCTTGATGGTCTCAGGGAGCACTTAGCTTAAGAGAATACACTTCCAAATCAAAAAGCTTTCAATCATCTCAAATCGCATTTGGATGAGATGCACTTGTGAGTGTTGCATCACGTTGAACGCTATTGAACGTCTGAGTGACTCGCACACACATCAGCCATGTTGGGCCGTATTACCCGCCATTTCTTGTTGGCCGTGGTATTGCCAGTGACATCTGACATGTCAGAGATGGGACAGGTTCCAGGCAGGGGCAAGGAGTTTTTCATTAAGGGCCTCCACTAAATTGATTGAAAAAAGAAATCAACCGAGTGCTGGAGGGAACTCACTTAGAGTGGATCAGAAGTGCAAGGAGGGTCTCATGCAAGAAAATGAAATGGAGGTTAGGACTTGTAGGACACATGCTATTCTCTGGTCTGATACAGTGTCACTCTACAAAATGTGACCGACCCTCTTTACTAAGTTTGTTGAAGGTCCTATAGATGTGCTGTTGTTACCTTGGTGAGCATGCATTTTTTTGTAAGCATTTGGTTTGATTGAGGTGAAAAATGCCTTTGTGGTGTAGACATGTTCTGTGATCCTGTAATTTGTTTTGCCTTCAGGCCTCACAGAAATGAGGTTGTTCCAAATTAGATTGGTTGTTTCTGGTCAAAAACACAACAAATGTATGTGATGAACAGGGGGGGTGCCAAAATGGCTTTTTACAATGCAGCTAATACTCAACTCTACATGGTAATGGCTGAATTATGATCCCTGTGTATTAAAACAAATTGTAATGCTGTAAAGACAATTGACATTCAAAAACACATAATACCGGTTTTATGGCGTAACACCCATCAACAAGCTGCAGCCAAACATATTATTCAGAGCTGATTCGCATAAATACAGTAGGTACAAGTGTAAATGCATTGAGATAGGGAAAAAAATATGAACAAATAGAGGGGAATTATGCTAAGAGGTGCCGTCATAATTCTGACTTTATCTGACACACGCCAGGCACTGTGCTCACATTAAAAACACAAGCTCCCCTGGCCAGAGCCAATCCAGGATGATTGGAGAGCACATGCGTCTGTCTGTAATGCAATTCTCCTGTGTCACTAATAGGAGACAGATTCCCCCCCCCCCATCCAACTTCCACTCTTACCCTAACCCCCCAAAATAAAGCATTATATCTCTAATACTTATGTGTGTGGGGGGTGGGGGTGGCATATGCTAATGGAACCCAATCCCACTCCACCCGTATTTACACCATAATGACTTTAAATTCGTGCATTTGAAATAAAATAAGGGATAAATCCCATGCAGAGAGCGGGAGGCAGCTGAGGGCAGGGCCGTTGAGTGTGTCACAGGAGTGGGAGGAGAGCGGAAGACGGATCTTCCAGGGGTGGCACACTGGCGTCACCGCTCTTAAACTCCCTCCTGAGGCCTACAACTCATCCCCAGACATCAAGGAGCAGGAGACATTTGGCCCATTTTAAGGCTTAACTTCATGGAGTGGCCTAGTATTATTTATTATTATTGAATTTTGCTCGTCCTTACATGCTTTCATCCTGCTTATCTTATTTATTTTTTTTTACATTTTTTAACATTTTAATAGCCAAGAGGATGCTGGTGTCAATACCCCAGCACCTCACAGTGCTGTAGGACCTTTGGTTTGTTTTAAATAAAATATGGAGATGTTGATGACCCTCTCAATGATTAACTGTTTTATATTCAGGTGTTTCTATATAAGAGAAGGACACTTAACATCTGTTTTCCATAATCACATGAAGAATATCTACTGAGAGATTTTACAGTACACTCAAAAATGAAAAAGTGCAATATGCACTAGTATGACATCACAAATAAAAATGTAACTGCATGTATACCTTACACTTCACTGCTGTGCCTTGACAGCTGATTAACTAATTTTAGCAGCTGTTTGACTAATTCATTTTGAATACTGATGCATTACCTTTGAACACCTCACACTAAATCATTTTAATTACAGCAGACGTTTTATCTGAAGCGCCTCAAGCACTAAATAATTGGCTAGTTTATTAGTTTAGACTGATTTGTAAGAAGTATGTCTGATAAATGAAATACTTCATAATAAAAAACAAGGGTGGAACAAGTGACAAAATGTAGTTTATGCATGAAAAGGTTAGGGTGAAAATCTCTTTCCGGCCTCATCAAAGAACAAGTTCATGAGTTGGTATGTGGATGGGGTAATGGTTCATAAAGTCCAACATCTGTAGGTTAGAGTAAAAACAACCATCATGCATGCCACAGGGTTCACATCTGTAAACAAGAGTTTGTTAGACAGTGCACGTGTCTGTGTACAGAAGCAGTGTTAGAGTTCTCCTCCATAAGTAGGGGTAGAACACACCTGTCTTGCCATTCTGGCCTGTCCATACTGCATGTTTTAGGTGAGAATTTCACAGTAAATTCTTTATTATGTAAAGCATTATGTAAAGCAGATTGGGGTATTGGCTCATCCTGTCAGCCAGTCCAGGTCATACTCTGGATTAGGGTGTAGTGGTTGATGATTTTCTTTTCTTCTCTAAACAGAAAATAACAGAGTGCCACTCAGTGCATGCAATACTGCTGCTCTGACTGCAACAGCAGAGATCGATAAACAAAAAGTTGTGATGCGCAAACAGTAAGTAACTGAGTGATCTTCTAAACTACTTGTATGTTATAGTTCATGGGAATTGTAAATTCTTATGGCATGTGAGATTAGTCTTATTCTTCATTCTGTTGCGTGTTGTTGCTTGCATTTTTCAACACCATTTCAGCCCTCTACTACATCCATCACAGTGTTTTGCTGAAACATTACCCAAAACCTAAAACACATTCACAGTGTACCTTCCTTATCCATGTTCATATTGGTACAATACATATGTCCACACAAACTAAATCCAAGACCCCCCCCCCCCAACATACATACATACTATGCTTTTAGATAGATAGCAGGATGCATCAGGGACCCGCTGCCTGTGGATCAAATGGGGGCCCGTCTGCAATGCAGCCTGCAGAGGGGACCACCAACATGAAAGGCCACCCCCCTAGGCTCGCTAGGGAACCTGGCTGTAATTGTGCCTTTTCAAACCTGAGAAAAGTGCATGGCACAGCTTCCTGTCTGACAGTCCTTTCTTCTTCGAGGAAGGTATTTGTCATTCCCTGGTATTTTGGTGACAGTGGCAACTGCAGATGGATTTGCTCTCATTGCTGAGACCATTTGTATTGTAAAGCACTGGAGGTGCTCCCGGGTGAAAGGATGCAGAGAGATTATTTGGTGGGGGCTTGAAACAGGGTTGTAGTTAGCTCACATCTTTTTGTAAGGCTCAGATATCATGTTTACATTACAGACTGAATGGCTACATTGCTTGAATGCCACAAGCTGACATGTTAATAGGGTGACCTAAGGACATTTTGTGAGGTTGTGAATAATTATGTAGGACTCGGCGTGCTTCCCTCTTATATAGTTTTGAGTGATTAATAGATGTGGGTTTTCTCAAACGTCTGTGCTCTATGGCACAGTGATACAGTTAGTCTTTACAGACCTATGCCTCCAGCGCACACCAAAATCTTCATTCCCTCTAGTGTGACTTTATAATCATGTCCAAAGATTATTATTAAAATATATTATTCATAACATTATTATTTAAAATGTTGCATAATATACATATTTTTAACACCTTTCTGAAAAAGATATCTAGTTATACATGTAGTAGTAGGAGTGATCATTGTCTAAACACATAAACACGTTCAAACAAAGTCCTGCCAAACTATGCGCCAAGATTTTATAGGCAAGTGTTTTCCTGTAATAGCTGTTACTTTCACACAATGCAAATATATGAAAACACTTATGGAAGGCACAAAATACTAGAGGTCTCCCTTTAGATAGTGCTAAGAACATCACAAACCTTGAAAAAATGTTTTCAGTGAAGAAACACCCCTAGCTCGTCTTTGTTTCTGTTCATGCATGTCTTGAAATGGCAGCCTTCACTGCTAATGCCGGACAGGGCAAAGCCAGATGTCTGGACACCCCACATTTTAATGTTCTGAAAACATGTACAGTTGTATAGAATCTTGGGGTGTGAGCTAGTTTGCATACAGCCCGAAGTGAAATTGAGCAAACTTAGCACCATGTCTGTCAGAGCCATTATGGTCTATTGAAAGCAACTGAGTTTTCTAACTAATGGGTTCAAAGTATGCAAGTTCGTCGTGTAGAACTTTGCAGCAGGGTTTCACTGGTGTGTGATCTTATCTGATGTTTACAATACCTGGTACTTTACTGTCTAAGATGTAAACAAGATGGAATGACGTGATGATGATTGTACAGTAGAGATGGCAGGTTCCACAAAATCTCAACAAATTAAGGTTTTAAGGGTTTCCCTGCTCTGTCTTTCTGTTACTGGTGAGGACTGGTGTATTTAATGGCACATTTTCAGCTTACAAATATTGTAATAAGGTATGTTTGTGTGCACAGCACAAATCGTGCAAATGTGTTAATAGTATGGCTAATCTTACCAGCTAGATGTCCTTCTCAGCATCTTCTTGGACCTTTAGTCACTGTCAGCAAACAGACTTTCCATTTGACATAATATTGGTAATATATTCTTATGATTTGGCCTTGATGTGGCCTATAGTGGCTACGACCACCACTGGCCCCCCTCGACCTCTGCCATAGACCTGTAGCCTTCTATCTTTGCAACTTTGCACTACTCCCTTGACTTTATGCTGGTGCAAAAGTGGATTTTAGTAAAATGTATTTTTGAAGGTGTTGATTGCAGATGTTTTGTATTGGGTGTGTGTGTTTGTGTGTGTGTGTGTGTGTGTGTGTGTGTGTGTGTGTGTGTGTGTGTTTGTATGTTTGTGTACCACATTTTACTGACCGTAGTAATGCCTGAACCATCACATTAGGATGATGTTGTCTCTGTGCCAAAAAACTCAACGACAAAGTACTTGGGCAAGTATTGTTTGTATTGCTTGTCCCCTGTGCCCATTTTGCAAGACTCCAGCTTCATTCAGCTTCAACATACAATGTCTAAAATTAAAAATCCAGAGTAGACTTTTCTTGTTCCTACCGTTCCCAGTGTGCTTTTAAATGATGGCCAAATCCTTGGTGTTAGTATGACAGACAAGGATGAAAATGTGAACACATATTTTACAATTAGGCTGCCCGACTCATTATGAAGTGACTGGAATCACTGGAGGGCATTGAGGCACTGAATTCAAGTACTTTTTCCAAATGAGATGCTATCTGTACACGTCTGTTTTTATTAAATAATTTTGTAATGGCTCAGTGACTGGGTCTGAAACCCAAATGAGCACACTGCAAGCAAAATTTCTGTTATGAACATCAGTGTGTGATTAAATCTAATATAAATCCATGCTTTAGGTCTAGGTTGCAGGGTGTAACAATTTGCTCTTAGTGTGTAAAGATTTTTTTTGTTGACACTATTTAATCAGGTTGTTTTCCATTACAGAAATTGTAAGTACCATATAGTGTCATATAATATCTGTTTAAAAAATGCATATTTATTAAACAGTAGGCCTAATTATTATGATTGTTTTTTTTTTAAAGCAACTTTTGATCTTGCCTTGATCAAGTTTTATCTTTACAACATGGTAGAAAATGTCATTTTGATCAGTGTGACTGTAGAAACGTGTGAAATCTACAATTGATTCAAGTGATTTTCAGTTTTTTTCTTGACATTTACAAGAAGGACATCTTAGGTTGTCTGTCACAAACAAATCAGGTCACAGGTCATCTTATCACAAACAAATGCTTTACACAACCTACTATGAAAACGTCTGAAAAACACTTCAAGTATTTTTAAATGAACTTATTTTTTATATATGTATTGCTTGTCTTGTCTCATTAAACAAGGATTTGTCTATCAAATAGTTTTGTGGCTGAAGGGTACTAGTGATGTTGGACATTTGCCAGAAACACCCATGAAGTGGCTTATTTATTTTACAGTTTTTTCCCTTCACATCAAATTTAAAAATAGTGTATAGTGATTTTTACCTTTCATATGTCACATTAGATCTTATATATTTAGTGATATGTCATTTTTAAAAACATAATTAAATTTAAGCAAGGATTTTGTCATGTCACATACTTAATGGTAATACTGTTCTTCAGTTATTGCAAAACTCATATCATATGTTTGACCTTTTTTTGGCAGCACTTCTGTATATAGTCTTATGAAATCCAATATAAATTTATATTGGCAATAAAACCATCATCGCTCATTCTGGAAATAAACAAACAGACGCATTGTCTTTCCAAAAACTGTCACCAAATACCATATTTTGTAGATAAAATGATAGATCAGATAGTCATAAAGATAAGTCTTGGAATGCATATGGCATGTATATGACATGGTGTACAACAGGAACAGTAGCTGTGTGTTTTCATAGACACGGCAGGGCATATATTTATCTACCTAAAGTGCCATTCTGGGTTTTGTGGAGTGGATCTGGTTTCTTTATGAGAGATGGAGGTTAAACAGGGCCTTCTTACCATTAGCACAGAGCTATGTGTGTGTGTGTTGGGGGGGTGGAGGGGGGCATGACAGCCTCTTTTCCCCTTAGTAAGCCTTTGACATAAATCTCTCTACGGTCTGTTTGACTTTTTGATGAGAAAGTGTTGTGCAATAACACAATTCTGAAAGGAAAAGGCACTTAGGAGCCTGAGAGGTAGATTAGCAATTTGTAAGAGCTATTTATAACCATAAATCGCAGGCCTATCAAGCCGCCCTTGTCTTTTATAGGGGTGTGTTTGGGTTCCACATAGCCTTGGTCAGCCTGAAATGCAATATCCTGAAAGAAACAGCTGTTATAACACAGGGTCAAGAAAAATGAGAGAGAGCGAGAGAGAGAGAGAGAGAGAGAGAGAGAGAGAGAGAGAGAGAGCAAAGGCTGATTGTGAAAGAAAGAGATGAGGTTGTGAGTATTGAACATTAAACAACCAGAGACTAAGAGAGAGAGCGATAGGACAAGCAAAAACAGAAAAAAAATGCACAGACATGACCTTATCAAAGTGGCTAGAGTTTCATTCTTATATCCCAAAAGCAATTTAAGATGACAAAATGTAATGGGTGCAGCTCTGTTAAAGCAGGAGAAAAATGACTCCCCTTAAGTCTCCCTCCACCCCCACTGCCTGATACCACCTCTTTCACTGCAGTTTCTCCATGAGAAGCCAAAGATTAGCATATGACATGATAGATTACATTAAATCATAGCGTTGCGCTGCTTTATGACATTAGCTTCTTAGCCCAGGCGCATGCAAATGTGTCTCCCCAAGCCTTCATACTTAAATCTTTGTGATGACATGGCACCTTTGATGTGATTATTAGCCATCTGAGAGAGGAGAGTTCGATCCCTTCAGATTGGGGGTGGCAGGGGCGGATCTCGTAAAGGTGAGCAGGATCAGCTTTCTCCTAGCAAAGGCCACTTTGGAACAGAGATTCTCTGTTGTGCACATCTCAGTGGACTCCCCGTGCTCCTCGGGCTCCTGTGAGTGAGAGCAGGAGGAGTGAAGAAGGTCCAGCAAACTGACTGATCGTGTAGAGGTGGACAGTATAAACGGTATAGATTTTTGATTTCATTCTTTGTTAACTATCATGTACTGTAGCAGTAGCAAAGATAATCTGTTTTGATTTGTCTTTCACATGGCATCACTTCTGTTCTGTTTTTCTCCTTTGTGTTCTACTTTTACTTTCCATAAATCTCACTAAATAAAACAACCAGGTGCTCTGAATGTTGTGGTGTATGTGTACGTGGTGCCTGAGTTTAATTGTCAAAACAAATTTCTTTCTTTCTTTGTCTTTCTTTCTTTCTTTCTTTCTTTCTTTCAATTCGTAATTATGTGACCATCATAAAGTTTAAAGTTTGGACTTTTAAATTTTGGAGTTTAAATGTGAAGGATTTACTGCTGTTTTGATACCAAAAACATGAACATTGACAATTCAGCAGTATTTATGTCACATACAGTCTATGCTTGAAATGATACTGGAAATATGAAATGTAGGCCATTTTATCCATTCTACCACGTCATTTTTACAAAATTTCAACATCACTCACACTCACACACATTAAAAACAAATTGAAATCAGAGAACAAAAGCAAAAAAGACTATCAAGATGTACCACACAACTCTAAAACATTCAGAACACTCAGTTGTCAACCTCCCACCCACCTCAGCTTGGCTCACCACACCCCACCAACTCTGTCTCAGTCACATATGGTTCAGCTGCTAATCACACATGGTAATGACTCCTGAAAATGAAACAATGTGAATTATTTCCCTTCACTTCTACGCTGCAAAGCAGGAACATTGTGTTCAAACGCCTCTCACCTTTTGGGGCTGAAGCAGTGAAATCCACAGTGCTAATTTTCCTCAGCTTCAATAACATATGGCGCTGAGGAAAAAATTCCTCTTCTCAGCTCGGGGGACAAATATCAAACATTCTAGGTGTCAAAGATGACAATTAGCACCATGTTGAGGTATTTATTTTTAGAAGCATTTTCTTTTCCAATTTGTGGTTGTAAAGCATGAGATGTTATTGAATTAGAAGTACGGGGTGAGAAATACTACTGTAGATACTTTTGTGTGAGTAAATTAAAATGTTCTCTAATCAGCCACAGGATACAATTGATTATTTCAGGCGACCAAAGGGCTATTTGAAATGTTAAGGTTTTTGATTCTCCACTTACTGTGTTTGCAATTACTGTGCTGTCCTTCTCACCACAACCACATGCGCACACATATATAAATATATATATATACACACACACACACACACACACACACATTCCCTACTCCGCCCACAACAGTGTCTTGTCTGTGCTCCTTGGTCTTTAATCTTAATTATTAAGCCATCATTACTGTGTGAACTTCCTGACTGCCAATAGCTCGGCCTGGGGCCTCCATGCTCTGAATCAATCACTCGGCTGAGCATCGGCTCTGCAGCAGTCCCTCTATCCCCCTCCTCCTGCCCACCCTGCCGCCCCCATTTCTCCACCATTTATTCCCTCTTGTACAGCCCCGACTGGGTCTAACCTCAGACCCTTGTGGAGTGCACAGCCCTTGCCCTGGGTCGCTGGTGTCATAGATATTGAATATTGGTTTTGGATATGCGGGCGCCACTGATATAGTTGGCCCCTGTGGTTCTGTGTTGGAAGAGCTGTGAGTGAGGGGAGGATGCAGACCAGTGGAGAGGAAAAATTGTGGTCTGCTGGCACACAGAGGGAAGATGATGAGATACGCTCATCTTACAGACTGGGTGTGTGAGTGTGTGCGCACAGTATGTGTGTGTGTGTGTGTGTGGGCGTGCTATAAGAGAGTGCTGGTACTACTGACTGTATGTGCATGAAGTATGTTCAAAAGAAAAATCTGTCTGCATGTGTGTGTATGTATGTGGTAGAAAGAGTCTGATTCTACATTGAGCAGAGCATCAGTCTCATTATATCTTTTTGTATTTGAATTGTGTCTGTATTTCACTATGAAAATACAGCAGTCTGACATGGTTGTGTGCTCATAGTGTGTGTGTGTGTGTGTAAGCAAGAGAATGAGAGGGACAAGAGCAAGAACTGACAGGTCTGGCTGACACAGCACACGCCGGGCCTGCTGCAAAAGTGGTCAGGCTGTGCAAGGGACGATAGAGAGACGCTCATCAGACTGACAGGCTGAAGCAGAAGTCTACATTGTGGCTGACAACATGCTTTACCCCGACACAGCACAGTCCATTAGCGCTTCGGAGTGCTCTGGCTAAAAATTCTCCACTTCCCACTAATACTCTCCCCTCTCCCTGCTGAACACAGGAGAGGGGTCACCAAAAATCACTGAAGTCATCACAACCACAAATCTCACTGCACATTATAATTCACAATCATTGCTTCTCAGTTTTGATGTGTGAGTCTGTGAGATGTTTCTTAGCAGATGGGAAATTCCTCCATGAAGCGAGGGTGGGGTGGTGATAGCGCGAGAGATGCCCCGCACTTATTGGAAGGAATAAGAGGGTGTTGGATGAGATGTAGGGACTTTGTATGCTAAACTGTCACAAACTTAGCATAGGTCAATGTAAAATTACACGACATGGACATGTGGGAGAGCAGTGAAATTCAGTCACAGTCGGAAAACTCATCTGTGGCCACGCTGGAGGCCCGATGTCGACGAACATTCAAGTCAGGGCTGAAATTTAGGGTCAGCCCATGTCTTGCAGCTGTGCTTAAAAACCCTGCTGATCAAAGCTCCATGACGGACCATGGCATGTGACCACTCCTCCCTTTCACTGGCCCAGCGACCAGCTTTTAAGCATCTAGGCAGCTTTATGTTTGAGTTTTATGTGCCAATTAATTAGGTGCTCTCTAATATATGTCGAGAGCTCACTGTAAACTATTTAGAGTGGTGAGGGGATAAGAGTGATTGGCGACGAAGGCTCTTCTGATTTACGTGGTGGAATGTTCTGGTACAGTAAGCAAAAGGTGGAGAGAATAAAGAACACGGGGTGCTGAAGAGCTTTTCCACACTGAAGCCGGAAGAAGACTGTTATTTTTCCTTCTTCTTTAAATCTCTCCCGTACAAGTGTAAATATTTAATTTCTTAAGAGAAGACATGGCAAGCTGACATGAATTTTAGAGAAGATGTGAAGACATTAATGTGGCTGATGTGGTATGGCAAGCTCAGTGACAGTGATTTTATGATGTGTTGGGAAGAGCTGGATGATGGCTGTTCCCAGTTTTCCTCAGGTCTTTGCTTTCTTTAGTCTCCTTCCACAAATTACTCTGCTTGGGTTTAAGTTATCATTTTCCTACTAAAAGCTATTAACAGAATTTGGAGGGCACATTCACAAGGGATATTTTGCCCATCTCCTCCAGGCAGCTGTAGAAAATTTCGAGTGATTTTACAAAAGGCAAATCAAAAAAGTGTGTTTGTTAAAGCATAGGTAAATAGGTAAAGATTCCAATTGAAACCAGGCAGCCGTTCTGACGCAAAGTTTGCTATATTAAGGTTCTCCAACAAGCCTTGTTTGGAGACAGAACCTCAGATGGTATGAGTGGGACTTGTTTCCTCGAAAGGCACATTGCCTGAATCATAAACCAGAGAGCATTTCTAACTGTCATATGCGCTGTGTGGTATTTTGTTTTTTTGAGTTAGAGCACCTGGCGTTCAAACTTCTTATCCAGAATTTTCAATCCCTACCTGTCCTACAGCACCCTAACTAATTGTTGTTTTTGAAAACTTCCTCACTGTTTCACATTATATTTCTTGTCTCTGCCCCCTGAATTCTAATGTATCTATAATGATTGTTTACATGTCTGTATTGTTTTGAGTGCATTCTCCTGATTGTCCATAAAGTAAGGCATTAATATAGACATAGAAAATTTCTCTTGACTTTGTCTTCCACTAGTGGGTCTCATCACATACTTCCAGAGAATTTGACAGCCCCTGTGAAAGGCAGAGGGAAATGCTTGACTCGTGAAATAATGGGCAAAAAACAGACAAACACTTCTGTGCTCCTGTGCCAGCAAGGCTTTGACGGATGCACAATCAAAATCAACCAGCACTTCAGCTTTTCCACACAAGTCAAGAGGCTCAGGAAGTAGGGCTGATAAGACACCATTCAGTGTTGTCTGTCTCATTGTAGCTTTGAGCGTAAATGTGTTATTTATTGCCTACCTTTTGCAAATCAATTGCGTGAGCGCTTGCGTTCCTGATAATGCCCGGCTGAATTTATTGTACTGTACCTCTGGCAAGCCCTAGAGCAAACAGCCTTTGTGTAAGAGAGCCATGGGCAGGCCAAGGACAGACCTGGTTCTCATATAATCATACTATGGTGTGGTCTCAGTGGAGACACGTTAAAGCTGATCCATTTATTTCTTTCCATCTTCCACCCTCAAATGAGCTTTTAACAGCTATTCAAAATTGCGTGTGATGTATAGTCCACCCACCCCCTCAAAAAAAAAGTTGAGAATAGATGAATACCTTTTTTTTTCTTCTCCTGTCTCTTTCTATCTTCTGCTGTCAGAGGGGATGGAAAGACATGGCACTCTTTGTAAGAGAGATGAAGGTTGGGGATAAGTAGTATAAAAAAACTATATTTCCATTTTTAAAAGGTAATACAGGTATCATTTCCCCCAGAAACCTCACCCTCGTATGCCCCCTGAATGTGCAAATAGAGTCTTGACAAGAGGGTATCAGAGGCATGGACGAGCTGGGACATTCTGTCAAGCGAGCAGGTCAAGTGTTTAGCAATGCAAAACCCCCGCCAAATCAGGGCTGGTCTTTGTTGCTGTCTGGTAGATATTTAAAGCCCCAGTTTTAAGGAGGCTGGTGAGAGGGCCCTAATTCTCCTTAAAATATGTAAAGAAGCCAACGATTACGCACATACCTAATGTGACATTTTGTGCAATCTGTTAAGCCCACACTATAGAGACGACTCCTGAAAAGCTCTTTACTGGGTTCTGTTCTCTTCTGACATTTGTGAAGTATTGCAATGGAAACAAGATGTAACTGAACTTTAGTAATGTGAGTGGCAGAAGTTTGTAATTTAATTGACATGGTCTTGACACTTGACACAGGCTTTACAACACAGGAAATGTATGTACATACTACTACATATTCATTTAAAACAAACCTGTGGTAAACAGCAGGAATAGTTGTAAGCTATAGGTCAGCTTTTTGTTTCTTCCTACTTCTTTTAGACCCATGTTCCATGAACACTACGCCTAGTCCAAATTGTACAGCTCACAGGGATACTCATTGCCATAAATACAGCCCCCAAAAGACATACAACATCTATATAGAGACACCTAATCATTTTACACTGTGAGCTACCAAAGCCCCTGGCCAATCTGTGATGGAGAGAAGTGATGGATGGCTCACGTGTCCTTCCCTCTTAGAGGTCCTTCTAGAGCAGATAAGATGAGGATAAACACCCCAGGATGGAGATCATGCTCAATAATGGAGCCACCCTACATTAGAGATTTTTACAGATTACTTCCCTGTAATTTATATCTGTGACTCCTCAATGGCCACCATTGTTTAGCTGAGGGTTGAGGTGGTTGGTGGGTGTTGCTGGGTAGGGAGACAAGAGACGTTCAATACATACATCACTCCAGGAGGCAGAATAGCTAATTTCAGATGACCTTTGGGAAAAGGTCAAGCTTTGTTTTGTTTTTAGGGGGGCCCTTTCTCTGTTGCTCGCTAATTCTCTACCACTCTCTGGCTCTATGACAGATGAGCTCTTTGTTTACATTTTGGAAGACTAAAGCAACAGAAGACGAAGAGGGGAAAAGCTTTCAGCGAAGTTTACACAAACGGACTGCACAGGGGCTCCTCAGTGCCATTCTGCTCTTTCGTCTCTCTCTCTGCATGATCTCTTTCCTTGCCTTCTTTCCAATCACATTTTTTGTTCTTTTTTTGTGTGTGCTAACAGCCATCACAGAATTGGTCCTGGTATGTAACGGCTAATTTATCCTTTCAATGTATGATATCCTGTCATCTCCTCATTTGTCTCTGAGTGGTTCTAATCTGAGATAATCCCAGTCAAATCCTTTGATTGTGTGTTTGGACCTGATCCATCTCCAAAGAAGCAGTTTAATGGCCTCCGTGGCACTTGGAGTGAAGTCATTTGTCTAGAGGACTGACTGCGGACGCTTGTTTTAATAAGAGTGCTCTTCATGAAAAGTAGACGCGCCATTTAATTAGCCAAAGTGAAGGCCGCCTTGACTCTTGATCAGGCATATTCCTGGTGATACGAGACATATTTTCCACAGGGTCTCATCATCCTCTTCTTTCCTCTCCTATTTTTTACCATCTGAGGAAGCACTTTGCTCGTTCCAATCGCTGTTCCTTCACTCCCCCTTATCTAAGCCGCTGTTATTAAAAAAAAAAAAAATTAAAGCTTGAAAACTGTAGCAGACTGCATGAGTTATCACAGCACATGTGACAGTGTGTGTGCTCGTGCATGTGTGTGTGTGTTTTAAGGACCTTGATGTTGCCAAGTGGTAGACATTCCACAGATGGTGATGGGTAGTGATGTGTCTGTCCAAGAGACTGTCCTGTCACATTGTCTCCGCTCCAGTGACCCCAAAGGAAGGCCTTTTAAAGGGAATATTTGAATATTTTGTGTGATAGAACGAACACTGGCTAAAACACTTGTTTATAAAAGACACGCAGAGACAACACCCCTCCTTAACACACAGACACCAACATACTTTTATATTCACGTTTATCTTTGACCTCAACCCCTCCATGTTGAACGGCTTGTTTGGTTTCACCTGCCCACAGGTGAATATAACTGTGGGCAGGTGTTTAAGTAAATTGTTTATAAGATTTCATAGCATATAACCATATACTTTAAAAATAAAATAGTGTATTGTAATAACCATTCTTCCACCAATACATATAGTTCCTTTTGGAGAGTGGTTGCCAGGCAGCGCTACACGCTGCTTCGCTGAGATGGGCTATGGCAGACCATTGAACAATTGTTGTTAATTGACGTTCAGTTGCGCAGTACTACAGAAGTGAAGAGGCACCGGTGTGTGTTTACAATCATTTTACAATGGCTTGGAACGCAGAATCAGCAAATCACAATGAAGAACCAAAGAAGCGGTTTTTGATTTCTCCATAAATGTCTAGAAAAGTGTTTCAACAGGGCACATGATCGCCAAATAAACTTTTTTTCTGAATAAAAAAAGAATAATAATAAAAATGGAAAAAAGCTGTATTTAATCAGAAGTCTATGCTGTGTGGTTAAGGCAGTTTGGGATACAAGGAAACTGTCAATGAGGAAAAGTGTATAGCCTACAGCGACACTCTATAACTGGCCTATAAGGGCTATTGAGTGATCTTTTTTTTCTATCAAATTGTGCTAATGCCAGTAGTTGGTTCTTCGAAATTCAGCTTGTCTAGATATCCAAACAGGGTGAAGTCATTTTTCAAAGCTACTGCCTTGTTTTCTGTTAAAATCAGTTTCACTCAGTCATTCTTTCTTTTTTCGAGATAAATTGGTATTTGTTAAACTAGCTCATATAATGTGTAAAATCAGAACAACAGACAGACTAGACGTGTTTGACTCAGCTGGCACTTGTGCTTCCAGGAGGACTACACACACTCACTCATCTTCACACACACAAGCTTCAGCTACACAAAATCCTGTTACTGCCTTTAAATTATTTATTTAATTTCTTTTTCTTTTTTTTATTTCATTCCTAAGAAAATTCTGAAAATTCAGAATCATGCAATAGGCTCATCTAAGAGGCTCATCCTTTCGTCAGGTCATATTTTGAGTCAGGACTAAGATGGTAGGAATACAGTGTACTTAAGTTCGACCTTTCTTCTAAAACATAAATTAAACAACTGTCAAGGAAATCTAAAGAAAATAGATATCAAAGCAAGTTTACTTCTTTAGTAAAAATAAGTTTTAGGGACATTTAGGAAGGAATAATCATGCTTCCACACACACTGTGTTCTGTTTCAACAGGAACTCATCAACTCTTGTGCACAAGCGTTGTGCAAGGACTGACATGCATAACAAACAAAGTGTTCAGATAAACTGCCGGATATCAGTCCTTGCTGTTCCAGCCTAACAGATGGCGCCTGACAAGTTCACGTGGAACAGACGAAGGTAACAGCTAATAACGCATGCCAATCCCATCTAATGTGTTATTAGATAGCAAATGTGCTATAGGTCCTTAAAGGTGTGAAAGCTGCTGATAAAAGACACACTTCAAAGTAAGCCAAAAAAGGGTAAGATGAGGAAGGAAAAAATTAAACAGTGAAGCTTGGCACAGAACTGTCACTCAGTCATTGTTGTCCGTGCCGAATAGAGCCTCACGCCTTCCTGCAAGTCCACCCGAATCAATTTTCAGCTCATGTTTTGGTAGATTTAATCTGTCACATAACCTTGAAATTGGAAGTGAAGCACCATCACTCAAAACCTAATGTTTATCAAGAGGTTCTTGACCAAACGCCATCATCAAATGATTTTTTTTTTAAAACTGCAGATTTTCGACCTTTCTGCTGTATAGCACAAGATGAAAAAAAAATGTTGATGTGAGGTACCTTTTATATTCAGTCTTTTATCTGTAATAAGGATAAATTGCATTAACAAATTGTAAGGATTTTTGCAAAACAACACATTATTATTGAATTTTTAGCAAATAAATAATAAATCAATCTGCAAACCCTCCATATTAGCTTCATTTTTGTATACCATGACAAAAGGAAAGAACTAATTGCACTATTTACCAGTATGATTTAAAATACTATTATAGGTCAGAATCCTTTACATCATTTTACTGTGACCTTAATTGTGTCAAAGATACAAAAATATCTACAAATATAAGTACCGGTAGTTCTTGAGCTGTGTCAGTTTAATCCTCCTGCCGAAATTTACATTGCTTGCCTTGGATAGGAAAAGGAAAGATCCTGGAGAAAATCATGTTGGAGGGCCTTAAAGCAGGCCAACCAACTCGTAATCCCAGCGGGGTGTCAGTTGTTTGACTACAACTGAATGGAGATATCTGTAAATCCTTTTTCCTGTTGAGCATCATAAGAAGCACGGTGATGGGTACCGTATGTAGCTAGCTAGCGACAAAAATACCAGAATACCTAACCTTAATGTAATGCATTTTTTCATGACTGATGTTGTCAGTTTGACTACCTTTTGTCAGATGCAGATTCAGAGGCTGAATCTTTTTAAACAGATATTTGTTTATGCATTTGGGGCTGTCGGTTACATGTAAACATACCTTTATCCACCTCTCACCAATGTTTTTTGAAAAGGTCTCCAAAGTGAAGATATTTAAGGCTATATTTTCTGTATTACAGTGGTTATGTGCAAATACCCTGAAGCGAATACAAGGAGGCTCTACTGTTGATAGAGTGGATAAGTCAGAGCAGTGAAAGAACAGTACAACATGTTTCAGAGGTGAATTCTCCATTGCCAGAGACTAAAAACTATGAAGCTCTACTCAGATTATTTATATTTCAATAATTTACGAAGCCTGTCGATCACAACATTCTGTCATACTAGAGCATATGATCGTGAAGATCCTGAAGAAAATATGGCCAGGGTTCACATGATGAGCAGTTTTCTATTTTTTTCTCTTAAAGGACAAAGAGCAAAGGGCTTTCCCTTATGTGATAATTTTTACAATCGCCCATCTTGTCAAAGTTCATAGTTTGAGTCAGCATTTTCTTTTCCATCACCCTCATTGCTTGTTGCTTTTGTGACGTTAGTTAAACAACTTGGATGTGTGTGAATGGAACATTCTATTCTTCCTACTCTACCTATTCCTATTCAGAGCAGATTAGAAATGATTCATTGCAGGTTAGAAAAGAAAAAGAATTAAAGACTATTTTATTTTGTCATATGTCTGTTTTGTTCTCTGCCCCTCCAAATCATTTCTACCAAAATCCTCAGGCAGTAAATCTTCTCCGCCTCCTCACCATACCAAACAGACAAGAAGAGTAGAGTGCCTCAAAATTCAAATGACTGAGCGGGAGAAAAAAATGCAGCTTACTTCCTGTCGGGGCTTGGTCTGTCAGTGGAGAAAAACAACTGTGATTGGCTGTGTGACCGTGTTCTACTTCCTTTAAAAACAAAAACGGATGAGCTCTGCTGGTAGGCCAAAGCCTGTCGTAACCAGTTGAAGTAACATCAGCGGACAACCAAACCTATAAGGATTTTTATGGAAATGAATCACTGAATGAGATCTGCCTCTCCCTCAAGAGATCCACAGGCAAGAAAACAAAGGCAGAATTACTCAGGAAAGAGAGTTTAAAAATCACAGTGACTGGGAGAAACCCATGCCCACAAGTTGGAGAGAGTTCATTGTTTACATTTTTCAAACTGAGCAGAACAAATCTGAGTTATGGACAATGGTTATACGGTTCTGCCAGAAGAAGGCTTTTCACACACTTGCAAAGTTAAAGTCCCTGGTAAGTTTAGATTTCTCTTTCTTTAGGCGTACTCATTAACTTTTATGCATGTGGAAACATTAACTTTTAGTTAAAGTAGACAAGAATACAAAATCTCAAACGAAAGGGCAGAAAGTTTATAGTAAATTTAAGGGAAGAAAGAGGTATTGAGAAATGTGGTTATCCACTGACGGGTGTTTTTAGTAGTTCATACTGAAGTCAGTCTCAGATACCAATTGTTGACAATTGACCATATGTCCATAAATATCATTGAAATTCTGTCAGGGCTGAAATGGACAACATGTAGGACTTGACATGAAAACTCTGTGTTCCTCTGTGTAGGCCTGCCATGAATGTACTTTATGTCACAAGCACTGCAACAGAACCTAGTACCTAAAGCCTTAATCTAAGTTGCATGTGTTGCACATTGTTTTCTCTTTCTGGTTGCACTGTGAAAGCTTAGTAATAACAAGGTCATGGGATCAAAGCTTAGGAAGTCATGGCTTGAATAGCTTTTTACCTTTCCACACAGATTTAACACATTAAAGAGGTGAAAGGTCATTGCACGAAGATCATATCAATCAACCGAAAAAAAATAATTCCTTCCCAATCTATACATGCTAATGAGAAACAACTTTGGCATTAATAAATATATGAAATTATATTTATTCATATAAAAACAACACCTATACTACAGTGTTTACTGTTGTGGCCCTATAGACATTTAAAACCAAATGCCTCATTGGCCTTAAGTTCAGACATCAATGATGTAGCTATATTAAACTCAGCATTTCCCACCTGAATTATTTAGGTCAATCACAAAACATTTTTCTCTATGTGAGTGTTGGATAGGAAAATGGGTTGCAGCGGGGTGTGCAAACTTCCTAAACAACAATTCCCAAATAACAGCAACAAGGTTAACAAAAGGTTAAAAGTATTGTACGTTTTACAAGCAGTGTTGCGAGGCAAGTAACACTATGACAGATAAGACATGAACATAAATTTCAAAAACTAGCCAACTTTATTTATTCCAAAAATTAATAACATGTTAAATGAAAAGCTAGTCTAGTCAACATTAGTCCCCTGCCACAAATGTAACCTTGGGTTTTGTTGGCATTCAAGTGGGTTAAATATAACTTGCTATGGCACAGGTTTTAGGGCCTTGCTTGGTCTATTAAGCTGGACCACCCCAGGGTTCCCACACCTTGGTTAACATCAAATTCAAGGACCTTTCAAGGACTTTCCAGGACACATTTTCTCAGATTCAAGGACCACACGGGGTGGCATTACCTACTGCTACCGCTGAATGTGTTATCAATGAACAATAGTTTAATAGTATTTTTAGCTTACAGATATATTGACAATATATGAGCGGGTTGCCAACTTCAGTCAGTTGGCTGGAATGAGTAGGCTTTTCCAACATTTGTGATGATTTATTTTAACTATTATTATCATTATTTTTGTCTACCTGACTCTCTTTGGTAGTTTTAAGTTTGCTTTGTCATTTAATTAGTTCTTAATCATTTCACAGAAATATTTGCATGGTAGGGGTCAGTGATCTGCCCTCCCCCAGAAAATGTTAAAATGTCCTGCATTAAACTGAATTTAAATAAGTTACAGCTTAGTTAACAGAGGTAGGCTAAACTAGCGAGACGGCTTCAGAGCACCCAAACAGTCAAATATTTTTTTTGCGCCTTTGTCCATTGATCAGCCCAGGTTACTGGACACAAGCTATATTATTTTGCTCTTTAGGTTGTGCTTCGCTATATGGAACTGTGGGCCAACCCTCAAAAAAAATTTAAAAGTAGATGCCTTCTGCATTCTGATACATTTGAGGGAGTTGACTTTTATCTGAAGACTTCAATGTTGAGCATGCATTCAGGCCCTCAGTATTGAGCTTTTTTTTCTTTTTTAAATCACCTTGTACCCTACTCTGTACCATGCATAAAGGTGAAACGTTTGAGTATACTGTGCATATGCAAAGAGTGATATATCAGTGCAGAGCTTTTCAATCATCAACCAGAGAACATGCATTTTTCAGTTATGCACCAATTGAAACAACACTTGTCATTCGGGATAAGAAGCCATATAACCTGCAGTCAACAGTCTACAGCTGTAGACTGTGAGATATTATTAGATCTTCTCATTAAGCCTCTCTTAGGTAACTCATAGGCTCTTGTAAACAGATTTCCTGTAGCCTACATGTGAACAGGAAATACAAGAATGAAGTACTAAATAAACCAATGAACTCCAATGAATGCCAATAAAATCTGTTGAACAAACAAACTTGAATGAAATTAAAAGTCAGTGTAGCACCTGCAGAATTTATGTAATTTTAAAACTGGAGAACTGGTGAACTGACACATGTAAAATTGATGCGAGACTGCCAGACCACCAAAAATATTCAAAAACTTTCAAGGACTGTGTCTTTTTATGCCTATTTTCAAAAACCTTCCAGGGCCTTGAACTTATTTTTTCAAAATCACAAACTTTCAAGGATTTCAAGGACCCGTGGGAACCCTGCCACCCCTAAACACAAGAACATTGCTTAATTTCATGTATTGCAGGAAATTGGATTATTTGTAGTTAGGGTAAACCTAATGGCTTTCTTCACATTCATTTATAATTACATACTTCTTTGGATGAAGAGAACAAAACCCCCCACACATATAACTACACTTATTAGCAAAATATTAGTAATTAAATTCAATTATTGAGCAATCCTGCTTCCAACTAAATAATGACCATAAAGTGAGAGAATTATATCACACAATTAAAAGATCTAAATTTATGTTAATGAACTAAAAAAAACATAATGATTGTATTTTATGACATGATTAAAATGATCACATTTAATTAACTTCTCTGTTTACTGTGATAGGCCAAAGTCTTGGTCCTGGTGAGTTTAGCACTTTTTGAGAATCAGGGTGACTCATGCCGTTGTATCAGTGATCCATAAATTTCAAATCAGCCCTGAAACAATCTGTCTGCCTGAAGTGAAGCTTAAGAATCAGTTGATCTTCTCCTCCTGACATTCTAGTCAGCTTTGCTCGTCATTCCTTGGACTTCACCCAGATTGCAGAGACAGGTTTTGAAGGTGATTAATGATCATAGCCATAGTGCCATGATGTTGGTCTTGTTGCATTTGCCACTGCAGTTGTGGGTTGTTTATTTAGTTATTTCCATGAACGTCTTTCTAGTCAAATTGGTTATTATTCATTTTACTAAGGTGATGGAACAGATGCATGATTTAGGCAGCGCTTTTGTTTGTTGGTGGTAGGGTTTGATGATTTCACTTTCATTATGACTACATGTGTTTTTGGACAAGCACCTTGGAACATTCCATACTGTAGGTGTCAGTGTAGATTCCTTGGTCTACCTTAGATGCTACTATATATATATATATATATATATATAAATAGCTGTATATGTGTGTAACGAGTGTTAATTATTAGGCTATACACTTGCAATGAAAAAATGTTGAGAAAATGCAGGCATCTATAAAGTACAAACCATAACACTTTCTAGAGTAAAATTATCTCTGTTTTAGTTTAGACACCCACCCTGGCAATAAAGTCAAGTCAAATGTTTATCTGTTTTTGTGTATGATTTTGAGGTAAAGATAATGCAATTAAACTAACAATAGTTCACAGTACTACTGCACAGTACATAAAGTTTAAACTTAAAGGGATAGTTCGGTTTTCAACACATTGAGCCCCTTTCACAGGTTGTCTAAAATTAAATAAAGTGGTTGACACCAAAATCTTGATGATTGCTCCTGTCTCGGCTGTTTGGGAAATATAGAATCGCCTCTGCCTGCCTTTAAAATGGCTAGCAATGGGCATGTGTTGTTTCTATCCTTTGAAGACTGGTTTTAAAAAAGTGCTACTCATGGAGTGATTAGTGGCGTTTGCTGATGTTCCAACCCAAGTATCGTAGCAAAATACAGTTTCTGTCATGTTTTATTTGCCATTTTGTAAGTCCCAAAGGGTTATATTTGCTCCTTCATATAAACAAAGTGCCAGATAAAACATGACAGAAGCTTTATTTTGCTACGATACATGTTTTGGAACACAATTAACCACTTGGTGAGTAGCACTTTTTAAAAAAACTGTGTTTTAAGGATAGAAACAACACATGCCCATTGCTAGCCATTTTGAAGGGAGGCAGAGGCGATTCTACATTTCCCAAATAGCCGAGACAGAAGCAGTCGTCAAAATTTCGATGTCAACCACTTTATTGCATTTTAGACAGCCTGTGAAAGGGGCTCAATGTGTTAAAAACCGAACTATCCCTTTAAGCATTATATTATTAATATGTAAACAAAATTTTAAGCATGAGTCAAGCAAGGTGACTTGACCTTATATGCACTTGGAGTAAGATATACTAAGTATTAGTACTTTGTGGCACAAGATGTCAAAAAAAAGTTTTAGTATTAAAGTTTAAGTCTTAGTATTAATGTACTTAGTCTTAGACTTTTGTGTATACTTTCAGTATGAGCCAAGTATACTTCACTATACTATTTTTAAGTATATAAAATATAGTTTATAAAAAGTGAATGTCAAGTATACTTCCTCAGTTTTAGTATAAAATAAGTATAGTCATAGTAAACTTGAATAAACTTCTTTTTGCTAAGGGATTGCTTTGAAATAATAGTATATTCAGTGAGTAGATACAAATGTTGCACATTTTGAACACCAAAGTCTTACACATTAATTACATAGTATGATAATTGATGATTTCTTCATTGGACAATATCAGTTGTCATGATGACACTTTATATCAGTCAGTGAAGTCATCTTTGATTTAACTCACAAAATACCCTCTCATTAGCCATTAAATAGCATGCAACTAATATTTTATGGTACTCAAATAGTATTTAAACATTTCTTTTTATACACATAACACCAGCCTTTATTAAGTGCTGTAACTTTACAAATATCTCTGTGTACAATCTCTAAATGGCCTTGTGAAGCATACAGAATGGCTTGAGTTTTAAAACATTTAGAACTTGGACTGAACAAACTCTGATCCTGGCACTGGCTAGAGCACATTGGCTTCTTTAGTCAACCCGACGTGCTCAACTCCGATCCAAGCCATTCTGCACGCTCCACGTATCCATTACTGGACATCGCTGAGCACAGAGATAAATTAACGAAATTGAGCCCATCAGCTCTGCGAGCCGGGGCTAAGGAGAGCGCACGTAAACGTATGCCTCCCTTGCAAATTGAAAGTGCACTAATGTTTGCTAATGGATCGACCTCCACAGCCTGTTCCGCCGGCATGCGAACAAGCTGTTTGACTCCCAGCGCGCCTTCATTTGATACCAGAGCTGACAGGACAAGCAGGGAGGCTCAATACGCACAAAAGGTGGGGACACTAGGGGTAGGGGGTAACACGGGAGGGGCAGAGATAAAGGGAGATTTGTTTTCTTTTGTATATAAGGTGCATGAAATGTTTGTAGCCTTACCATAGGGGCCACAGGATGTTGGGAAGTGAGAATGGCTTCTGGGAGGGTTTCAGATGCTAGAATGGTTCTGTGCTGTCCCATGTGTCCTGTTTTTTTTTATTTATTTATTTATTTTTTTTTTGTATATGGAAGCTGCTTTCTGCCAGATGGCTGTCACACAAGCAATCCGTCACACAGCCCAGGCTAATTTCCCATTATTCCTCCCCTAATGGGGTCATTAACAACATCACTGATAATTAAATTTAGAGTTTCCCCAATCTGGCTGTTTTTGTTGGAGTTATTGGTGAATCGGCCACCATCACATTGATTCAATGCTTGCTCTTGACAGTAAGCTGCTGTTTAGTGTGCTCTTTCTCTCTCTCTCTCTCTCTCTCTCTCTCTCTCTCCCCTTCGACCTGTCCTCTGCCTCTACTGTTCTCAAATGAAATCTGTACTTGAGCTGATTTAATGGCTGCCACTCCACAAGGCCTCAAAGGTGCAAAACTAGTGTTCCAGGGTCACTGAAAAGACATTAACAACATCAGTGACCATAAGCTAGTAAGTAAGCTTCTCTCAAATCTAATGTTTTATTAAATGTTCTGCGTAATGGCTCTGATAAGTAGAGAGCGCTGATGGCTGCATTTGACTCTTTGAGCATACAGAGCACACTGTAGATTGAAAAAGGGCAGTTCAGAGAAAAGAACATGTGCTGTTGAGCCTAACTCTGGTCTAAAGCCGCCTTCACACTGGAGTCCGTAGATACGACACAACGACCGGAAGTCATTCATTTGCTATGAGGATACGGAGACCGTATGCGGAATGGTCCAACCGACTGCGGTGCGAAAAAAACGTCTCCGTTGGGACCTCCGGATGCGTTAAAAAAATTTAACTTCTCCGACAAATCCAGTCCGACATTTCGGCTGGAAGTTTGCGTTGCTATGGTGATTGCATAAACAAACCTGATTTCTAAACACACAATAAATGATAACGTTTCAAAGAGAAAAACATAAAAAAAAATTAGCACTAATCATCTTGGTACACACAAGCCCAAAAGTATGTTAAATAAATATGGTTGGTGTCCTACTATATCATAATAAATTATATTTGTATATAATAACAAAACTTGATCAGTGTAATTCTTACATTTTCTGATGTTATATAAATATAGTAGGCTAATAAAAAATAACAACTTTAAGTTTTCCCACCAAAAACATTTTGCCGAATGATTCTGTCTCCTTCTGACGGTTTTATGGACGTAGCACGACATCCAGTAGGGGTCGTTTTGCAAATTTTGGAGCTGCATACGCATGATAGTGTGAAGGCGGCTTAAAAGTGCTAATTGACCTATGGCTAAACCATGCCCCTGAATGCAATGAAATAAGTGCGCATAGCTAACCCAATACACTCGGACATTCTTGGCTTCCACGTCCATTCAAATGCATTGGAGGTGGTCATTTTTCACTTGTTTTTCAGTATTTTTTCTTTGAATTTTATGTTTAAAATGGTTAAACGGTGTGCATGGGGTCCATGCAACTCTGACACAAGATACCCCGAGAGGTTGAGTGACGGTATTTATTTTTTACCCTTTTCAAAGCCACATCTTAACCGAGATAAGTGTCTGCTCTGGATAAAATTATGCGGTAGACCACCGGTTAAACATGGACAAAATCAACAAGAATGTGTACGTCTGTCCTAAGGTCCTAAGTCATCAATATATTATCTTTAACATGTCTAATGTAATGTTAGCTTAAAATAAGAAAACGTTAGCTTAATCATGTCACTTTGCTTACATGGGAGTTCATTGACTGGTTATAGCATAGTTATGCTAGTTTTTGTACTTTTATCAATCGTACATATAATGGTTACCTGTTGTCCAAAGGGCTCTAGTTATACTAACGTTAATTTTTGGATCTTAGGTTCATCAACGTATCTGTAAATGACCGAGATAACAAATGTTATCAATGTTGTGCTGAATGATTCATGTAGTACTAATACTGTAGCACCAGGAGAGCTAGCTGCTAGTCTTGGTAAAAAAGAAGATAAATTGAAAGTAATTATAATTTAATATAATTCACATTGCCGCAGCCTAGGTTGTTCTGTATCTAATGGTGGGCTACAGTGTATCAGGCTAAGCATATCTAGCTGAATTTGACCAAATGTTGCAATATGAGTTTATTAACAAACTTATATTTTCTCCTATCAATCTATTCTCACACATAATATGAAATATTCATGTCATACAATATGTCTATGCCCTGCCATACTAAGTATCAAGTATTATGTTATTGCGTTTTACATGTTTAACCTTTTGTAAATGTTTGAATGTGAGAATGGGTGGGGACATTGTACCTGTTTGACAAGATGAAAGAGCCAAATCCTCTTTGTTCAGTGCGTGTTGTTTATTGTAGGTACCAAATGATAGTTTGAGTGTCAGCAACAAGCTTACAGGTTAGAATGTAGTCCTATGATTCGTCTTCAGGTATCGTTGGCAGTAGATATGTACATAATTCCTGAAAAGTTGTTATACATCCAGTTCTGTCCCACTGCATGGATCAAAATGAATGGGGGAGTGTTTAGTGTGATGGCATTTCAGTCATACGGTGTGTGAAAACAAAAACAAATTAATTATTGACTTTTGCTGTTTGGACAGCTAGAGTAGAATCAGCAGTTGATGAAGATTATAAAGCTTTTGTGGCTGTAAAAACGCATCTAGCAAACCGGGCAGGCTTGCCTATGGGAAGTTCCTTATGCTGCAAAGTGTTGCTTGCCTCACCACAGTTCTGACATGGATTCAGTCGACTGACAGTTAATTTTGGCAGACAAACTGGCTGGCATCTTTCATAAAAATACAGTGTCTACCAGGTGCTCTTCATTCAGTGCTGATTTTCACCTGAAGTTGTTTGTTTTCATTTGCCGCATCATACCATTTTATTCCCAGCGGTTGCCAGTGTGAGCGTATTTACCCCCATGGCGGTAGGCAGAGAGGCCTCAGGGCTCAGCACAAATTGATCACAGCCCAATAAGAGTGTCCTTAACGGCAGAGTGGAAAATAATGAGCCAGGGGAGATCGCCGTGGCGACATGGCTTTCGTTTATCATACCAGGCTCCAAAAATCACAAAGCACCACTGGGAGTGGAGGGACAAACATTTCAACTGTAATCAAAGGGAATACACTATGCACTTCTCTGAAAGTGAACACACTTTCAACATCAACCTGAACAATACTCTTCATTAGGATATCTTTCATAGAGTTTGATCGATACATTAGTTTGGACCATTTTTACTCATGCATTTTCGCCTCATTATTTCTTTACAATTAATTGCATGGTAGTCTTATTTCACTTAAATGTAATCATATAATCATTTAGTATACTGTTATTGAATTTAGCAGAAAAATGCTTGGTAGGCTACACGACATTATTCCCTGAGTCTAGACACTGATGACACTGGTAACGAAGACAATGCTGTACAGTAAACATCTGCATATTGAAACTCATGCCAGCTCCAGTAATGTAATTGGTCTACATATACTTTTCCCTCTTCCCCTCAAATTAATCTTTGCTGGAACTGAAGTGGCCAGTGCAGTCATGCTAGAAATTTTTGATTAAGTGCATTGGCTAAAGATTAAGTGCATTGGTAAAAACTCAAATATTTATCAGAATCAAATCCTGGACCTCTTTATTATGAATAAGCAGGTTTCTAAATGGTGCTCTGTTGCTTTTCATGGAATGTGAAAATTTTATTCCTACTGTATACCAATTGCCAGTGAAATCAAACTTATTTATAATACTGGGCCAAAATATCAAATGTCGGTTATTGATTAGATTAGATACTGGTCAACCCCGAAACGTTTACAGTAGGACCACTGTAAGATGGGTGACCATTTTTAAAAGTGTTATGTATATATTTTACTCCATGATTGTGAAATTAAAAAGACTCTTTTGCCCTTGTGGTGTACAGAGGTAAGGAAGTTTTCATGGCTATTTAGATGCAACTTTACATACCATTGTCGGTACATGTCAGAAGTACATGTATCTGCCCTTGCCAGGACAATAACGCACTGTCTGCTCTTGCCAAGGGCCTTGTCTTTGCATTTGATAGCAGTGTTGTTACAATGTCCAAACTCACTGAGGAAATGAGACAGAGTGAGAGAGCGCGACCGACCAAAAGGCAGATAGAGTGAAAGGGAGCTTTGTGTGGTACTGTTGGAATGCACTGTGTTGTGAAAGAGCGATTGGAAATGATAGGTAGATATAATATGGACGAGGTGTATGCACTTATCCTGTGTGTGTGTGTGTGTGTGTGTGTGTGAGAGAGAGAGAGAGAGAGAGGTTTCCAGAAAAGGATATTTCTTTGGCTTTCATATTCTTGGCAGAGGGTTTGGAAACCATAGATGTGTTAAAGAGCCCATAGAATGCAAAACCACATTTACCTTGTTATTGTTGAATTTAGGTAGCTTAAGGTATCCAACGGACCACACCGACACTCCCAACACCATCTTCCGCCTCCTTCTATATGTAAATTTCAGGCTAGAATTTGCCGGGCTGAAAAAAACCAATCTGAAACTAGTGCTCGGTGTACGTAGACAGTGCAAAGCTACACCTCCTCCATTACATTGTCCAATCCAAAAAGCTCTAACTCTAGAATCTTTGGTCCAATCAAAATTGTTTGTAACAGTCTCTTGTCCAGCCTGTTGCTTCGGAGGTAGGCTATAAACGCACTGTAGTCTATGTAGGCTAATAGCTAGCTAACATTGAGAACGGCAAACGGCTCTAAGAAAAATAAGTGCATGTTGAATTTCTGTTTGAAATAAGTGCATGTTGATTTTCTGTTTAACTGGAGAACATACGAAAAAAAATGTCAGCACTCACGTGTAACGTTCCAGGATGTACTGGGCTGGGGTTGTCCGGAATTTGCACTACCTTCCTCAAGAACCTCGCATTCAACGGGAGTAGTTGATTTTTATCTACAACCACAAGATTGGCCGTTTGCTCTGGTCAATTCACCTCATATTGTTTCGCCAACCTCGGACTGTATCAATCCGGCTTTTCACGAACACTACGCCTGAAACCAGGATCTATTTCAATATTCTCCAACAACAACCGATTCTGCCGGTAGGTAACCACGCTAGAATTCAGTGTTTTTTGGTCGCCATAACCATAGCATTATAGACTGGTATTTCTATGGCCTTAACAGTTTGCCTACTTGAAAAGTTGTTGCACACTCGGTCACTAAAGTGTTGCTAGCAAGCATAACAACAGATACTAATGTCGCATTTCCCCCAGGCTTCTGTGCTTATATAGCCCCAGTGTTGCATTTCCATTACCAAGTTTTAACACCGGGGTTTTAGGTGAACTTGGAATGTTTACTATACAAACGTAATAGCCTACGTTAATTTCCCGGTAAAGATGCATATCGCCGTCTATCATAGCATTTCATAACCTCAGACATTAGTGCTGAAACTAAAACGTAGCCTATGCCTACATAATATTAAATTGTAAATGGTTCTGCATAACGTTGTCATAAAGGCTGACATCCTATTGCGTGTTTATTTTGCTCAGATAGTTAACCGATTTTCTGCTGAGAAACAGACCTGCTGCTTGCTTGTAGTGTATGGCACAAACACAGCGCGATATAAATTAAAACGGTAAGGGGAGCAATACAACTGTAATCTGCATACAGTCTATATAGCCTACAGTTGGGGTCAGACTTGGATTTTTTTGTAGCGGTAGCAGTAGACTACCTTCAAGCTAAATTTCCCCTTCACCTAAGATTCACTGACCTATCCTTGTGCGTCCTGAGATTCCTTGATGAAGTTCGAAGTTGTTGAGCCAGCATCGTTTATCTTTGGGCCAGAGTTCTTGCAAGTGGCTGTTCATTTCTTTAGTCTGCCTTAAGTTCTTAAAAACAAATGTCATTATGCTACAAATTGAGCAGCTCTAATTTGACGTTAGGCTCCATCTGGGGCTACCATGGCAGCATACTGACCTGCTACTTGCTTAGGCGCAAACGTAGCGCGATAAAATAGAACGGTATGTTAAAAGGGGAGCGATAAAACGTTTACGGACACTATCGTGTCCTCGGTTCTCTGAACTTGAGAAGTGAATACAGTCTGTATAGCCTACAGTTGGGGTCAGACGTAGTTGAATTTGTTTTCTAGCAGTAACGTTAAGAGTGTCAATGAAACTAGGGAGCCAATCTGCTTCAGCGAAAAAACTGCCAATAGGCCTCACAATGAACTAGCCAATCAGCGCCACGGGGCGGGAAAGGGTGGGAAATACGAAAATTTTTAATGAGTATACATTTCTGAGCATGGAATAGACGGCCTAGAAATGCTCCTGGGTCTTTTTCAGCCGCACAAATTTGTATACACAATTATTGAGGCTCAAAGAACATTTCATGATGGTCAAAAAATGCATTCTATGGGCTCTTTAAAGCTGTTAATGCTTGATAAAAAAAAAACACAGTTTTGAAGTTAAATGTATTTTCTCTTATAATTTGAAATTGAACTGATGTTTTTTTCACTGCTTATAAATCAGACCCACCCTCATCCATACACAAATGCCTGAAAGCCCTCAGACCAGAGATACACACCTTACAAGACTCAGCATTAGTGAAGTAAGGATAGAGGAGAAATTGTGAGAATTCCTTTGTTTCCTTTGTGAAAATGAGGCCTACCTTAAGGCCGTGTCTGGTCACTAACCAGGAAATGCTTACAAAGCAACATAGAGGAGAAAAAAAAATCAAAAGCAGCCTTATCATTATTTCAGCCCCCAGGCCCCCCCCCCCCCCCCTTTTTTTGTTCATGTGAGGGTATTTCTACCTAAGTGATCTGGTGCTAAAAGCCTCTGGTTTGAGGGACTACAGTACATCTCTCTCAACAGAAGGTCTTATTCCTCTCAGATCACCACTCAAGCCTAGAACTCAGGTTCTACTAATTCTCTTCCTCTGATCTACACAACTGTTCTCCTCATTCTATATTGAAGAAATTGATCTGTATTTGGAAAATGTAGCTCTGCAACCTGGAAATTTTGGGAAAATCATAGCCATCGGTATTCTGATCTATTAATGAATGCTTTCTGTTGACCCCATATAATCCATCAGTTGTTTGGTTCCCTTAAGCCAATCACCTGCACCAAAGGATCAAAGACAACTTCAAGGAAAGCGCAGGTATTGCCGGTGTGATCAGGTCCATTGATAGAATGCATATTAAAATATTTGTGCCCACTCACTAAAGATATCTTTCTTAATCGCAAACAGTTTAGTTTAATAAATATTCAAACTGTATCTGACGCATGTGTTAACACTACATTCAAACAAACCTGAACACAACAAACTACGGCCAACCAATCGTCAATAAAGATTGTATAGTACGCGCATTAACTCCCACCCCATCTAGTTGCCGATTGGTTAGCCGCTGTTTGTCATGTTTAATTTCAGATCCTGCTGTCACTAGTGGTTTTTTTTTTTAATACACCACTCAGGTTTGAGTACTACAACCCTTGTGTTGTCTTTCGAGACCGTGTTTTTTCATAGTGTATTCAGGGGGCAGAAAGCTAGCCGATCATGGAGAGAAGCCTACGATTTGAGATACAAATGAAATCCCGCTAAAACATCTCATAGAGCACTTTTAATTCTTGTCATAAATGTGTTTCTCTATCCTTTTTCCTTATTGTCTATTGTTCTTGCTTTATAGGTTATTTTCTTATTTTCATTTAATGCTCGTGCATGTCAATTCACATCATCCATAGAAACAGAGAGTTACTCCTAATTTAAGAATTCAGTTTTCCTTTGAAACAAATCTGCCATAATTGTGTTTACTGAAATGTAGGAGTACTTAAAGAGCCCATAGAATGCAAAACCACATTTGCCTCGTTATTGTTGAATTTGGGTAGCTTAAGGAATCCAACTGACCATACCGAAATTCCCAACACCATCTTCCGCCTCTTTCTATATGTAAATTTCAGGCTAGAATTTGCCGGGCTGAAAAAAAACAATCTGAAACTAGTGCTAGGTGTACGTAGACAGCGCAAAGCTACACCTCCTCCATTACATTGTCCAATCCAAAGGGCTCTAGCTCTAGAATCTTCGGTCCAATCAAAATTGTTTGGAACAGTCTCTTGTCCAGCCCCCTGTTGCTTCGGTGGTAGGCTATAAACAAACTGTAGTCTATGTAATGGCTAGCTAACATTGAGAACGGCTAACGGCTCTAAGAAAAATATGTGCATGTTAAATTTCAGTTTGAAATAAGTGCATGTTGAATTTCTATTTAACTGGAGAACATACGAAGAAAATGTCAGCACGCGCGTGTAACGTTCCAGGATGTGCTGGGCTGGGGTTGTCCGGAATTTGCACTACCTTCCTCAAAAACCTTGAGGAAGGTTTTCTACAACCACGAGATTGGTCGTTTGCTCTGGTCATTTCACCCCAGATTGTTTTGCCAACCTCGGGATGTATCAATCCGGCTTTTCACAAACACTACGCCTGAAACCAGAATCTATTCCAACTATTCTCCTACCACAACCGATTCTGACGGTAGGTAACCTCGCTAGAATTCAGTGTTTTATGGTTGCCATAACCATAGAATTATAGACTTGTATATACTGGTATTTCTATGGCCTTAACAGTTTGCCTACTTGATGCTACTTGGATATCCAAGTTATTGCGAAGCAAAAAAAAGTTGCTGCACACTCGGTCACTAAAGTGTTGGTAGGCTTGCAAGCATGACAACAAATACTAATGTTGCATTTCCACTACAGCCCTGAGCCGCCCCCAGGCTTCACCCCGGTCTTAACACCTGTGCTTAGCCCCAGTGTTGTATTTCCATTACCAAGTTTTAACACCGGGGTTTTAGGTGAACTTGGAATGTTTACTATTCAATCGTAATAGCCTACGCTAATTTCACGGTAAATATAGAACAGCGTCTATCATAGCATATCATAACCTCAGACATTAGTGCTGAAACTAAAACGTAGCCTATGCATACATAATAGTAAATGGTAAATGGTTCTGCATAACGTTGTCATAAAGGCTGACATCCAATTGTGTGTTTATTTAGCTCAGGTAGTTAACCGATTTACTGCTGAGAAACAGACCTGCTGCTTGCTTGTAGCGTAGGCGCAAACGTAGCGCGATATAAAATAAAATGGTAATGTTAAAAGGGGAGTGATAAAACTGTAATCTCTATACAGTCTATATAGCCTACAGTTGGGGTCAGACGTGGATTTGTTTTCTAGCGGTAACACTACCTTCAAGCTAAATTTCCCCTTCACCTAAACAAGATTCACTGACCTATCCTTGTGCGTCCTGAGATTCCTTGATGAAGTTCGAAGTTGTTGAGCCAGCATCGTTTATCTTTGGGCCAGAGTTCTTGCAAGTGGCTGTTCATTTCTTTAGTCTGCCTTAAGTTCTTAAAAACAAATGTCATTATGCTACAAATTGAGCAGCTCTAATTTGACGTTAGGCTCCATCTGGGGCTACTACTACCATTGCAGCATATTGACCTGCTGCTTGCTTGTAGCGTAGGCGCAAACATAGCGCGATAAAATAAAACGGTAATGTTAAAGGGGGTTTAGTGGCATTTGCTGATGTTCCAACCCAAGTATCGTAGCAAAATTTAGTTTCTGTCATGTTTTATTTGCCATTTAGTAAGTCCCATAGGGATCTATTTGCTCCTTCATATAAACAAAGTGCCAAATAAAACATGACGGAAGCTTTATTTCGCTACGATACATGTTTTGGAACATCATTGAGCACCACTAACCACTTGGTGAGTAGCACTTTTTTAAAACCAGTGTTTTAAGGATAGAAACAACACATGCCCATTGCTAGCCATTTTGAAGGCAGGCAGAGGCGATTCTACATTTCCCAAATAGCCGAGACAGAAGCAATCGTCAAAATTTCGATGTCAACCACTTTATTGCATTTTAGACAACCTGTGAAAGGGGCTTAATGTGTTAAAAACCGAACTATCCCTTTAATCTTTCAAAACTAAAATTTGCTTGGCTTTACTTTTCTTATTTACAATCTACTCTTCACACTACTTTGGCCCACTTCACTCTCTTTTCTGCCTCAAGTCTACTATTGACACCCTTCCCTCTCTCCCCTCTGACTGGCCATCCCAATAGAGTATTCTTCCAAGGTATGCTTACTGCAGATTTCTGAACTTCAAAGACCCTACTTTTTGGACAGCTAAGTGGACAGTTGTGTTTTCCTTTTCTTTTCAAACACTGAAACAACAGCAGATGAATCAAAGGCATTCAGATGCCATGAGAGAGAAGAAGAGAAAGAGAAGAAAGAATAGTGCTGAATAGCCCCTGCAGGGGCAGCAGAGCCCTGAGCCATGGCAAAGTTCTCAAGGCTGAAGAGTCTTGTTGTCTCCCCACACCCCTCATTCTCTTTCTCTCACTCACCTTTTATGTCCATCAGTTGACCTCAGGGGCAGAGGATTCCCTTCAAGTGCACTTTTCTGAAGCATCTGTCTTCCTCAGGTGGAATGCTCTTGGTGTTTTGTCAATTTTGTGAGTTCAGTTCAGTTGAGTTTTCACTGAAGTTGTTTTGGGGAATCAATCTCTTTGCAAGCCAAATTGTTGCTTTCCAATTCCAGAGACAAGTCCTTGCTTCCAGTCCTTTGTTTTCTTCTTGTTTTTTTCTCTCCCTGTTCTAATTCTTTCTTTCTTTTCTATTCTTTATGACATTCTTCCTCTCTCTCTCTCTCTCTCTCTCTCTCTCTCTCTCTTTCTTTTCTCTATCTAATCTGCATGTGATGCCTTGTAAAGTGCTGACTGCACAGCATGTTCCTTTGCTCCTTGCTTTAATTGACTCACAGGTGGAAAGATCAGCTCACACCTGCCAAAGTGCCTCGGGAAGGGATGTGGAGATCTGAGAGGCCAGCCGGAGACATGACTTGGGGGTGATGCCGGCTGTGCGGAGGGGGGAAAAAAAGCATGGTAGAGTTTTGTTTAGAGCTACAAATGGGTTGGCTTCTGATTGCCAGAAGAGACGCAAGGCCAACACATGTTCTGCTGAATGACAGAAAAGTTCATTTAGCAGGAAAAAGAAAACTTTTGTAGTCCCATTTGTAAACAGAGAAATGGATGGTGTTCCATGTCTACAGAAAAGGACATATTGTACACTTCCAACAAAAAATAAGCTGTGAAATAGGATAACTTCTTTCTTAACTATTTTAGACATTTTAGTGGAGGTTCTGTATGTTGCGGCGAAGATTTTACTATTTGAGGGAATTTCATATTATTGGATTTGTTGTTATTTATTTCTTTGTGGAGGTACGGCACCAGGAACAGCATTTTTGTGACCCTTCCCATGGCCTGGCGTTACCTGTATGATCAAAGCAGAGACACTCTCACATGTATTCTCAGTATGATTCTGTATGTTGTTCAGTTTTTTTTTTTGGTCACAGTATTAGTAGTAAGCTTCATCATTCATCAGCAACACTTCTGTTCAAAAACCCATCATGCAGTAGGGTGGGAGAAAGAGAGACTTAAAAGCACACAAATAGGAAACATTAAGGCTCGGTTAACACTGATACATTTGCTAGGAGGAGTACTGAGTTGCTTAATGGCGGAATGTGTAAAATGTCACAATAGCCACGTAATACAGAAATGATCATGCTTATCCTCCAGGTAATTATTCTAGCATACACACATACACTCTTTTTCTCTGTCACTCACTCACACACAAGAACACACATATATCAGCACATATCTGGTCCACTATTCAAAACAATAAGGCCCACATTATACTCAGTAAACTTTACAGGAGATCAAGTCCAAGAATTACAGTTTAATGGGGTGTTCATATTCCCAGTTCTCTCTCTCTCTCTCTCTCTCTCTCTCTCTCTCTCTCTCTCTCTCTGTCTCTGTCTCTGACTGTATTAATGCATATTCAAGTGAACTAAACTTGTGAAAAGATATGTTTTTGTACTGTATGTGAATAGATTATCAGTTGGGCTTAACAGAGGTCACTATATTTCCCCCCCATAAGCACTGTGTGATTTCCAACCCACCACTGTGTGTACTCTGATCTAGGATGGACAGGTACTAAGACTGATTCATTATCAGTGGATGTGGAAAAATACTTAGAGCCTGTGGCTGGGTATGCATGTTTTGGTGCATTTTTATATTTAAAGCAGGGTGGTGTGCATGCGCAATTACCATGCATGTGAGTCTATTCATTAGCACGTATGTGCTTGTGCTCATTATCACCTATGTGTTCATTAACGTCTGCGAAAGTGTGAATGTCCGTGTGTGTGTGTGCGTGCACGCATGTGTGTTCAGTGTGTTTTTGGGCTGAGTTTGTGTGTGTGGTTGAGGGTGTGTGTGTGTGTGGGCGTGCTCGCTGATGGGGGTAATGAGTGGACCTGTGCTGGCTTAACACAGAAGCTGATGGGGACTGACAGTATTTAACATAATTAAGAAAAGCTTCAGTCACAGTAACATTAAATAAACACCTTGTGAAATGAACGGGGATATGATTAGAGGGAGTGAGAGTGAAAGAAAGAGAGAGAGAGAGAGGAAGGGTCATTTTGCAGTCACGGGATGTGCGTGTGAAGCTTCTCATTACTGCGCAGCTTGAGTCGACTCCACACTGCCTCCATCTCACAGCACTGGGCCTGCACGTACACGCACATATACACACACACACACACATACACACCTACGCATTACACACCCACACACGTAGAGAGCATGCAACCAATACAGTACACCTACATGTATGTCCACATGGACGCATCAGTAATAGTAGACAATAGCTGAAGCAGGTCCACACGCGTTTGTGCAAACACACATAGACCCCTGCCATTACAAAACATATCCCAATTTATTTAGTCTTGTGTCACCAAAATAGTCACAAATAGTTCATCAGACAATCACATGGCTGCTATGCAATGCATTTAGGAATGTGAAAGTGGTGACCAAGTTTAAACCGAGCATCAGAATGGGGAAGATTTGCGATTTAAGTGACTTATAATATGCTTTAGCTGTTGGTGTTGGTGCCAGACAGGCTGTTCTGAGTATTTCAGAAGCTGCTGAGGACTTCTGATAACTTCTTTTACTGGGACTTGCACACACAAACATCTGTAGTTGATCTACTGGGATGTTCACGCTCACCCATCACTAGCATTTACAGAGAATGGTCCAAAAAAAAGAAAATATCCAGTGAGTGGCAGCTGTGCAGATGAAAACTTGTCAATGTGAGATCTTAGGATATGTACTGAAATCCTGTTACTGACTTAAAAAAAGACCTCTGACACGCTGACCAGTGGGGCCCATGGTAAAAATGGCCTGATGGAAATCAAACTGGATGGAGAAGTAGCAGTTAGCATGGAGGTAGAGATGCCCCCTCCACCCACCACACACACACACACACACACACACACACACCTCCCTCTGTGAAGGCCTCTGATTTAATTGGCTCGATGCCCTCTCAGGCTGGAAGCCCTAATAATCTTACTTGCTGTTCAATCTCCCTCATTGGATTGCCTTCTAATGGTGTGTGATTATGACCATATGGTAGCCTCAACCCCTCTCCTCCATCCCACCAATCCGCTCCACACTGATAAAAGCACGAATTAAGGAAGGCATTATAATGTTTTGAAATGCGACTGTGCTTAGAGGGTAGTATGTTGTGGACTGCGTGCATCTGTAGTCTGTGTTTCTGGCTCTGTATGTGTGTGTGGTCTGTGCTTTTATTTATCTGTTTGTGTGCTTGAAGGGTGGTTTGGGAAAAGAGGTTTGTTCTGCACTTAAACACTATTAGCAGTCGCTAATGGAACCCATCCTAAGATGCATGTCAAAATAACATATACATACACAAATAAATAGTGATTAAAATAAGCATTGTAGACTCTTAGTCAGTAATCTATTTGCATAATAGTCTGTATGATTGTGTTAAATTACCGTTGTATTTCCATGAAGGAAAAAAGGAAGGATAGGTTTTTTTTTTTTTTTTACTACCCAGCGAGGTTTCCCTCAGGGCCTTTGAGTAAGGATGCCCTCCTTAACCTTGACAACAACCTTGCACATTGAATATGTTCCCACTAAAGATAAATATTTTGTATTGTGAACGTAATTTCAAGAGTTGCTTTTTAAATTGTAAAGGTTTTTTATTTATTTATTTATTTATTTTTTACTATTATATAATTTCTGAAAGTGCCCTAACCTTTCCAATTACCCTTCCTCCCCATATCCCACTTGTAACTGGATGCTTCATTTATGTTACTCTATCCACTGTTCAATCATTTTTGGATTTTGTTGGAAATAATAATACAAAACAAGATACACAACACAATCACAATTTTCCCTTCCATTTTCAGGTGTTAATGGTTGATTACGTGTTCATTAGAGGTCAGCTACTGCCTGATGTACAGTAATTGCTAATTTTTCACTTCTCTATAGCTGTTTAATTTGGCTCTTGTTTACGTTGTGTGTCTCCCCATTTCTCTCCTTCGGCAGTAGTCTGAAATGAGCAACGCATGCATTAATGTTTCGACAAAAACAGATCTCGTCAATTGCTGTTAGGTGTGACAAAATGACAAATTGACAAGGTAATAAGTAGCTTGCACAAGGGAGAAAGGCTTCAAAGATTTACACCCAACACTCCCCACACTCTGTGCGGCGTAATCAAATAATTGCCCTACGCATGGCTAACGTCTGGCTCATTTGTCATTTTGCCCGACCGTTAACTCTTTAATAGAAAGAGTGTGGTGCACTGTTTGAGGGTTTATTTGTGTTGCGGCAGTGGCTGTTAATTTTTACATATTCATCGTAATATTTCAAACAGCCAGACACCATTTAATGTTGGCAAATTACCATCTGCTTTTTTTTTGTCACACGCTGCAGTTCTCTGATTTGGACATTTAGGTCTGCTGTTACGATTTCAATCAGCTTTCAAATGAAGGTATTCAGAATCAAGGAAGACCACTGTCAGGTCAATCAGTTCCTTTGTGGGCTGTCAGGAGGAAAACCTCAAATCATGCGCATGCTCAGCTAGACTTTGTTCCCTTCAGTCTTTACTCCTGTTTGTGCAGCTAGTGCTGGTGATTAGATGTGATGTGTAACTTTGTATAATAACTCAAGTTTCCCGAAAGCTCAATATCCATTTCTTTACTTCGCTACTTCTCCTTATCCAAGCATCTAAGCATTGTTTTGAAGTGCTGGCCTAGAGGACAGTATCTTTCATCATGCTCCTGTTCTTATATTTTATAAGGGGAGGGTAAGGGGACCAGACCTGGAATGGAAACCAACAACATTTGCATGAATTTCCTGTGGAAACCAGAGACATTTCTAAGTAATGTTTTAACTTCAAAAATTAGGGACAACCAAACATGAACTTAAAATGAACCTAACATTTGGGTCACCTTATTTTATTGGAATATGTATGAAACGGAACTCTCAGACAATGTTGCACGCCTTGAAGTGTGTGTCGATAATGTGGTGTGTAATGTGAAGCTGCCTGTCTCTTATGCCTCACAGATGGAAACGAGTGCTTCATCTGTCGGGATGAGAAGGTGGCCGAACCCCTGAGGACCTTCTGTGACTGTAAGACTCTACAGGCTCATCACACCTGTCTGCTCACCTGGATTAGCAAGGTATAGGAATCATCAGCTAACAGCTTCTGTAAAAATACATAACAACAGCCATGAAGTGCAAAACTATTTTCCACATTTATGGAATTTTTGTATTTCTGTAATTTTGCTCATATTTCTTCAGCCATGTCTCACTAAATACTTTTGTCTATTATTTTTTGTCAGTCAAAGCTTTAAACACATAGAACTGTGTCTCATACTATGCATAATGGCAGTGGCAGCCATCTGCTCAACTGTTTGCTCCATATCTGGATTGGCAGTAACAAACACATTCATAGATCAGAAGCATATATCAGAAAATTTAACATTACATATTGCTAAAGCGAAATGTTGCAAGTATTCTTTCACCAAGCTTCAGCTGCGCTTCTACCCACACTCTGATCTATTTCAAGGCCTGACGTCAGTGCATAGGGTGAAGGGAACAGTGGGGTGGTGGGTATCAGTGTGGCGATGTGGGCATCAATGTGGCGCTGCTATCAATAGCTTGATCGCAGTGATGAACCACAAACTCTGACTAGACCACACACATTTAGTTTTACCAGTAAGAAGACTGGCACCACAAACAGGTGTGTTCCCAGTTTGCAGGAATCTTATTTTTCTGTGCATTCTGTTTGGTTAAATTAATTTAAAGTCTATTTCAAGAAGGCTTTATTGGTACGTATGACAGTTACTGTGGCAAAGCTTTCACATATATGCTGTAAAGGTTCATATTCACATACATGACAAGCAAAAATATTCTTCTGGGGGTGGTAGGAAAAAAGAATGTTTCCAAGCCATTGTAACAATTGTGGGTGGAATTCAGTCTAAGTGCAGTGATCCCTTTGCCTTCTGGGTGTTTTGCTGCAACCTAAACTCTTGTTTGTGCTGTGGCTACCCCATAAACTCAGTCTCCCAGCATGCTGTCTTGCTTACTGCTTACCACACACAAACGCATGTACACAGAAGCGTGCGCACACATACACACACTCACACACACACACACTCACACAGAGAGAGACATACACACACAAACAGACACAAACACACACACACACACACACACCCACACACGCACACTCACAGACACAGGCATGATGCTTGCCCGCCGCTGGTTGTTTTTGTTGTTGTGAGCTGAAAGTGACACCAAAGTGATGGTCCTCCGCCATCGCTCTCAAAGAATTCCAAAATAGAAAACCTCAAAATCTTCAGCTAGATTATGGTGATCAAAAGGAACCCTTTTCTGATGTGACAACGGCTGTTGACACATCTCCCCCCTCGGTTTATGAACAGAACGAGCAGCCAATTACCCAAGCTGCAACAGGCCCTTTTGAGCACTCTACATCTCATTCGTTTGTCAGCGTCATCAAAGTGAAGACAAAAAAGAGGATTATTTTTTATTACTATTTTATTCAATTCTGTTTTTATTTATTCTGCTACAAGACCCAGTTAATGCTTTTTTTGTTGCTCCTGAAGCAAAAGCTAAATATCTGCCTTTGGGTTGAGCATAGTGAAGGGTGGATGGTGTGGCATCCTGCTGATATGTGTAATGTTGACAGTAGAGTGGTCTCCTCACCGAGAGTTCTTTTCCATACGGTCTTAAGGGTGCGTGAATAGCCCACAAGTGGCCGGGGAGAGCATGATAAAGCTCTCTCGTCTCTTGGCTTGCACAGCTGTCAGTGTTAGGCCTCTCCTCTTAAGTGTGTGGTTACTTTCCTCTACGCTTTGCTCTTCCTCTCACTCTCTCTCTCAGACATACACACACACACACACACACACACAATTTGGAGACGGAATCCTTTGTGTGTGTGTGTGTGTGTGTCCACACATGGCATCTCCCCCTCCTCCTCCTTTCTAAAGTGCTGAGGAGGAGAGGCCTCTGACAGCGCAGAAATCGGTGATTGACCTGTCACTTCTCGTCTGATAGCCATCTCCCTGAAAAAGCAGGTCATGCACATACGTCGAAAGTGCCTCTTAACCGCATTTTATGAAGCCAGAAAGTGTAATCCAATAATGATTGGACTCCTGAGTGCTCTGCAATGAGCGTCAGGCAGCGATAGCATGTGCCGTTACTACTCTTAAAAGCAGCTCAGACTGCTGAGGGAGGGGGAAAAATGTGTGCTTAAAAAAAGTTAATTTCTTGTCCTTGTCTACAGTATTTGGGACAGAGAATGGTTGCAATATAACTTATGTGTGTCTATACACCCGCTCTAAATCAAATAGACTGCAAATAAAAACAAAGTTTTTGCTTGCGTTAATTTGCTAATGTTGTGTGTTATCCCTGCTGTGTGTTCCAACAACTTGGCCTGGGGTTAGTCGCAATGATGACAATACAGGACCAAAGTTATGTGCTTTTACACAACCCTTTTTTTTTTTCGTTTTTTTCCCCAAATCCCTCTCTAATGCTTTTGTCCTTTTAATCTTCATCCCCTCTCTCCCTCTCTCCTCCCTGTCTCCCATCTTCTCTCCTAGAGACAAATAGCATGGCACAAAACTAATTAGCAACCAGGAACTAGTTAAGAGATGGCCTTTTAGAAAAAAAAAACCCTGAAAAAGCAAGAGAGAGGCCTAAAGGCCTGATTTAAATATAGGTCCAGAGTCAGTGACTGAGTGAGCCTGGGAGATCCCACCGCCTGCAGGCACCATTGCTTCCTGACCTTTAACCCTCATTACCAGGCGCATGGCTCCTAGAGGGCCCGTGCCCCCGGCGAGGTACAAGGGCGTCAGAGAAAGCACATTCTCTGGGTGCATGTATATGTGGATGTGTGTGTGTGTGTGCAGAGCTGGTTCCTACATTGGGACACCAGCAAAGCACCAGTGAGAAGCCTGGTGATTCTCAACAGTCTTCAGATGAAGGAGGGGTGGCCAGGACAGGATTGAGGGGGCAGGGGGGGGGTTGGGGAATTGGTTGGTATGTTTGAGAAACTACAGAGCAAGGACAATAGCGTGTGTTATAGCACACTTCCCCCTCTCCGCCCAAAAACAGAAAGAAAAAGTCCATGTCAAACCACTGCAATCACTCGCTCCATATACAAGCATATGAATATGTTTTCCATTTTGCCTTGAAAAAAAGGCACCATATGGTTTCAGTCTATTGCAGCTAATGGAAATGATCTTATGTGAAAAATAATACGCTTTCCAAAACCTGTAATCCAATCCATATGTAATAAACCTCAAAGTTGCAGTGGCAAAAAAATGGATATGATTATGGTTGACCAGATGCAAGGGGGTGAGTCTTTAAAAGCTAACAACCAACTAAATTTAGATATTGTTTTAAGCACAGAATGCTGAGATGTGGCCTTGGCAAAAATTTTATTTATTTGTGTATTTGTCAAAGGCATGCTTATTAAGATAAAATTGTTTTATACATGGGATAAAAATCATAGTTTCCCGCACCCCCTCGTGCCAACAATACCTTACAGATGCAAAAGCACACATAGGGCATTTAGTCTGTTTTCTTACATTGCAATACATTCTGTACAAATTTATCTGTGGAAGAACTGTAGTCTACCATTAAACTCTGCTTCTGCTTTAGGTCAGGGTTTTTCCCCCTGACAAGTGCAACAGCAGAATTTTCTTCCCTGTTTTTTTTTCTGGGGATAGGGGTGGGGATGGGGGGCCCATATTGTCTCTGTATATGCAGCAAATGCCTGTGATTATATTGTAATGCGTAAGTGTTAAATGTATTTTGTGGTGAGAACTTAATGATTTTTTTTGTGTTTGCATGGCAGATGTAAAACACATTGTGTATGTTTACAGTGATGGCGATTTAAGGGTCATCAGCATCCTGGTTACCTGAGAAACAGCTTCTCAATAAAGCTCACTTTCTTCAGTAGGGTGATTAAAATCTACAGATTTACCAACAAATAGGTTATCTCACGTATTGTATTATAACATCCTTTTGTACCCTTTGCCTAATTCAGAATGCACACTTCTAATTTGCCTCTGTCCCTCTCTCTATCTTTCACTCTCTCTCTCACTCCTTCTTCCCTTGCACACTCCCTCAATCTGGCCCTCATGGGTTGATAATTCTCATCATTGAAAACAGACATGCTTTCCATTCATTAGCCATACACTTACAACAATCAGGCCACACTGCCAGGGGCCGTGGCGCTCTTGTAAAATCACATTGCTTAATAGCACTGTTCTATAATTATATGCCATTAACATCTATCAAAATGGGTGCTCCCACATGTCATGCATATAAGTGCCGGATTGGGCCAGTTGTATTTCCACTGGCTGCCCCTCTTTCTCGCACTCTCTGACCACCCTACCCCCCCCCCCCCCCCCCCCCCCCCCCCCCCCCCCCCCCCCCCCCCCACGCACACACACACACACACACACACACACACACACACACATGCACATGTATACACACACTCTTATACACCACAGCCACCATCCTTACTGAGGCGCATTAAAAAGATGGCCAGTAATTGCTCACAATGTGACTTTTTTTCATGCAAGAGAGAAAGTCTCAGAGGCTTTATGTTGAGCTTTGCTTTTTCAAAGGGCCGCCGGAGCGTTGTGGACGGAGCGTGAAAATCAGCGGGGACGTCTGAGAAATGAGCACCGCTAATTGCGTCCTGCCCAAAGCTCTGTTGATTTAGCATGGGACTGTTACAATACTGGTCAGGGTATTTATTCCCCCTCGGAGCGCTTGCACTGAAAAACAATAAATGCATCACTGTCCTTGAGAGTCACATTCAATTGAAACTCGTGCTAAATCACCTCTTAGAACACACTCGTCTTCCACCCTAAGCAGTAGGTTTCTCAGGTTGCTGTATTGTGAACTAACAATTGATTTGTTTACTTATTAACAAGATTAAACATGCTGGGTGAGTGTTTGTGTTTGTATGCATACTTGTTCATGTGTAGTCACTTCTAACTTAACATTTGTGGTTTGTGTTTTTTTTTGCAGGGTATTGGCAGTGACGACCGATTAAGATGCACTGTTTGCAGGGTGGAGGTAGGTTGGTGTGACTACACACACTCTTTTATACAGTAGATATACCAAAAACTGAACAGCCAACATTTCTGTCACAAAAAAAGTTGTTTTTTTTAACATTGACAGTATTCAGACAGCCCTCACCCACCAACCCACACACACACACTAACACACGCAAAGATCCAACAACTCTTTTCTCTGATTTACAACTGCTTACATCGGCTTACAACTGCTTACATCTCTGTGTGTGTGTGTGTCTTCAAAAATCAGTTAGTGAACAAAGAAGAGCATCACAATGTTTGGTCTGGCACACCATGTGCATAATTTCCAATTCCCCATGCGCATAATGTCCTGATCCGTATTCAATCCATGAGCCCAAATTTAGCCTCACTGCCCCTCTAATTTCCCCCACCAATGCAAATGTTGCAATACCGTTTCCTTTCCCACCACCTCCCCTTCCTGCTCACACCTCCACATCTCCCTCTTCTGTCACCTCATTTGGCGGGGAATGAAGAGCCTTGATGTGGCTTCACAGAGGTAGTTCAGATGTCTGTCGCCCTCCTGCTTGTCCACACCCAGGCCCCTATTATGCCTCCATTATGGGGGCGCGCCAGCGATGATGCACAGCGCGTATTCACAGAGGCGCCGCCAGCCGCTGGATGCCTGGCCGTCTGCTTGGCTGACATTATACAGCACCAAGGGAACGTGCACACCAAATTTATTGGGAGTCATAAATTTGAACATGAGGAAACATAAACAAGAGCGGGTGATGCCAGAGTCGGACGTTACACTGACTACCAGGAACGGATGCTGTGAGAGATCGAACACATGGTATGAACTCAGAGAACTGCATGGTGTTGGCGTATGGTTCAGTAAATTGTTCCATCTATATGCTGCAACAGTTTTCATATCAGTTGTCGTCCTGTTTGTATTCAGTCCTACTTTCATATTCATAGAGGGTGAGCCTGGACCATGCCTCTGCATTCGTGTAGCACACATCCTGCCCACAGTCCTCTGGAGTGCCACCTGTACCTCTGATTTCTCCTCTGATTTCAACAGTAAAAATATCAACAATGCCTCAACTATCTATTTCTTTGAACTAACAAGTGTACGAATGGTCCATTTGAAATGTTATCACAAAAAACAGTTTGTGAACAATTATGTAGCCTAATCAAACTGTCGTGAAACAGTCTATTTACAGTGAGGCCTGTGTCTCAAGGTATCTCGTCCTAAGTTGTCTGTTTTCTCTTTGACCTGCTTGTTATCTCATCAGACTGTCTGTTGATTTTCAGTAACTTTTACCGTAATTTTGCATGTCAATATTGAGCTAGCAAACATTAGCAGTAGAGCTAGTCATGTGGACTGAAAAATCTAACCCTATTTCCCAAATATGGCAGAAATAAATATGTTGTTTGGTAAAAAAAAAACCTTTTTAGCAGGCAGGTGCAATATGCTTAGTCCCATCAATCAGTATAAAAACATATCAATTGAATAAATAAGTATATAAATAAATAAACAAATCATTTTAGTACTGCACACATTAAAATATGGATTGGAAAAGCACACACACACACACACACACAAAATATAAACAGAAAAGTGCAATCCAATAGATTATTTTTCTATCTATCCTGTTGTATGCATTTGGCCAGATTTGAGTATTGAGGGCAGTATCTGATTATGCAGATGGTAAATGATGACTCAAATCTGACGGCTCTGGCCTTAACATGTGTTAGCCTGTTATTGATGGCTTGGATGCTAAACTGTATGTGCTTTTTGAGCTCTTTAATACCTGGCTATCAGGGTGCTTGTTGTCCTGTGACATTAGTTGGATGTGACATGATTTTCAGGATGAATGCAGGCATTTGTTTTTTTTTTTGGGGTGATTAGGGCGGGTAGAGGGGGGTTAGTGGTTTGAGGTGGGTGGGTAGTTCAATTTCATGGGTGCAAGACTCTCAGTTCGGCCTCAATTCCAGAAGTTTCCGTAATGGCTCACAGACCATCCCCCCTGACCTGGCCATGTAACCCTATACCCTTTAAATGGGAGACATTTTCAGGAGTTTTTTTGATCATTTTGCCCCTCAAGGCAGTTGAGAAAGGCCAGGGAGGCTAAAAGAGAAACTTTCCGTTACTTCCCTCCTATCAGTGGTCATGGTCAGGTTTTTGTTGTTGTTGTTTTGTTTTTCTGTTTTAGTTTTTTTTTTACATCTTCAATCGCTACTAATGGCAAGTTTAACCTTAATGCATTGAGTTTTTTCATATGTATCCATACTACATTAGTATCACTTCTCAACAACTGCATTCCTAAAACACACAAATACACACTGAGACGCAAAAAACAACACAAACATAAACTCTCAAATGCACATACACACACACACACACACACACCGATCACCTTTCTTGCCCCTTGAGAGTGAGGTATTGTTATAAAATATTAATAGGCTCCTCATTGTGCAAATGGATTTCTACGAAGGGGTGGGGTGGGGGGGCACAAGTGAGGTCACAAAACACATATGGGGAGTTAAGACTAGTCTACTGTTTGATCATGAATTCTTGTGTATCCATGTGCCCAGATATAATACAGCATGTGTGTGTTTGTGTGTGTGTGTGTGTGAGAGAGAGAGAGAAAGAGAGAGAGAGAAAAAGAGAGAGTGTGTGAAAGCAGATGTACTCTCATTTGAGAGACTGTTTTCTCAGCCTGAGCCCCCATATTGATATGCATGCAGCTAGCTTTAATACATCAGTGTAATAACATTTTAATGTCTGTATTATGGCTGCCATTTAATATTTGCTCTGAGAAAGATGCTCTCGCAGATCTGCACTGACTGTAATGATGATAATGATAATCATTCTCTCCTAAGCTGCTATCGTTTGCTAATACATTACGCCGTGCTCACCGGTGGTTAAAATTAAGAGCCTTTAGCCATTATGGCCTCTGAAAAACTCCTCTGCAATTCAGTTAATGCAATTTCCTATTCAATGGCAGGGCCCTTTTCATTTGACAGCATTTTGTTGATGCTGCTTTTTCCTTGTGTGTGTGGGTGTGTGCAGCATGTCTGTGAATGTGTGTGTATATTTCTGTTTGTTCGTTTTTGTGTGTATGTGTGTGTGAGTGTGTGTGTCTTTTTTTTGCAAGTGGGTCTAAAATGTGGGCCATTTGCATGAGTTATGCTAATTTGTTAGGGCAACGAATGCATTAATTTCATTAGCAAATGGCCTCAAAGCAATAATTACCAGAGTAGGTGTGTCACAAGCAATCATGTTAAAATTTGCCAGTTAATTATTAAGATTTTGTTCTGAGGGACCTAGATTTGACATGAGTTGCCGAGGGAGAGGAGGGAAAAAAGAGAGAGACACACACACAGCAAGAGCAAAGAAGCATCGCAAACCAGAAGGATGAGTGAGACAGAGAGGATGGAGGGATGGAAGGCATAGACGAAGGGAGGTGATGAGTGAAAGAGGGAGACACCGAGGGATGAAGACAGAGAGAGAAGGAGTGAGAGGCTGAGAGAAGGAGGGATGTTAATGCATTCCAGTGTCCAGAGGAAGGTGCGTGTTGTTGTGTTGGCGGGGGGTGGGGATGGTAGGGAGCAGTGGTTGTGTCTAATTATTTATTTATTTTTGGTTTGTTGACAGCTCACATTTCGAGCTAATTAGCACAAATAGCATTGGGCTAGCTGGTGCTCATTTAATCCAGGGGGGTTGTAATTATTAGAGAAAGGAGGGCAAGAGTCGCCTTAATGGCCTCTGCTCCTATTGATTGCAGTCCAGTGGAGGAGGGATGGAGAGTGAGAGTAAGAGGAGACAAAGAAAGAAAGGAGGAGAAGGAGGTGAAGTCAGGGTATAAGTGTGTGTGTGTGTGTGTCTCCTTAACCTTTTTCCCCTCCCCTTCCTTCCCCTCCATGTTTGGCAACCCACCCCAGACTGAGTGTGTGTATAGAGAATCATGGCCAGGGCCTAGGGGCAGCATTTATGCATCCAAGGGACCTTTAGGCTGGTAGTGCAGATAGTTGAGTAACGTATGCTGGTGGGCATGCATCCTGCTTATGTGGTTTGTGGTACATCCCCCCATCCCGACTCGACCAACACCAACCACCCCAGACTCAGTGTACCAGACACCACATCACTCCTCCCTTTGCCATTCACCTCGTTGACGTTTTGACGAGGAGTCCCCCTTGAAGTCAGTGTGGTGGAGTGTGGTTCCATTTAGTGTGGTGTGGTATGTGCTGATGCTCTCATGTGGCTCTCTTGTGGTGCCTCTCTGCAACAGGCGAACTTGTGCTTTTAAGTGCAGCGCACATGCCACTGGCTCTCTGGAGCTGACTCCCACTTTACACACCAGCACATGAAGCAAAGAAGGGTGGGTGGGAGGGAATATGTGGAAAGAAATGAGAGAAAGTAAGTTTGTGAGTCAAAAGTTTGTTTTTGCTTGCGGTCACGTTTGTTTTACTATTATTTTTTCACAATCTTTTGTCTGATATAGACAGAGACTCTCAAAGGAGAGAGAGAGAAGAGGGGAGAACTAGTCTCCTTTTTCATATAGGTTCTCTCAACCTCCCTTCATTCTTTGCCTTTTTTTCTAAGAAACAGTAGAAAAGTCTTTGGGTTCACCCCCAACGGATTAAACCACTGCCACAGTCCCAAACATGCTCAACCCCCTCTGTCTCTCAGATGTCTCCTTAAAGGTGAAATATCCCCTCTACTCTCTCTTTTTGCTTCCAAGTGCTAGCACATTTGAAATGGGAGTAAAAATGTTAATCATAGCTTGATTTCAAATGAAAAGCAGCTTAGGGAGTGTGATGGCGATGAGGGTGGCAGCTGCCAGGCCTGTCATCTAACTAAAAGCCACCCTTCTGTCTGCGCTGATCGGCCCGGCACTCTCCTCCAATCCTCTCCCTCTGACTCAGGCCAGCGCACACACACACACACACACACACACACACACACACACTCACATACACACACACACATACACAGGTGAGTGCATGCCCACACATACTCATACCCTCTGACACCTCATTTAGTGGGGAGAGGGTGTTCCATCAGCCTCATTTCAAGGTAGACCCAGTAAGCATATGCGCACACGCGTTGTCCCATACACTTCCCATACAACTTACTTAATGGCGAGCAAGTAATGTGGTAAACATGACACTAGATGCGTTACTTTCTATCACTTTCACTCACCCGTGCTCAGAGTAAATGCACATTTCATCTCTGTGAATGTGAACAACATCACCTTCAGCCCCAACCTTTCCCTTCTCTTTATTAATCACTCAATGCAAATGTGTGTCACGCAGACAACGGACCAATGACCTCTCATTTGTAAGGCTGAGTCTGACGTGTTGGGCAAAAGCCATGGGTTTGCTCAAAGAATAACAACCAAGTACGACAGCTAGTGCTGAATGGTTAAGTCCAGACACAAGATTTAATTTACATCAGTAGCCAGGCCACTAACAGCTCCCCAGCACACACTCACTCTCTCTCTCTCACACACACACCACGCCACACCACACCACACACACACAACACTATTCTATACACACTCACACACACACATTATTCCCTCTGGCGCTTCTGGTGGGTCGCTCTAATTTCACTCTTTTATTTAACCCTCTCTGCCACTCCACCCTCCACTTTTTTTCGTTCTCTCTTTCTCCATCTTTTCTCCTCCCTTCATCTCCTCCCTCGCCTCCCTGCAGCCCAAACGATCTCTGCCCGTCCCGGGCGGAATTCATTTCTGCTCAGGCTTGGGAAGATCCTGAGGCTGCTTCAATCAAGGGGCCACTTTAATTGGCTCTCAGGCTTTCAAATTGAAGCCGATGGAGAATTAATAACAGGGCCACAATTGGATGGCTTACTGGTTGTAACCTTGGAAACCCCTGTATAGAAAGGGAGGAAGGGATAACGAGAGAAGTAATAAATTGTGGTGCTGGTCATTGTCTGTTTTTTAATTGCAGGTGGGACAGGGTTTGTGGAGGTACTGTTTTATCGGCAACACACACACACACACACGCATGAGTGCACTTGCGTGCATACACACACCCTCACATACACACACACCCATTTAGACTTTCAAACAACTAATCTACTATTTCCTCCATGTCTGTAGCTAAAAGTTGTCAGCAACTTTCTGTGTTTTTGTATGCTTCAGTGTGTGTGTGTGTGTGTGTGTGTGTGTGTGTGTGCGTGTGTGTGTGTGTGTCTTTGCGGTTCACTGCTGCACTGAGCTTCATTAGGCTGTCATCACCCTCACCTCTCACTTGTGTAGACACAGGCAAAACACACAGGGCCAGGTGTTCAGTAGTAAAGGGCCATAGTCCTGTGTGTGTGTGTGTGTGTGTGTGTGTGAGTGAGTGTGAGAAGCATGAATTGTAAGGTTAGTTCAGACATCATGAACACTTATTCAGAAGTTTTGTTATGACTCTAAGTGCCTCCCGATGTATAAAAGAAGACTTTGAGTGCCCTGAAGATGGCTTAGGCCAAAACGTTTGTCTTGTTGGTCATGCTTTCTAATAAACTGGCTTAAGAATTGTATTTCGGGAGTTGGTTTTCACTAGGGTTGGGCGATATGGACCTTAGAATGTATCATGATATTTGCTGGTATGTATCACGGTATGGTGATATGATTAAATTCAACAGAGCCTGGTAGCCTATAAAAAAACGACAAAATGTAACTCATTTAATTAAATACACTCCTCTTAAATTGTAAAGTGCACTTTTATTGGTAACAAATTGTGCAGTACATCTAGTGCATTTGATATTTACCAAACTATATCAATGCTGGGTGAATGCCATAGCAGGCGGCGCATGTAGACGCAGCGGCCCCTGGCTCTCCTGACCGTGCACATCACTGTGGGATAGCTAGAAACGTAATTTCGATTCTTCTGTATGTCCAGTATATGTAGAGAATTGACAATAAAAGAGACGTAACTTAACTTAATGCAAAGCCGTCACCGTTACCGTCACCGTTAGTTTGCAAACTTGGTTCACGTATGCTTTACTGAAACCACACCACATCCATATTAGAGGTACCTCCCCGTTTAGCAAGAATTTCGTCTGTAAGCTTCGCTTCTCCTTCATTTATCTCGGCTTTCTCTCCGCCCTCAGCCATGCTGTTATGTTGTCTTCTCTGCTCTGAACTCCTCCGCTACCACTGTTTCACGTGTTTCCCCCATAGACTGTATAGGCGCCGGTGACGCGCATAGACGGTGACGCGTCGCACACAAAATGTGTCATCAACTCCTTTTTACGTTTAAATTATGATTTATACCGGTGTAAGGCCTTTTCTTATCATTGGAAGTATATATACCGGTATACCGGTACATTAAAAATATCACCCAACCTTAGTTTTCACTAACCAAATGCAATTGTTCAGAAGGCAACATTCCTATTATACACCAGCATGCCTGTCTATCTGCAATCCAGCCATTGCCTTGCACCTGTACCAAAAAATCCCCTTAAAAACACTGATGAAGCTTTCAGACAGTCAATAATGATATGAAAACTAAATAAAACTTTCCAGCAAGTCTCTCACTCTCTCTGTCTCATACTCATACTCTCTCCTGTGGCCTTGGGTTCAGGACATTAGACAGATGTCAGCTATGATGAGACAGCTGTGTTTGTTGCTGTCATAAAATAATTAAGACGTGCTAGATTGGATTGGTATTTTTCTAATGAAAAACAGAGCCAAATGAGCATGATGACTATCCCGGTGGTGTGGGGGTTGTGGGTGTTATAGAGGTCAGACCAACAGATCAACAGGATATAACTAGAACAGACAAAAACATTCACTGAGGCAAAATGTTACTCTGCCCACTGACACCTCTAAAGGATCAATGTTAAATTCTGACCTGTAAGGACAAGTTAGGTTGGTGAAAAATAGACACCAGGAAACAATGGACGTGATAGAGTTCTGATGCATTCTTCTTGCAGCTGGCCTCTTTATCTGTGTCAAAGCGGCTCTTGTCCCGATCATCCCTAGCACTCTCTGGGTTTTAAAGCTTTCCACAGCACTCTCTGCTTGTCAAGGTGTCAAAACACCAGGGTGATGTTCATGTTGTTAAAGAGTGGAGGGCACCTGCATTTGGAGCGGATGCCTATCATATTCCAGCCTCTATGGAGACCCTGAGGTTCCATCGTGGTGGAAGCTGGGAGGACGAAGCATTCTTCTTTTTGTTATTGGTGTCGCACTCGCTCACGAGAGGACCCACACAAAAGAGAAACAACTGTGGGTTTGCAGTCAAAGAATAAGCTTGATGAATGAGCGGCGTGTTTCATTGGCCGGCTCGTAACGTGTTCCATAGCCTGCCGTGTGCCACATTCAGCACATTCCACTGGGAGTGCCACCGCTTGTGGGAATTCAGAGCCCCATGCTCCCTAAAGCTTTGCTTTGTCTCCTTCCTTTTGGAACCTCTAGTTTGGTGGAAAACCACTGATTGACCAGCACAACAAAACTCTCTCAACCAGAAACTGAAAAGTGTGGCAAGAACAATAAAAATGAAATGTTTCTTAGAGCTTTGGCTATTTTATTTTTCATCTTCCAAAAGAGAGTTTGGACTTTGTGTCATGTGAATAAGGTTCCTTGCATCTTTTGCTCTTTTTGGACTCCCCCTCTCTAGTGAAATTTAGACCGTGTAATCGGGCCTAGTTCACATGTGGCCCAAGATAAGACTTGTTTTATTTGTGTGTAAACCGATCCAGAGAGGCCCCTGTTCTTGGCATGGGCCACAGTAAGCCTTGCCTCAGAGCTATGACTGGGGGATTTCAGTGGGGTTGTGTGCAGTTGCAGCAGGTTGTTGTTGGGGTTGGGAGATAATGCTGCCTGTGACTCATTCACTGCAGTTGTCGGATTAAAGAGCATTGTGGAAAGTGAGACACCATTTTGGCTCCCCACCCAGACTGGAGTCACACTGCCTTTGCAGTGTCAAAGGTCTGGAGTCCAATTGTTCATAGTGTGGGTCCTCTCAAGCTGAATTGAAATAGGGATTTTTTGATCACGTCGGTCAGATGTACCTTGGGGCCTAATTGTGCTGAAATTATCTGGATATACCCCCAGCAAATGAATGACAAGTTTCGTGACCATATTTAGCTATCAGTTACCCCACTGGAAGACTTTATCAAAGGCACACAAAAAAGTATCAAAAACTCTCACAAACTTTAGCATGCATTGGCTGTTTGGCAGGTCACCGAGTTTTTCAGAGTGATATACTGCAGGGAAATGATTTGCATGTTTGCCGTTCCGTTGCTGCTGAGTTTTACAGCCTCATTGTGGGGGAGAAAACTAGATTGCATTGTGTGGCGGTGGTAATATCCCCTTTAATTAAACTTGGAATAGATACATATGCATAGATATGGCATATTACGCTGGCAGATAAAAGGCGGTTTGCTTGATAAACTATGCAGAATGCCTTTATTCGCACCAAATTCATGTAAGGCTGCATGACGAATGACAGTTTAGCCCCATGAATAATTTGCAAATCTGCGCCGATCAGGTTGGTAAAACGGCTGTAAATCCTAACCAAATTGCTTCTTTCATTGTTGAATGAGACGTTCTATTTAAAATTGGAAAAAGGTAACATCATTTTTGTTTTTTTGTGCATCTGCTCTTGAGCTGTGTCGACAGGGGTGGAGTTTTCTGACCAGATCTACACTCATTTATTTTGAGATTTGCGTCTCATGCAGGAGATGGTAGCGTGGTCGTCGTCATCTTGTTAACATTCTGATGTTAGCCCCTGCAGGCGTGGGTGTCAGATGCTCTCAGAATTTACAGCTCAATTTGGGAGCCTGAGATACAGCTCGGAGTGGCTGCAGGCGCCCTCATAATGAAAATACCAATCCACATTAGTGCTGCTTGCCACGAGTGAAATGTTAATATCTGTCGGAAAACTCTCTGCACCCCCACCACCTGCACCCCCACCGCTCACACAAAAACACACACACATACACACAAGTAAACAACAACAAAGAAGCAGTTTCGTGAGAGTGGCCGTTCTTCTGGGGCTGTGCAGAGTTCAGGTATGTGTTCAGGTTCCAAGCGGACAGGTTTGCAACATCCGGCGATGTGACCAGAGGACACAGGATACAACAGGAGGATATTATTTAAACAATTTACGGTTTAATAATACATATACACCTATGGGCTGTTTCTAGAACAATGTCACATTCAATTACACTCATGGTCTCAGATTAAAGAGGACCCCTAAACCAACCAGCCCATTCATTCCACTTAGGTCATGTTCCATGGACTGAGGGCAGGGCAGGATGGTGGTGGTGGATTGTTGGATATGGATGCCCATGGGTACTTCCCCATCAACTCTCGCTCCAACCCCCCACTCCCTCTTTCCAATCCTGCTGCCTGGCATCCTGTGAGAGCCCGGTTCCTCTTCAGCTTGCCCTGATGCCCTGTAGCAGTGGTGGAAATGAAAGGCTCTTTGTTTTGCTGCAATCTTCCACGGGGGTCTCCGATGTCATGCCAGCTTCGCTCGGATATTGCCGCAGCCCCTCACAAATAATGAGGGGAAATTAATGCATTAGTGTGCACAACATAATAATAAAAAATCTCATCCACTGCGCCATCACCCCACCGAAGGCCATGCCATGCCAGCGGAGGCCCCGGCGCCGAGTCGGCCTTGAAATTCTAAGCAGCGCTGTAGGTTCATGGATGCTGTCTATTTTGTGACAGTAATCTCCGTGTTTATATGTCTTACTGTGAACAGTAATAGAGGTAAAATAGAGAGGGAGGGGAAATGTGAGCACTTTGTCTGGGTCTTTGTGTATGTGTGTGTGTTTGTGTGTAAGTGTGTGTGTGTGTGTTGGTGGGTCGCTGCGCATGTGTGTTTGTGTCTAAGCGTATGTGTTGTTTTGTTGTTGTGTGGTCCTGAGTGCTGGTGGATTGGATAGAAGGCAACTGGAGTGCTGCTGAGGTTGGCTACGGCCCATGAATGGCTTTAAGAGGGACAATATAATAGTAAAAAGTGATAGTGACATTACTGACTGTTCTTCACCACCAGCTCCTCTGATGATGTTTTCTCAATCTCTCTTTTCTCTTTCCACTCCGCATACCTGCATACCTTCTTTTTTTTTTGTAAGTTTATCAGATTCAATAAATATTCCCCGTTCCAAGTGTTCAGTGTTCCCATTTAAGTATTGTACAGATACTGGGCATTTATTAATGCACACATGCTAACACAATGTTTAAAGTTAAGGGGTTTTATACAGAGACAAACCTATGTCACCTCACTGCAGAAGCCATTGATGAAAAATACTAAAAACTGCCATGGCATGTCTTTCCTCCTTTGAGGTGATCCTGAAAGGACGCAGTATGCTGTGAATGCTTGGGGTTGATTTAAGTAATGTAAGGAAGCATCTCCTAAGACTGGGCAGATGATGGACCACTCTTCATCAAAATCATAAAGCAGAGTTATGGTCCGTATGAGACTGGTGCACATAATGGTGTCCCCTGAATAGAAAAAAAAGCTAGTGAGGAGAGACAAAGGAGGAGCTGGCACAGACACACACACACACACACACACGACACACGCACACACACACACATGCAGGATAGACAAAGGCTTATAGTGTGTGTATGGACAATATATTTATGGTGTGTGTGTGTGTGTATGTGTGTCTGTGTGTGTGTGTGTGTGTGTGTATTGTACATGTATATTATTCAATCAGGCCTGAAAGAACAGGTATGCCAGTGAGATGGAATATCTCCGTGGCCATCCCTCCCCCGGGTCTTTGGCCTAAGTTTTTCAATTAGCTACCATTTTTATGTTGAGACGGTCCATTTAATTAGTTTTTATGCCAGATGAGTGAGGGCACAGGGCAATTACAAGGATTATTTACTCTTGTTAATTGAGGTTCCATCTTTTTGCATTAGCGGTAAAGGTTAATGTCCTTTTGATATATATATATATACGTAACCCCCTCAAACACACACACTCATACACACAAAGTGAGACAGGACTGTTGCTTATAGCATGCTGAGGATTGATCTCAGAAGAGGATGAGTTTAAAAAACATCATCAGAAACTCTATTACAGTTATTTATCTGTCTGAAACCTAGTGATTAGTAGTGAAATTTTATGAAAAATTGTCAAAAAAGGATTAAGCTAAAATTTGTTTTTATTTCAAGGCATCCTTAGCCTGCTATGATGTACTGCATGCATGCCTAAATGTGTGTGTTCATAGCTACTCAGTATCATCACTGTACCTGTCACAGGCAGGCATAGCGCACCACTGATATGTTGTGCAAGTGTGTGTGCAGGTGTTGGAGTAACCACATTTGAGTTCAGGAATGATTGCAATGAAGGTATGAAGCTGTTGTATATCTTCACTGAGGGAATCCTCATAAAAATGTCACTTGCATTTATGCTCTTCAAACATTGGCTCCGGGATACATGTACTTTATCATACCCTTAGGGTTCCTAAGCAACTAACGCTGGGACGGGCCAGGGTTGTTTCTCCTTTCCACCCTCATCCTCCATTTTCTCCAGCCTAGTACCTAATCCCGATCATTCTCCATGCTTCTCTAAGCACATGTAAATCACAGAGCCAGCTTTAAAGTGAACCCATAGGTAGATCTGAAGTGACATTACCTGATTATTTTCCCCTTTTTTTGCTCTTTAAATGACCCCATTTTAATAGGCCTTTCCAACAGAAATTTTAAACCACAGAAAAGGGCTAACCTGTGAGGTTAATAAATATGGTAATTTGGTAATCTGGTATCTGATTTAATTGGCTGCTGGGAAAGTACTTAAACGTGTTTGCGTTCTGGGTAAATTTACATGTGCCTCAGTAAAGGAATTTGAATCTCCAGCTGTCATGATAATGCATTTGACTATTTCATCTTCATAATCCTCTGACAGGACTCCTTTGTGTTGGCCTAACCTGCTTCTTTCAAGTAAGGAATCACAGAAATATTTGGGAAAAGGCTTTACAGCAGCTTCTAAGAATTGATTTAAGTCTGGTGGTGGAGAAACGGTGGATGTTTCCACCCAGCACTACTGAATGTTTGCAATAGTAAGGCTGATGCTGACATACTGTAGGCATAAAATGTGTAACAAATCACTCACACAGTTATTCACACGGTTTGTAAGCAGCCCCACGTAAGTGTTAACAAAGGCCTCCCCAGAGAGAAACGCAGAATCTGGCAGAATTTTAGGTAGCCCCTTTGTTAACCTAGTACGTCTGTCCTTTGTGTTTCGCTGATTTCATTGTTGTCACTACATGACTGTATCGACCTATCTGCTTTATTGTGTGCGGTGCTCAAACTGAAATGTTATATTGGTTCTTTTATGAATTTAAGTTCTGCGTTTCTGTAATGGATGCCTGTAGACTATTGCCTACAGACCAGTCAAGACCAGCAAACCCTCAAATACGTGCACACATGTACGCATGTGCGCGCGTGCACACGCACGCATGCACGCACACACACACACACACACACACACACACACACACAAAAGCACAGACAGCTTGAGTTGTTTGATGCTGCCCATTATTGCAAGCTCAATGCAGTGGGTTTCAGTTCCTCTAAAACACTTATCAGTGGCCTTGAGCAATCACTTAGTCTGTTGTGTGTGTGTGTGTGTGTGTGTGTGTGTGAGACACTATTTAACAGAAAGTACTTAGAACATAGTGCAATCTAAGAGAGTGAATCACCAAGCCATTATACTTCAACCGTTTAATGGCATAGAGACCACTGATGACAGAAACAACAGCTTTTTCATTTTTCTGTCACCTTTTTATCACCTCTGGTTAGAATTGTCACATGCTCATATACCCACTTATTTCACTCCCAGGAATTGCACTCAAACATCAATAACTTTGCATTGCAAATGATTTTGAACCAGTTTTAGAGTGCTTGCATGCTTTTGTACAAAGACTGTTTGGTAGCAAAAGACTTGTTGGCTTGTTTGAGAAAGAGGATGGAAATTGTGGACGTGGTCTAAGAGTGATCCAGAGCTGCCCTCTTCTCCACAGATCCAGTTACAGATGTAGGCCTTGTCTGGCATCAGACCCATCACCCCGCCACTCCCCTCTATATCATCTCAAAGTACTTAGGGTCATTCTCCTCCCCCCACCACCCTCCTTTCTTTCTCTCTTCCTCTCTCTCTCTCTCTCTCCCACACTTTCTCCCTCCTGCCTTCTCTTCCCACAGGGGTAGAGCATATCTGCCTTCAATTAAGGGATTACTATATGTCAGCGCCGTATTGTGTGTGTGCCGAATTATGCAAGTGTGCGTGTTTGTGTAGGCACTTTGTGTGTGATGTAAGTGACGAAAAACGAATGTGTATTTCCCCAAACACAGTCAGCATGAATCTTTCTGGTTTGTTGAAATTGCATAGTGCTGCACAAGTCAAGCCTTGTCCTAGTGCCCAAGACAGAAAAGGGAAGTAGACAGGATGGAAGAATCTAAAGGATGTGTGTGTGGAGAGAGGTTTGTGTGTGTGTGTGTGTGTGTGTGTGTAATGCCATAGTTCTCTGTCATGCTCCAGGTAGGTATGTCCTTGTCTATAGAATTGTCACCCCACCCCTCCCATCACCTCTACTCTATCTCTGACTTCACAAGTATATTAATATGATGGACTGTGAGGGTTGGAGTGTGTGTGCATGTACTGTGTGTGTGTGTGTGAGATTGGTTGGCCTGGTCTCTTTTGTGGAGCAGTACTAGCCTGAGGGCTTTGGCTAATGGGCTAGCCAATCCTCCACAGCCCCTGAGGGTACAGGGCACCTCCTCATGGTCAACCTGTCATCATTAACTTGCCCACGCGGCCGCTGGTGCCAGGGTCTGGAACCAACTAACCAACGCTCACCCGCTGATAAAATGAGCACTCGTCTCTCAGCTAACCTAGCAGATAAACACACAAACACTGGCATGAGTAATGACCAGCCCTAAGAGGATGAAAAGAGATGGGTGTCCACACACACACAGATACACAGACACACACACACACACAATTGGGAGGTATCTTGCTTGCATTCATTGTGAATAAACAGACCGTTTTATTTGCACTCACACACGTATAGGTCTGCCATGACTTCTCTTCTTGAGCTGAGGTGTTTTGTGAGCATCAGTCCAGGCTATTGTCATGTAAATTGTCTTTTTTTGTAATGAGAGGATTTCAGCCTGTCTCCCCACGCCTTATCAGGCCAATAAGTTTGATTGAATCACCACTGATTTGGCCCTATTCACGCTTTGAATAACCGCTCATTGGCTCGCTTTTGTTCCGCACCGTAATGTGGCGAGACGGGACTTGCAAGGACACTCCATAAAACATCGATTAGACCAGAGGGGCCTGTTTAAGTCACACACACGCACACACACACACACACACACACACTCCGTCCATTTGCATAGCCCTTTAAAAGCTGCTCATAATTTACTCTCACTTTCTGCCTACAGTACATTTAGTTCCTGCTTAAGTTATCTTGTGTATAAACATGAATACCGGTTGCAGTGGTGCTCAGTCACCATTGGTGGCGAGGGCAGAGGGTGAGGATAGACAGTCAGATGGTCGTGCAGGCATTAGCGTTTTAACATGACGACCACCCCCCTACTTGTTGCCGCAGTGCTACTTAGTGTCTTCTTTCCAGGTTGCCTTGGATGACTTCTGTAAGGGGGTTCTTTGAAAAGCAATGAACTTGTGTTGAGTCGGTGTGTAAAGTGCTGTTTGAACCCGCCTCCAAACAGAGAAGTGGCCAAACCTAAACCCAACATGTATTTATGTTTCTGTCTGAACCCAAAGTGAACCTGATTGTACTAAGTGATTTTTAAAAGTAGCCTCTTAAAAATGTTTATCCTTAGGTAGCTTGAGTATCCTATATTTATTAAACAACTGCTCAAGAAAAAGCATCCTACGTGTAAGTGATTGCAGTCACAGGTCACACACGTTCACGATATAAGAGGGCCATGTCAAGCCTTATTGAAAATTCAATTCAGGACTCCTTTTTTTGGCAAGGACTCTGTTTCTATTGAAGCAGGGCTAAGCAACGTTAATTTTTTCTCTCTCACAAGCTCCCTCTAAAGACTGCTGTATTGCACTGGATTCTATTGGAGGTGGACTGCTGCTGTTGAACTTTGCAAATGCTGTATCTACCGTTGTAGGCCATCTCTGGAGGCCTTCAAAAAGCTCTTAAAGACCCAGCTATTCGGAGAACATCTATCCTAGCACTAAAATGAACTGAAGCACTTTCCCTAGCACTATGCTCCTTAAGGTTTCTGCTATGTAGCTTGATTGTTATCCTCTTTTTGTAAGTCGCTTTGGATAAAAGCGTCTGCTAAATGCATAAATGTAGTTGTAAAATGTAAATGTAGGCCACAGTGGCACATTCTACACCGTTTGTTCGCCGTGTAATGACTCATGTTAGCATCCTAAACAGTATGAAACGGATTAATTAACAGAAAAATGTTGCTTAGTGGGCCTTTAACAAAGTGTAACCTTTGGTAGTACATCATTTGGGGCTACACTGTGTAGTTACTATTTTAAATATCAAATGCTTTTGTGCTGCCGTGACTGATTTTGACCTGAACTCGAGGAACACTGTCCCAAACCCATCATGCCCTGTTGGGGTCCGTCTTGCCCAGGTTGGGTATCCATGCTCTAGTGTATGAAGTGAATGGAAAGGACGGTTAGGCCGTTCACACTTTTTGACCTTAGGTACATTTATCAAACACTAGAAGAGGACTTAGATCCACACAAGCTTGACGAATCAGAGTACTTTTGATTTGGGAAAATTAACAGCTGTAGCAATATCAGATCACAGGGCCACAGTCCATAACATTAACCTTGGCAGCTGGAAAGTGAACTGTTTTATCATGTGCATCTTTTTTACATCATACTCAGGAAGGTGTTGCCAAACACTGTTGCAACCATGGCAGAGAAGAAGGAAGCATCTTTAGGACATTGCCTGCTCCATAATGCACAACTTCACACAGACCTCTTTCTTCTCCTCTGTTTGTCTTCCATGCTTCTTCTCGTTAGGGTTGCATAAAGATCAGACAGTGGGGAAGAGAGTGAGGAAATAGGGAAGACAGGGAGAGAGAGAGAGAGAGAGAGACAGAGCATCATAAAGCAGTTTCGAGCCTGAGGGTACGCTGCAGCAGTGCAGAGTAATCTCCTATCAGTGTGGTGTGTTCATTTGGCTTAAGAGATAGGACACTTTTATAAGTGTCTCCCCAGGTTATTACCCAGATTTACATTCTCCAGATGATAAACTCATTCTGGCACCTGTGTAATTTACCAATGACATATTTCCAGCATGAACCGACTGGAAATGGAGAGAAGGTTGAGGAGGAATGGAAAGAAGAGAGCGAGATAGAGGGAGAGAGAGAGAGAAAGAGTGAGGGAGAGGGAGAAGGGAAAAGAATAAGAGAACATTCTGGGACTTTCTGGGACATGATGGGAGAGGTGCCAGCTCTGGCATCTCGGGGTGAGAGGGAACAGAGTAAGTGAGTGTCGTCGCTTGTTTTAACAGCAACTTCTTTAATTAGATGTGCTCATGTTCCGTTATGTTCTATCTCTCCCTCTCTCTCTCTCGCTTTCTCTCTTCCTCTCTCTCTCTCACTTCCCTCTATATTTGCGAAGATCACGGAAGTGCCTGGAGAAGGGGTTAGATTTAATTAAGGGAAGTTGATGAAAGCACAAAGCCCTGGCTGTCTTGTGTGTATGCCTTCCAATAAAACCAAAGGAGAGACACTGGCAAGCAAAGGCCTAGACTCACAGTAATGCACCCCAAGGTCTGGTGGTGAGGGGCAAAAAACCTGCTGCTCTCAGGAGCCTATATGCACGCATCAACCAATCTGCTGACCTAAGTGCATTGCTACTGTAGGTAGGTAGGTTAGGCACGTGAAGCCTGCCGGGGAAACTACAACAGGGCTTTGTTGCTAAACTATCAGAATGCTATGAAAAAAAATGCCAAGCCTAACATAGCCTTATTCCTTGTTTTATCAGGACACACACACACACACACACACCAGAGAGAGGGAGAGAGAATGATGTTCTCTCTATCATTTAATGTTGATCTCAGGACCACAATGGTTTTGGGAAATAAGGCCTGATCTCACACCAGTGTCTGTATGTGTGTATTTGCAAGATATTGCACCCTCTAATGTAGCCTATCGGTACCAGATGTGATTTAATGTTGGAAGAAATCAAAATAATCTCATTCAGATGGGTGGTTGATAAATATTCCATTTCGAAAAAAATAATCTTCCCTCAAGGTTGCCATGAATCGAATCAAGCCATTTCTAATCACAAGGTGGGAAACCAGTGTATAGGAAAACAAATCATGGTGGATCCAGGAAGGACTGGTATTCAGACATAGCCTTGTGTGATTTATTTTTGTGTGTGTGTCTGTGTGTGTGTTTCTTACATTGGTCAGAATGACCTATCTGAAGGTTCTGTGAGTGTAGAACTTGGGGACCAGCGTCAGCAGTGCAGTGCATTTTGGGACACAGATATCACAACACAGTCTGTGTCTTCTTATTGTGATGCCTCAGCAGAAAAAATGAACAACAAACCATTTTCAACACCAAAAGAGTAGACTCATTATCTCTACTAACACTTACAGTCATTTTGGCATGTTTAGTCTGTGAAGTGAGTGCTTATAGCGAAAGCTATGATGAGGGGACTAGGTTATAGTGCTTCACACAGAAATCACACATGGCTGGTGCAGTTGTTTGGTAAACTGTTCTAAGTGGTCAGTCCTACTTGCAGCATCCTTTTGCTTGTCTTTTATTCCTTTCCTATTTTGGGCTGATGCTGCTTGCTGATTACCCCCAAACTGTCTCGTTTTCCACAGGCAGAGAGGTACGTAGAATAAGTCACTCCACAGGCAGATTTGTAACACCAACCCCAGCTGTCACAAGACTTTACATTAACCACTGATTTTCAGCTCAACCGAACTTGTTTTTGCCATATGTAGACCCTAATGAAAAATATCACTCAGCTCCTCCATAAAAGTGAGAGGGAAAGGAGGCTATTGCCTAATTATATTCTGTTTTACTTGTTTATTGCACTTCGTTGTAAAAAAAAAAGATAAAGCAAGGGTCGGCAAATAAGTTTGGACCCATTTTTTTTTTTTTTTTGACAATTCAATCGCGGGCCATCCTCATCAGGCAAACCATGCTTTCCTACTGAAAAAAAAAAACTTTATTATATCATAGGCCTATAAGTTACTCTATTTATATCATTAGCTATAGGCAACAAAATTTAAAACACAATTTAAAATTCATTTAAATTCATTTAAAATGACTGCTGCAGCTCCTGTCATCCGTCATTCAACAGATAGGCCTAGCAACCTGACTAGCTAATGATTTGGCATTAGCAAAGTTGCTAATTCTCGCATGACATCCATGTTGTTTCTGTTTGGATGTGTGAAACACTCAAGATTCTTAGCTAGCGATGCAAAAATGTCACTGTCCAAAGCGACGAAAGGAAAAGTTGTTAGTGAATGTAGGACGTACAAAGAAGAGTGGAAGGAAAGGTCTGCGTTCAGCCTACCTACCTGAATTTATGAACATCCAACATCTCATCCTGCAAGGAGGTTGCTGCCGTTTACAAAGAATATATAGGAAGGCACCACGAGACGATGCATGGCCAAAAGACATATCCACTTGCTAATTGGTGCTCTTTGTTAAGAGCTATGAGACCTGTCTTTTTTATAAAATGCGCTATTCAAATATAATTGAATTGAATTTAGTTGAATTTAATTGAAGAGTTGACGGCTGGATATACACAGATCTGCAAGATCCTGGTTCGGGCACTTAAGCGCAGCAAAAAGTTACAAATGCGTCCCTCAACGCAGCATGGATTCTCAGGCTACTGACGCAGAGGTTATTAAGGAAGGGATAGTGATAGTGTAATGAAATCTGTTGAATTGTCGTTTTTGACAGCAAATATTATACGTTTTTATTTTGCTCAATCTCATCTGGTGGGCCAGATATTATTGATGGCCCGCGGGCCGCTATTTGCCGACCACTGGCCTAAAGGATAGGTGTTAGGAGATGTGTGGCAGGCTATTATTTTCGCTATGCAAATTACTAATAGGAGGTTCTACAGGCAGGAGATCCTGTTGTCTCTGACATGTGGTCTGCATGCTAGTGAGAGAGAACAGGGAAGAGGCAAGGAGAATGTTTTATCCCCACAACAAACCAATTAACTCAATCATCTAACTTTAACCTCAACACAGTGCCCTGCAGGCTTTGGGTCGACCCATGCACCACTAGCACTTGCCTCTGTTGTCCTAGCGATGTCAGAGTTGACCAATGCTGATCTATCTTAGCTGAAATAAAGTATGGTGGACCAAGCTGCATAGCTGACAGACATTTAGCATAGCTTTTTCTTTCATTTATAGTGATGTACAATGTAAAAATAGGTGTGCGCTGACTTCAGCGAACATTTCAGGTACTTTGTACCTTCGGTACTCTGAACGAGAAGCCGAAAACGGATAGAATGGATAATGCATGCTTCATGCTTTATTCCGCTGAATTTAACTAACACCAACCCTGCATCGTACGTCATGCGCTCGAGCTGGCATATGCCAGGCTCAGTGTGACGTCAGATAGTTTATAAGTAACCCTGCTTGCTTACGCTCTGCCTCTTTTGCCATGCACACCTGCGCTGGCACTTGAGGCCAGAAGCTTTCCGTTTTTGGCCTCTCGTTCAGAGAACCGAATGTACAAAGTACCTGAAACATTCTCTTTCACTTCTAGCCGAAAACGGATAGAATGGATCACAACCAAGCCTCAAGTCCCACTAAGAGGGGCCCGAGTTGGGAGGATCCACAGGCGAAAGCCGTAGAGGCGCAGAGAGCACGCTCTCAGCCACGCCAGGCCTGGTGACGTCCAATGCGTAAAAACGCGTGAAGGTATTGCCAGATGCCCAAAAGCGCTCTGGCAGATATCCTGAACCGAGACACCTTTCCAAAAGGCCCATAGTCAGGCGGGGGAACACCTGCAGCCTCATGCGCGACCTTAATAGCCTCGGTAAGCCAATGAGATAAGCGCTGAACAGACAAAGGCTGACCCAGCCTTTGGAGGCGAAGGAATCAGAGAAGACCGCCGAAGCCGCAAGAGACACCTCGGACGGGGAACCGCAGAGCAGAGACTCGTTGTGGGGGCAGCACAGTAAGGCAGAGTCGTTAACGGGCCGAAACCGCGTGACGTCCTCTGCCGCACACACCGGAGCACATCAGCAGGACGGAAGTCCCTATAAGAGGTGCGGGCGGAGGGCTGCGCATGCAGGCGAGAGCATGCGCGTTGCCATTGAGAGCCCTGGCGGCCCGAGCTCGGCTGAGCTGCAGGCGTGGAGGGCTCAGACCTCTTCTTCGGCGCTGGAGCAGACGTGTCAGCGCGCCTGGGCACGCGTGACCGACTTCTGGGAGCCGGCGGGGCAGCAGGCGGGGCAAGACGGGCTGGAGAGCCTTAGACGCCGTCTTCATCTTTTCCAGACGTAGGCGTCGGTGCCCTATGGCCTGGCCAAAGACCGAGCCAGCTGCCACAGGCGCATCAAGTAGATGGCGCTTGTCCTTGTCGCCCATAGAGGTGAGGTTGAGCCACAGGTGGCGGTCAAGAGTGACGAGGGAGCCCAAAGAGCGCCCCTGCGCCTTGACCACCGCCCTGATGGAGAGGGAGATGAGGCTGGCCGCTCGCATTATCTGGTGGAGGGTAAGGTGAGATGTCTCAGACGTCGTCACCATGTCCTCCACCAGCTGCTCCACAAGTGATGAGAGGAGAAAAGGATGAGCGCCCTCACCACCTGAGCAGAGCATATAAATGCTTTGCTGGCCAGCTTCTCTGTGCGCTGGCATGGTTTAGAAGGGAGCTCGGGGGAAGCCGCCCAGGTAGTCGTCGAGGCCGGCATCAGGCAGTCTGCCACCGCGTCCTCCACCGGTGGTAGGCAAATTAGGCCCAGGTCGTCGGCTCCCGCCATAACATAGAAGGCCGACTGGCCCTGGATGGGCGCCTTCCACGCAACGGTGGCGTCCTCTACAATGGTGGGGTGGGCTGGGAACGGTCGAGCGTCTGGATGCCTGGGCCGAACGTGGGCCTGGATGCCTGTGAAGAGATCAAAATGGAGGTCCGGATCCAGCTGTGGCAGTGCTAGGCCTAGCCTAGCTGCAGCCAAAGTCGCCATCTAAGCTAACTCACGGGCTAGCTTAGCCGTGTGAGTGCCACGAGCATCTGGGTGATCATCGGCCACATCTTCGCCTATTCCTGGCTCGGAGAGGAACAACGCCATTTCGTCGTCGTCCACTCCTTCCAAGACGAGGTCGTCCGGCTGGGGCGAAGGGGATCTGCTAGCACGCTAGCTCCTAGCTGCGTAGTTATCCTAGCCCCCAGGGGACTAGCCTTAGGCGATCCCGCCGGTGTGGAACACGCGGTAGGAGGACGGCTGGCGGGCAGCCCGGTAGGAGGTTCGGTCACAACGGGGGCCGAAACCGCCCGGAATCCGAATGCCGCGGAGCGACAAAACCACGCAGTGGCAAACCCGAGAGCAGTTAGGGCAGCGAGGAAGATATGACGCCATCCAAGCGGTCTCAGGGAGACGTCGAAGGCTTGGAAGTCTTGGGTCCCAAATTCAATTTTATTTTTTCCATTTGTACCTTTTTTATTTTTCTGAATTCTGTGTTTTACGTTATGATCATATGTAGTTATCTTAATAAGTGTCTAATTTTGGAGTGCATGGGGAAAAAAGCAAATAATTACAAATTTAATCAATATTTAGCTTTAAAAGTCAATGAGAAATACAACCACACATATCAAATGAACAGTTTAACACATACAGAAATATGTTATAGCCACTGTTAACTCAAAAGTAGATATCCAAAAATAGTTTGGGGGAAAAAAGTCCATTACAGCTTTTTTCATTATACAGCTAAACTTCATTAACTTATTAGGTTACAACTTAACAGCATTTGCAGAAAGCAAATAATGCCAGATGCATAATAATTGTTTGGATGTAGCTCTGCCTGAAATCTGGCAGTCAATCGCAAAGATTCTAGAACGCTCCGCTCTAAAATCTATGGTTAATCACGTATTTCGTAACTTTTTTGAAGCTGCTGGTTTTGCAGCAGAGGCTGGCTACGTTTAGACATATCTCTCGCTTCTGTGAGGATTGAAAACAAACTTACGTGATTAACAAGATATGGTCTCTAGGCAACCTCGGACAGTCATTGAAATTGAAAGTTGTGACAAAAGCGGGCAGAAACCGTGTTCATCTTGTAAGTGGGCGATCGCTTTTATTTTGTGAACGCGGAAATGCCTGAATTCCGTTCGATTCCGTGCTTATCAGTAAATTCCGTTTTCATGATTAGATTCCGTGATTCTGTCCGCATTTACCGCATCATGGAAATCATAGGGCCCTACGTTGCTGTTTTTCTTTATTTCTGGACCCGCATTTAGTTAAAGCAACTCTAAAGAGTTTCAAAATTGCACCATCTACAGGTTAAAACCGGAATTACTGCTGTCGTAAATAATTTAGCATGCCACTGACTACGTACAGTCACCGCAATTTGTTTATCAGCATCGGCATTAGAAATCATGTCTACAGACAAGGTATGTACGTTGTTGTAAAAGTTTGATTTATTTTGACTTTGAAACAGAAAAATTATGATATAAAAAATAATATAAAATATACACATATGACATCACTTGCTGTGCATTTTAGATTTTTTCAAAGGGTCTAGCATAATAGCAAGATATGTTTACACTAGGATGCTCAAGAAAACACATCAAACATTTTAGCATTTAGTTGCCTGCATTGTCTTGAGTGATAATCCCCCCCCCTAAACCACAATGGAAAAAAAATTATGAAGATTTGCTAAACAGACTACAAAATTGTAGTTTCGAAAGCCAAAATTGATAGCTTCTAACCCATCAGACTCCTCTGTGACGCTGGACACCGGCAGCTGTGGTGGCCGTGAATGTGTTGGCTTACTTGGTGTTGACGCTATTTGCCGTGTTTGGTAACTTTAGCTGGACACACTTACAACCGTAACATGGATGTGTACTCAATTTTCATTTCATTTCTAAATCCACTAGTTTCACAATCAAATATCCGCCTCACATATAAATCTGTTCACAACTTACGGATGATGGCATGCCTTCAAAAGAGCTTAAGCTACAAACAACTTATATAGGAAACGTACCTAGCATTACCCACGTTAGCGCATTAGCTAACACAAAGACTCTATAAAATTCATCCACTGTTTGTAGCCATCACAGGCTAATCAATAGATAAAACAATCAATGATGAATACTGTCAGATATACCATTATTACTTACAAGTCCAGTAGCAACAAAGCTAGGTCACCGTGCATTTGCAATGTGTAGCCTCCTTCAGCTCTTGACAACAAATGAAAGCCGGACCAATATTCACTCTGGTTCGAGCTCTTTCTCGATCATGATCCCGTTTTTTTTTGGCTTCTTCAGATCTCCTTCTTTTCTTTGGTAGCTACGCCATGATTGCAATTCAAACACAGCGTGTTTTCTCCGGTTATATATCTGTCGAGTAGGCTCAACTCTGGCTATACTCCAACCTATGGCTGGCCGCAAAGCCAATCGACTGTAATTTTTACTTGGACTACAGGACCTCGACCCGACCGGGCGAACTTGTTTAGTGCTATTACAGCCAATAGAGGGCCTCAGAGCAGATGCAGAAGGTAACGTTCATACTGTTATGAGTTGATGGAAAAAATTATTTTAAGGTCTTAAAAACTCTTTAGTGTTGCTTTAATTTGAGTGGAAAACCTAAGAGATGGTTTAAGGTGTCTGGCTCCAAACCAGCACGGGAACTGTGTTGGTGGAAAAGGGTGTGTAGCAATATAGCGGTATAACTGACAGGTCATGGGGTCTATTATTTTGAGGTAGAGCAGATGGTCCACTGTCTTTTCTCTTGCCATGTTGATTGTGTGAACAGACCTTACACCTGACTCAAGTTATTTCCATGACAGAAAGCCCAACAGCGTGTTACCTGTGTACTACCATAAAACTAGTACAAACAAGTGGCCTTGCAAGATGACAATTCCTTCCGGCCGGTTTCGGTGGTCACATTCTCAAGCTCTATACAAAGAGGAAGCAGCCACACACATCCATGCAGTGTAGGTGGGAGCACCCATTTTGTGTGCTAATCGCAAAAGCTGGTCCCTGTTACACAACCCGGGGAGCAGGGGAGAGTCAACTGCATGCTCATTATGAAGCCTTATCTCGCATTCGCTTGAGCATTTGCCAGATGGCACCTCCGTATCAAAAGATAATAATGATGTAGTTAGGAAATTAAGACTTTATTAAAGTCTAATTTATACAGAGGGGGTGCAGGGGAAATCAAAATACATGTGAGCATTAGTGGGTCCTTGATGATCCCATCTGTGCTGGTGAAAGAGGTGCATTTTGTAACACCCCCCCGTGCTCCATCGGGATGGGGATATTAGAGAGAGCCATTCCCTTTGTGTTAATAAGCCCCTCTGCCACAGTATGCTTATAGTTTATGTGCTACGCTGCTAAGCGCTAATGTAGACAAATCTTTTTTGTCATTTTGGAACAAAGGGCTCATTTGTGGTTCGTTTTGTGGCCAGGGTGGTTTTGTTGCGTCGCACGGCATTCACAAAGCTAATGTGCCATAAGTTTTGCCATTCCAAGCCAGCTTTATAACTGATGTCTGTGGCACATGCTAGGAACAGTTTGTGCACCAGTTGTCAGCCCATAAAGTCGCTTAAGTTTCAAATTTAGCATACTTGCTGCTGATCCCAGTTTAGCCGGGCAAATAAAAGCAATGAAATTTTAAAGTTTTTTTTTTCAGTTTGTTTTGAGAGACAGCTGTGTTTAAATTTCTCCTGTTGGTTGAAATGACCCCACTAATGGAGTGATGTGACTCAGAGACATAACTTTTCTGTCTGCAGTGAATGAAAAAGGAAACAACCCTGTTTCAATTCACACACAAAACAACTGCTGTTGTCACGCTCCGTTTCCTTGCACTGCTGCCACCTGTTCCATGAATGGAGGCCTCATAGCGTCCCCTGTCATCATCAGGAACACACAACACACAAGAAACATCCCACTCATTTTTAAAATGTTTCAAATTCTTCACCTTTCTTTCACTCGAACACATAAAAAAAGCTTGCTGGGGTGGGCCAAAGTTCTGAACCCCTTTTTAAGTCACTACTACATCTGTTCAACACGTATTGTCATTCAGAAAGTACAGTATAGACTTGATCTATATATCTATATCTCTATATATATATATATATATATATATATATATATATTTATCTGCAGCAGCTTGGAAACTAGGACCAAATGTATTTTCATGGATGAAGCAATTTGTCACATACGGATAGTCAAGTTTGTTGGTGATACTTTCTGTGGAGAGACGAATGACACTTTGGGCCTAATTAGACCCAGCACCTTGCTGTCACCTCACATAGTGGCCAGACACGTCTGTTAGAAAGCTCACTACTCTCATATCAAGTGCCAAATACTTACTGAGAAGAGGTGTGACAAAGGAAAACAGTAAAGGACAATGATGAGGTGAAAAACAAACAAAATATATATATATATAGACAAAACCTCACTACATCACTCATTTGTTTGGAGGAAAGGTTTTATTAGGTTGGCCTCTGTAGGTATTTTCTTTTCCTGTCTTTCTCCCACTTTCTCTCCCTTGTTTGTCATTTTAAATAACACAGTAAATGAAAAGGTCCTGTGCCCATCTAGCATTTATTGAAATGAACCAGGGTCAAGCTAGTCACTGGCAGATTAGGCTCTGTTGTCAAATAACATGTTCAATGCTGGGAAAGAATGGTTTAACGGCATGTCAGCCACAGCCCGGTGCCCTGACCCCAGAGGATAACATGAGTAGGACTAAGAGGGGCAGAGTAGGGTGTTTGTGTGTGTGTGTGTGTGTGTGTGTGTGTGTGTGTACATGTGTAAGTGGACTCTACTGAAATGGCATGTTATTTTCCAGGAAGATATCCCCCATGTACCTTAATCAAAACATAATTTCATCCAACTTTCTTCTCATTGTTTCTCATGGTACAATGAGGACACCAACATGCACACGCAAATGACTTACAGAAATAGGTTATAGGCCTAATACATATCAAATTCTCCATAGCTGTACATTGCAAATACTGTAAAGGACTACAGGACATGGTTGGGGATGGTTGGGCCAATGTCAATAAATAGTAGCTCAGATGAAGAGGTTGTAGGCTTTTGGAAATTATACAGAAAAGGCTGTTTTACTTTTTCTGTAAACAGTACAGGTTACATGTATCAGCTGTGTACTTTACTGTACAGTATGACTAGGTAGCCTATTCGTTTAATGTAATACATGGTAAATAGGTTGTTTAGGTTTGTCTGAATGATGTTTGCTGTTGAGGTACCTTAAAAATCATTGTACATTGGTAGGCCTAAATTTAATGACAATTAAATAAATGAAATAAAGAACTTTGACAAACACATTATGGTAGGCTACAGAGACATATCCTTTATTTGTGTGCAATAGCTTAGAACAACATAGAATTTGAACCTTAAACATAGGAAGCATAGCATAAACATAGCTTGATTAAATGCATGTTAAATAGATGAAACTAGCCGTCATGATTAAAGTGGAAAACATCAGTAGCATGTTATATGCCAACAATTAAGGCATTTTTGATACCTTTGACACATTGAATTCATCAATGTTGTGATGTGTTTTTCTGATGTCCAGTTTTATAATTTGTGCTGTTTATCACAGCTTCCATGTAATGACATATTCAGGCAGCAGGGCAAAATGTAAATCAATGTAGAATGCTGCATTATGCTATCTCTATCATTCAGTCTAGCATCACAGTAAGAAATGAGTGCATTTATTATATGTGTAGCACAGGGGCCACCACAGGTGCCAGGGTCACTACTACAGGGTGACTTACCCCTGTTAGTCCTTGCCTATGCTCACATGCTCTCTCTCTCTCTCTCTCTCTCTCTCTCTCTCTCTCTCTCTCTCTCACACACACACACACACCCTTTACCTGCAAAATCAGTAAAAGCATTTAAAAGAGCAAAGATATATTTTCAAATATACATTTATAATCTATTTATAATATGTAATCTTTTTATCATACATCTAGTAATTATGTATTTGATTAGTGGTTTTGCTATTAACTGACAGAAACAGCTGTGTTGGATACCCTTTGTTACCTACAGTATGGAGAGAGAAGCAAGGTGACCTACAGGAGATTCTTTCCACACTCTTTTTTAAGGCTGACATACTAATCACCAGTTGATTGTGACTGAAGGCAATCACCCAGAAATAGCAAACGTTTTGGAAGTAATGGAGCTGATTGGGAATTTTTCACACTCTCTCTCTTTCACTCTCTCTCTCTCTCTCTCTCTCTCTCTCTGGGCCGCTTTTGTCTGGCTGATGGTTTGATTTTCTTTGGCACAGCCATCTAGCACTGAATACCCGAGGCTGATGTAATGTTTCATAAAATGATGATGATGTTTCATAAAATATTTTTAGTTATAATTTTGTAATAACTGATTAAAAAAAAAAGAAAAACTAAGAAAGTCTGACAAAAAAAATATTTGTCTCTGCAGTGTTTCATGCAGTTTACTGTATGTTGGGCTAAGCGGATGTGTTTATGCTTTTTCTGACAAGAGGGATTTATATGCCAGCCATGCCCTTTACTGGGACACTGGTCTCAGGCTACTCTTGAATGACTCTACAGTCGGGCCAGAGAATAGGTTGTCATCTTGAAGGTGACTGGGTATCAAACAGAAGGCTCAGCCTGACAATGCCAACCGAGCAAGACAAAACAAAACAAAATGTGAACAGATTTAGCAAACCACAGTGAAACAACAGAAGTGATCTCCTCCACCTCAACAGTTACAGAAAGTTACATAAATTAGTTTTTTATATTCATATTTTATATCCCCTATTACTGCTGCCAAGATACCTAAATCCATCTACCATTTGTATGCCCATGATTGTGATTCCTTCCTTACTCTATGTGAACACGTTATCTTTCCTCATGACCTGAATTGTATTTCAAACTCTGAGATAATGTCAATGATTTATTTTCTATTGCGAGTGTCTTTAAGGAAATCAGGGCCATTTCAGGAAGATAAAGGCAGAAGCCTGCAATTGGTACAAGCTTATGACAAAATGGACCTGTCTGAATCTCAAACATGCCATGATTAATCTGTTTGGTTAAAGAGATGTAGATGTAAACAGTTTGGGGTGGAGTGGGGAGAAAGAGGAGCTGACGTTAGCGTGGTAGGTCTTCCTCAGGCTGTCCACAGGTTAAAGGAGACGTAGAATAGAAAAACATTTTTTCTCTGGCTTTGATGAATTAGGTGTGGCATGGTTGCACCCCCCTTCATATATAAATCTTGAACTTGAATCTTGAAACGTGGGTTAATTCGAACAAAGACGTGTTGTGATGTCAATAGAACAAATCCATTATAGTTCATTTGTGGTTGCCAAAGAGGGCGCTATTTTCAATACTTTTTTTTACAATTATTAAATGGTTTTAATAAGGTTTGTAAAACTGCACTTGAGCTTATTTTTGATAAAGTTGAAAATTAGCTCTAGAGGACAAGGTGCAACATTCCATTCATCCAAGTCCCCTTTAAGCTGTTTTTTAACTTGTGTGTCCATAATGAAGATACAATGTGAATTACTTTCTTGTGTTTGGTCTCTATGGAGGACAAAGTGTTTTTTAATGCCATAACAAAGGATCTCTATCTTGGGTTCATTCTCGTGGCTTGAGTCACAAATTTCGTTTTTGTCGTTGCTCTGTTTTGAATGGTTTAAGTCAAGCAAATGCTACAGTTTACAAAGATGAAGGAGGGGGAGATTTTGCTTGATTTTTGTTTGTTTATTTGCCTTTTAAACATTGTTGCTCTGCACTCCCTGCTCTTGGGCGACTCAGAGTTCGCAATGTATTTCTGATTAACCTGCACAAGATGAAGCTGTTCTTTTTGGAAGGCAGTGAATATAATAGGCTGCTTCAACTCAGCACCCCCACCCCTTTCTCACTCACAGAACCATCCCATGGTGGCAGCTCTCGTTTGAATTAATGTCCCAATTTTATCACTGTCCTTCCTTACTTCTTTCCCTTGTATTAATGGCTTCCATTTAAATTACACTGCTGAATGAAAGAGATTCCATCCCTCTATTCCTTGAGAGGTGATATACATCTGTGTTTGGATTGTTCTAGAACAGCCTTCTTTCTATGAAAGTTGGCTGATGTTGGGGCTCTTACCCTCTGACTTACCTTTGACCTTTCATCAGCACCAACACTTCTTGTTTTCCTGCACCATCACTCTGCTTCAATCATGTTCGGGCCTTTAACTAATTTAATTAACTCTTTGTCTCTTCTGTTCTCTCACCCCTTCCTGCAAAGAAGGAACCAACATGAAGGCACATGCCTAATCACATATGCTTACATACACACACACACACACACACACACACACACACACACAGCTTGTTTGCTCATTCACACCTGAATCCGCAGTAGGCTTCAGAAACGCGACCTGGAGCAGGTAAGTTCTTGTCTCATTCCGTGCAGGCTACTTCTGAATCGACAACAGCACCTAATAAGTGTTTTTATTGTTTTCCTCATCAATCACACAAAAAAGTGTGTGTGTCAGATAGAGAGAGAGTAAGAGAGAGAGAGAGAGAGAGAAGGAATGAAGTGGGCAGATTGTACAGAGTAAAGTTCCTGGTGATGAGTGAGTCTTGGGCGTTGAGGCTCAGCTGCGCTCACTTGCTCGACTAGGAGCACAGAGACATCTGGATCTGATCGCCACAAGGCTGCAGGACCCGAGGTAATTGCTCGAGTAACCCAGGTAAACTATTACAGATGTGGAGTAATTGCAGGGGACCAGGCTCTCAAAACAACCCAATTTGGGAGTGGTGTGTGTGTGTGCGCGTGTGCGGGTGTGTGTGAGAGAGAAAGAGAGTGTGTATGTTGGGGCACGAAGGGGGTGCTAGTGTTGCTAGCGTTTGTGTTCAGTGCTGCGGAGGCTTCTGGGAAATCAGGAGGAAAAAGGTAGATCAAAAGTGGTTTTTCAACACTTTCCCCTCTCTATTGGTATGTGTCTAGTTGACATGTCAAAGGGAGTGAGCTATGGGATTACAGCACTGGCTCTGATGCATTACATTTTTACCTCATCTAATGTAATTGGAGCCAATCAGCACAATTGCTGGCATTGGAAACATTCACAACTTAACCGAAATGAGTACAATTCCTGGAGTGTTTTATGTTGTGCTAACAGATGTTGGCGGCTCCCTCTGAGTTTAGCCGGCCTTCTCCGAAAGCCTCAATTCTGGAGGGATAGCGGACTACCAGAAGAATTCTCTTATAGACTACAGCAGAGTTAAAATATAGCTTAATAAACATTTGGTCTTGTTAAGACCAAGTGGTGACTGAAGCTAATGTGACAAAAACAGTGGTGATCATACCACGCTTAGGCTTTGAATGCTTGAGCTAAAAAATGCATTAACATCTGTTTGCAAGGCTACAGCAATCAAGCACCACTGACTGAAAATTACCCCATTAGCCCAAAGTTTCAGGAGACTGTGAAGATCTAATTGATTCTTCCATATTTCTTCATTCTTCTAAATGCCACAGCCAGCTGGAGCAGGCCTTTCAGACAGGTTGGGTTATGATTAAAAATGAATCACATTAGAGGCCACATGTTTGAGGTGGATGCCTTGCCGTGCCAGGCTGTTCGAAGAATGGCTTTGGGCACCAGCCACACCTCTGTTTACAAACACTCACAAAAAAAACAAATGTTAATGTGTTTATGTGGTGAGTTAGAATTTGTTTCCCTTTTACTCAGCGAGCTTAGAAAGTTACAAGTGCGCGGAAGTAAAAGAAGCCCTTTGGTCTCTCTAAATCCAAGTTAAATCTAAATCCAAATCCACATACACACACAAACAGACATACAGTACACAAGCATATATATCTATATAGCACGTGCACACACACATACAGCACCTAGTTTATCTACATTCCAAAAACTGGATATAATAACAGAGAAGATCAAACCGGTACAGAAGGCTCCTGAGCAGCATAACATACCGGATGTCACCTGAATCTTTCCCTAAGTAAAAACCAAGACAGAAGCACACAGACACTCCACAACAGTGTTGAGCGAAGATGAAAGGAGAAGCTGGACTCGGCCCACATAATGCTGAGAATACTCGCTGTAATTGTAAATAATTGGTTGCTTTGCTGAGAAGTGACACAGATGCCAAGCAATACCAGGCTACATGGTTGGATATTCAAACTAATTGGCTCTTTAAAAAGGGCGAAGGCATTTTTAAGGTCTTTAAATTGGTCTTTTCTCCTTCGGCGCAAGATTCGAGTGCCAAAACTAATTAGACCATTGCTGATTATTTAGAAACCCAAAAGCACAGTAAGGCAAAAACAGACGACAGGGTGATATGCCAAGGGTTGGTTTTAAAGAGACCCAGCTGAGGCAAAAAGGGGCGTAAAAAAAGCAACATACACAACAACATAAAAACAATGCCTATTAGGTGGGATTCAAGAAGCTCATTCAGGCAGCATCACCATGAGGGAAGGATGCAAGATGGACGTCTCTGATCTGAACAGGAACACAAATGCTCTTTTTCCCATCCTTTTCATCCACCACATTTCTTTCTCTCTCTCACACACACACACACACAAAGTCCCTATCTTCCCAGCAGGTCTGAGGGTGTAAAGGTGGATGCTGATCAGTGTGTGAAGTCGCTAATGAGCTGTATTTGTGCTTTGTGTCTGTGGTATGTGAGTGTGTGTGTGTGGGAGTGTGTCTGTGCTTAGTGCTACAATGGTGCATCTGATAAACAAGTTCTGTTCCTTAAAGAAAAAACATGGTCTGTTTCTTTTTTTTCAATAAGCCTTCTGGTGGTCAGCCAGGACTCTCCCATTTTGACCTTTGTCCTTAAGCTCCTATTGAAGGGGCGACTGAGGGTACCGGTGCTTCTGTTTCCATTTATTATGAGGGGGGGAAAATGAAAGCATAAAAGATCTCAACGTGTTGAGGTTTCACAAAGGAAATTATCTGGTGTTGGACCATAAGGGCTCCCCCCTGTGCCTCCCTCTTTAATTTTTCACAGATGCTTAGCTGAGGAAAAAAAAGTGACAAAGTATTGGATTTATTTTTTTCCTACTTTCTTTCCGTTCTTCCTGTCCTTTAACTTTGGAAAGTTAAAACGGGAAGTAACTCCAAAAGCAAGCCAGGGACTGGGCCTTGTGTGTGTCCTAGTAGCCTCATTCTCCATGGTAGCAGAGCATGTCCACACTGTTGTCAATTTATCAATGTAGTGTGCTCTACTGGGCACAGTTTGAGGCACCATTAGGGAAGGTTGGTCCATCTATCATGGAAGCCATCATGTATTCATACCTTGTCAAGAGGCGAAACTAAATGGGCCTTTTGAATACATTTGAACAAAAACCCCTTGAGGACAATCAGTAGGCTTATGCCAGTGGCAGAACTGCGCCATTGAGGGGTGTCCACTTCAATGCTGCATAGTGCTGCTGCAGGAACCTTGTTCTTATACTGTATCGGCCACTAAGAACAGCGCCACAAGTCATAGCAGCCAATGTTCTTTTTGTTCGCTCAGAATTCCACTGTTGTTCTGTTTGCGAAGTAGGCCGTCACAATGTGAATGTGTATTATTTTGACGTGGCACGAGTTACCTCACGTGTCAATTAGGGTCATCCGCTAAACTGAAGCTAAGCTCAGCTTGAGATATATGCACATGGCAAGTCGGCCGCACCGTCTCCATTTGTGTGTGCAGTGTCTCATCTTTTTCGATTCATGTTTAGCAGAGTCTTTCCCCATTATTATAAGTGTCTGCCAAAGACTTCTTTTACCCCAAGGCTCCTTTCCACTCGTTTCTGCTACACTGCTACACTGTGCAGCCAGGGGTAAATTTTAACTGGCTTTTAATTAAAACAGAAATAAAAGGAAATTAAAAGAAGGGATGGGGAGTGGTGGTGGTGGTGAAGGGAGGCTGGCTGCACATGGAGGCAAATGAATCCCAGAACCATCACACTGGATGGGGCTTTGCTCATTATCTTCATTGTCACCAGCAGAAGACTTCAGCGGCGCGGAAATGGAGACGAGCAGGCATGTGGTGTGTGTGGGGTGTGTGTGTGTGTGTGTGGTCTGATGTGTGTGGAGCAGTGATTCCCCATAGATCTAAATTGATCCTTGTGGTCATAAGGGGCAGTCGCGTGCACATTCGGCCGCCCCACTAATTTAGCCTAGCTCGCACAGCTAACTGTGTGCATTCAAGCGCCATGGATCTCCTCAAGCAGGGGACAGTCCTGAGTTAATAATGATTTGGGAAGCAAGTATCGCTCTCTCTTGCTATCTCTCTTTCTCTCTCTCTCTCTCTCTCTCTCTCTCTCTCTCTTTCACACACACACACACACAGCAAAACCAGTAGCTTTCTTCCTTTCAATACCACTACACATGCCTTAGCTCTTCTTGTTGCCCAGCCCCTTCATCTTGTGTCTTCTCTTTCATTTTAATCTTTCAGGCTCCAAAAATGGGGGAATGATTTATTCTCGTCAACTGGAATTAAGCTCAAAGACAGTTGGTGAAGGGGAATCAGTCCGTGGAATAAGACGAAAGCCTTGGCTTGGAGCGAGTGACTTTTATGAGTCTTCTCTGTGCCCTCGTCCCCTCAACCTCTCTCTCTCTCTCTCTTGACACTGACAGTAGGGACACTTTACAGCTTCTTTGCCGAAGAACATTCTCTGAGATGGAAATCTAATTATTTTTAACAAGGTCATTGCCTAACATAATTATCCAAATTGCTCTTCGAGAGATGTGTGTCTTTTTTCGTCTGGTATTGTTAGGGCACTGGTATAAATATTTTGTATGGTCAGGCCATGAGCACTGTGACATTTTCAGAGAGGTCTGAGACTGACAAATGCTTTCGTGTATGTCTGCTCTTTGATAGTATTCAAAGAATGACCCTGCAAAAATGACCAAGATCACAATATTCTTTAATGTAACAGAACTCATTAAACAGATCATGTACATCTAGAGTGGGTCAGTTAAGGGAAAATCTCAATAACCAATCCCATTTACAGTTGAAAAAATTGACCCTTTTCAAAGGCCAGTATCGTTTTTTTGTTGTTGGTGGTTGCTGTTCTGTGTGTGTGCATAGAAGTGTGGCTGCCAGACGAAACCCAGAACATAATGTTTTCCATGATTATGTGTGATTGCCAGCCCCCCCCTGGCTCTGATTAAACATTGTGTTTGTGGGATGCAAATGTTTGTGACAACAGGCTTTTTAAATGAGCGTGCATTAGGACAAACACAGAGGAACGCATGAATTAGCTGGGGACGTTGTGACACACTGCCGCTTCGCTGGGCACCGCTGACACTTATCAATGTGATGTGATTGATGGGCTCAGCGTGCTTTAATTTGCAACAGGTGTGGCGGAGATTGCAATTTCCAAAGTTGTTGTTTTAGAGAAGGGGGGAGAAAGCCATGCAGATGAAGACATAATGAATTAATGGACTTTCACTTTCACATTTGTTTCAGATGGCTTTTTTTTTTTTTTTTACAGCTGTATAAACAATAGTGTACATAGACACTCATACTCATACTGGCTCAAATACTCCCCGCTAATATTAGGACATGAAAACTGATGACAACAGCAGCTCATTATTAGTACTAACTGGTCATGTTTCATCTTGTATGTGTATATAAGAAAACTATCTAAAACATGTTTTTGGATGTATTTTTGGTGTTGTATTGTAACTCCTTTTCTCATGCCTAAATGCAGTAAAATACTAAAATTCTAAGTTGCCATCTAATTTTGACTTACTGTACTTAACGCTGTAGTTTCTCATAAGGTAATGCCAAAGTCAGGAGTGGCAGTGATGTCCTCAAAGCCTATATGTCACTTGGATATATTGGATATTCTGCACATTCAACTATGTCTAACTATTGTTAGCAGAAAATTGCTTAAACAAAAAAAAAAAGCCACTTAAACTTCTCAGAAAAATACTCTTAACTTCTCATGTCACATATGCTGTTTCTTATCTGTTCAGTCGGTCTGTTATTGAATTCCAGATACATTTAGGCTTATCTACATTCAGGCGTATTGTCTCGGTTACAGATTGTATTCACTTTAAATTGAAGGATGCAATTCGTGAACCAATGAAAGGATGTGGGCACCTACGTTTTTTTTTTTCCTCTGGATAAAAACATAATAACATAAAAATACTTTAAGGTCAAATAATATAAATCTGTAAAAACCCTCACTATCATCAAGCCCCCAAATCCTGACTTTAAATGATCTTATACATTTAACAGCTTTACACAATCTTAGCATTGTGAATATTCATCAGTTCAATACCTGTTAATTCATTATTCATGGAGTCCCTGCGCAAGTCAATTAGAGAGCCTGCAGATTCATGATACTGATAACTAGTGCTTATTGTTTTGGTAATTTATGGAAATATGAAAGGTGGAATAGGGGATTACAACAGGCAGCTTTCACCAAGCAAAAAATCTTTGAAAATCCGGAGGTCACTACAAAGTTTCCCTACACGCACAAAAAAACCCTCAAGGAAGTAGTTCTCTATCTTTGTATTTAAATTAGCACAGCACAGCACCATTCTTTTAGGAAAGGTAAAAGTTGTAACACCTAAGAGTCTAAAGTCTGTGGTGTCACAAAACATGAGTGAAAACCTTACGGTAGCTGGGTTTAAAATGAAGGGTTGAGGCCTAATCCTCTTTAATAAATTTTGTTGCCGAGTGTGTGTTCTACACTCTGTTTCCCCCTGCTTTCACCGTGGTTACTTGTTGTATGCAGCCAAGTTTGTCTCTGTCTTTTTCTCCACTTTGTTTTCTGCTGTAAAAATGTGGATGTTTTTCGAGTTCTCATTAGAAGAAAACAAAGCTCTTTCCTGAGTCAATAACAAAAGGATCAATATCACGTCGTCCTGCTTCCCTTTTCAACGTGCCGAGTTGGGAGTTAAACCATGAAGACAGTCGGCACATTATGTGCACTGCAAATGAGTTGTATTTAGTCACGCAGAGAAAGGGTGGAAAAAAGTTGAAAGCACACAACTGTCATATTCATTTTAATCCAGATACATTTCATCTTCTCATTTAAATAATTTGCTCTGAAGTGAACTCGATTCAATATGAAAGTAATTACAATCTATTATATTCAAACAAGATGTTGTAAACCTTTGGTCATGCTAATCAAATCTCTTTCTTTTCCAAATTAAGATTCTAGCTCACACTCTTTTCCTTCTTTTCATATTTGATGCTTATTATCTAATTTTCTTTTTGAGGCCTTCATTACGCTTCCTCTGAAAATGGTCAATAATTACTGCCCTGCTGCTTACAAAAGGTCCTTGGCAAATGGGAAAAAAATGTAGAGAAAGAAAACCATTTTCAGTGGCTAAACAACAAAGGGGGGGCAAATGAATCAGACCTCTGTTTCTCTTCTTTCTCTTTCATTTCTCTTATTCTCTTGCGCTCTCTCTTTTCCTCATTGGTGTCCTCATTTGCTATCTGATATACCTCTAAGCACCCTTTAGCCACACTCTTTTTTTGCACGTGAATCATGGCTGCCTTAGTTAAGGTACATAATATGGACAACAAGCATAAAATGGAATTCAAAAAGAAAAGGGGGCCTACGCTTTGAACATGTTTGCCTTGAGGATACTTGCCTGAGATCTACTTTGATGTGGATCTTAAAGCATGAAAGGCGAGGTCCATTTGGCCCCAGGGCCCGTTCAAATTTACACACTTTAATCATGCATCCCCCTTTGCCTACCAGGTGTGTTGCCGAGCACCATCCGACCCGAACCTGTTATCTCTTCCCAGTATATTTTCACAAACTTCCAGATGAGGCCACTCCCTAACTTGGCACAGAGTTTTTCGGTGTGAAACGATTTCTTGCTTCAGAGCGGAGACAGGGCCGATTTCATTATCACAAGGAGTTGTGACACACCCCTCTTCCCTCTCTCGTCTCCAGAGAGAGAGAAAGAAAGATGGAGAAGAAGGAGAAAGAGAGAGGGGAATGGTGTGGAACCTGGAGGGGATATGAGGAGAAAATCCCTGGCAGTTGTTGTTCTAATGCTTTAATAAAGCATGAGATGGCAGCACCTGATTGCCGTCAGCTGGATGCAACTGAAAGGTTAATGACGGCCTTATTTTTCGGGACGAGGAGGGAGAGCAAAGATGGAGAGATGGATGGGGCAAGAGAGACGCTTGGAGGGATGCGTCTCTCTGGAACTGATAAGGTTTACTTTTGGGCCTAGTGCACACCTGAGAAAGGGATTTGGTTTGGGCGCCCCTCTCCCCCCACCCATCCGTTTCCCATCTCTTTCCTTTCCTTCCCTGGTTTGCAGCAGGTGAAGGCCCATGATTGTATGATGTAAAAAGCAGAGGGATTGTTTATGTCGCCTGACACGATCACTGCTACCGAATTAGGCAGATAAATCAAAGAAACAGCCAGCAGAAGAGGGGGAGGCAGCAAATAGGAAGACAGCGTGAAAGAGGCTGAAAGACAAAAGGGACAGATAGAGAGACAGAAGAGAAGGGAGGGGGAATTGTCACAATGCCAGCCTAACATGAGGACACAAAAGCATTTGGATTGTTTGATCTATTTTTCATCAAGCCACATTCTAATACACTGTTATTTACCTCCGTTCTATCCACAAGGTTGTGCAGCTGGCCACTCAGCTTAATTATAAGTCTGAATTCAATATGATTATGTAAATATTTCAGACAGACACACACACACACAGGCACAGCAATTAAAACTGCAACACTCAAAGTTCACATAGGGCCTCATTATATTAATTGCCCTGCTAATGGTAAAACAGGAATGAGTTTGCCTGCAAATAGTTCTTCGTAAGGGATATTTACCCAGACTCTGATTATTGTGTGAGACATACTACTGCATGCTCATTTCACAGTGGCGCGAGACAGATTGAAATAAACCTCTGCGCTATGCGACCGAGAGCACCGCCGTTGCATGATTCCACAGGATGAGAGTAGGTAACTGATCAAGTTCATGCGATTGTGCCATCCCACCACCCACTCCATCTCCCTCTCCATTTATTTTTGCAAGAGTATGTCTGTGTTGTACAGTCAGGTAAGACTTTTCCATTTCCACACCTCTCACAGCTATGTAATTAAACTCTAACAAACCCCCTCACCGCCTCCCAAACATCCACCTTTGTTTGTTGCCACTATTATTGTCATTGCGGCCGTTTTTTTAAGAGGATGAAAACACTCGGAATATCTATTCCATTACCATAATAACGCATCAGGCTGGGTTTGTACAGAGTCAAGTCAGTGCAGATTCTTCCAGTCATTATTATTGTTACTACACACGGGTGGAGAGAAATGTGCAGGCAAATGGGATATGGAGTGAATAGAAACACCGAACATATTACCACTTATCCCTCCACCCGTCTTAGCACAAAGGGACTTTTACACCCGCATGCTATCGCAAAGAAAACAGCTTAGCAGGGCCAGCCGTTTGTTTTTCATTCGGCTGGAGAGGCTCTTTGTCTTTCCAATCGTTACCTGTCTGGAAATCAGTTGCTCCATTAAAGGCCCGGACGGTGCAAGGGAGGTGCTGTCTGGGGCTAAATTGCAATTAGCGAGCCTGCGAGCGAGCCTGGCACTAGTTAACTCAGGATATTGGAGAGCAGGGGCCTGGTAATCAGCCTTCGGTCATGTAGAACAATGCATAAAATTAAATTGACATTAATGAATAATTGTGTAATGAAAATGGAGGAGGCAAGTTAATTGCAAGTTACTGCCAGAGTGTAGTGCGCCGATAACCTTGCGTCTCATGCTATTCCAAAGGCCCTATCGGCTGAGAGGGGCCTCCCTCTCTCTCTGTCTCTCTGCTTCTTTCACTTTCCCTCTCTCAGTGGGAAGTCATTAAAAAGCTGCAGTGAGAGGAGATAATGCCCCAGTCTGTAGGGGCAACAATCAGGCGACAGTATCATGGTGTGGGCTGGGCCAGCCTTCTATGCACCACAAAGCCACTGATTCGTGCAGCCCAATGCAGTTGAAGAGAAATTAAAGGTCAGACACGCTAAACTCCAATGTCTAGATAGTGTGTGTGTGTGTGTGTGTGTGTATGCTGTCTGTGTGTGTGGGAGGTAGGTTAGCCTGAGGCTTCTTGTAGATGGGCATCATGTTGCTTTGTCGTGTTGGTTCAAAGGTTTAACCTTTATAAATATATGTCATTGAGGCAATCATGTAGACTTTAACCTAAAGCAACGGCACAGGCACACTGTTTTTTGTACCAGGCTGTTGATACTTTTCACTAAAGCCTAGCTAGGATTTTGCCTTGCCTACAGTCTTTGAACTGTATAGGCTTTTCAGCACTAAACCTGGACTGAGCATTTTGTACCAGGACTGATGCATTTTCATCCCCACTTTTCCACTTTTGCCTGTCAGAAATGCCTTTTAAGCCACTATTTCACATTCACATTTTCATATTATTTTCAAAATACACTCCATACATAAGCTACCGTAGCCTAAAGTAGAGTAAAATGCAAAATGAATGAGAGTGGAGAATGAAAAATATGATCCACGCCTGTACAGCATCAACAGTGTCTATGTGGAAAATGTACAGTAACATGATTGTTTATGCAATGTGATTAGTGATTAATTATTATCTACATACAGGCATTAGTGATTTCATGAATACACAGCCTATTTTGTTTTGACATGACATATTTGACTGGCTATTACTTGACATATTGGATGCAACCTAGCAGGAATATTTTATATCAGAATAAGAGAGGTGTACACTTTCATCCAGACTAATGGGTTGGTCCTTAAATTGTAGTGATCACATGTTTATGCTTTCCAAAACAAACCACTAATTATAGAAATGTGATGATGTTACGTAGGTCTCTCTACTTCTATTGACTAACTTATGAGAACTGTTTTATAGCATTATGTTTGTTTGAAATTGCTCAAAAAGCAGCATTTAAACTTATATTATCCCCCTCCCTCTTCAGAAGGTTAATTCATGTTTGCGTCCTTACTTTAAAACTAGTTCTAGCATTGATGGATATGAGGTAAACCGGTAAACCATTATACTGTCAACTTTCTCACTGTGTAGGTGCGCAACACACCATAACCCCCACAACACACCATCACCTTGTTCTTAGCTACCATTAGAGCAAAAAACATACCTCCTTCTGTCCAATGACAGTAAACAAATTACATCTCTAAATTGCACAAATAGCTCAAGTACGCAGGTTTTTGTTTCCCTCCATCAATCTAAATTAATTGACTTTAAGTGCAATCCACTTACAGTGCACTGCCTCCTCTACTGAAATTGCAGTCAAAGGTTGTCCCATGCATATTTTAATTAAATTGCAAACTGTGCTACTACCTTTAATTTATTTAATATATTCAAATCTTCATTTTTGAATGCTATATTAGTCCTTTTTATTATTCAGGCATGTTATTATTTTTGTGTGGAAAATGCACTTCTTTTCATAATGTGCAGCAGCATTCAGAAATTAGCAAGTAGCTTTGTTCATAGACCTCAACGTTATGGTTTTAATTTGTCCCATGCTGAGGTCATGAAATAGTTTTCAGCCATATGGTGTTTAGATATGGGCACTTTTGACCTGATCTCAACCTGATTTGCTTTGCTTTCTGGTAACATTTTTGGCATAGAAAATTAGAGACCATTTTTGGTATCCAGTATGGTCTATTACAGTAATGGTAATTTTACAAAGTTGACCATAACCCTTAAAAGATCATCACTGATTTTAAAGCATTACTGGGACACAGCCTATTACTTATGTTACTTAGGCTATGTTTCAGCAATACACAACACTTACTTTAGGCCTCTCTGGAAAAAATATGCTGGTAAAACCTGCTGTCAAAACAAGATGTTGTGACACAGCTTTCAGCGGCTATGCACTTGATTTTTGGAACCTTTCTTTCAATGTTTCACATGTTTTATATTCTGTAGGCCACTAAATTTTAAATTAAATGTTAAATGTATCCCTTTATTTTGTACAGCACATTGAAATGTCTTTGTTTATGAATTACATTGTATAAATAAAATTGCCTTACGTATTTTAATTCTTGTGTGTGAGGTAATGTATTCGGTCAGAATACGGTGAGAAGATGATCATTGCAAACATCTTATCAAAGATCTCATGCATGGTCATTTGGTGTACTTTTGTTCATATTGTGGCTTTATATTTCCTGTTATGCCCCAATCAATACAATTTAAATTTAAAATTTAAAAATAAAAAAATTTTAATAAAAAAAAATCTCTAGACCAACAAGGATAAGAGGCAGCCTCCTACATTATGTTGCTTCATTAGTGGCTCTTTCAACGACATTGTGTAAGAGACCTTTGTCTGACTCGAGCTAAATGTCAGGAGTGAGGCACCCTAACAAGACAGCTACAGGCACAAATGGCTCACATCCATCAGTCTGTCTCTTGTGTGGATCAGAGCAGGCACTAAACTGCTACCCTCCCCTGCTTTTTTGGCCAAGCACACCTTTTCAAACCGCAGGGTCACGACATCTGTATCACAGGCCTCGTGTTTGCATGTTAGAAGTCAAATGCATTGAATTGTGGTTGCACAATTGGTTGGTTACGCATCATTTGAAAACTGGCACATCATCGGAAAAGACCAGACCTGATGTTTGCTTCCCTGTCTAACCCTGACCAAACTAAGACTGAATGCTGCTGCATTCACACAAGAGTGACCTTGTCATTGCTGTTTGGCCTCTCCCTGTGCTCATCTTGTGTGAGCTTGCAGCGACCATTAGTGGGAGAGGTGGAAAACCAGCAATTACCTCCCTGCTGAAAGGTCTGCTCTGAATAGCAGGGATTTGGCACTGGCATGGGGGCACGTTAACTGCAATGAATTGGCTGCGGTGGGAAGGTAATGCTTGTTTGCTCATTAGCAGCAAGGCAGGGTGAAACTTTTGGCCTGTCCTAGGAGTAATTAGCCAGACAAATGAGTTGTGCTCTGACCTGGGTGGACACTCTTACAAATGTGCATGCATGCATGTGTACACACACATCTCTGAAACTATAAACTAGTTTATCGTCTCAAACCTACACCCATCCCTTCTCTGTGAAGCACTGCTGGTAACTGAAACACCTATCTGAATCAATACCATTGGCAGGCTGTCTAGTTACCATTTCAATTATTTCACAACTGTTGTTTGGGCAAGACATTTACTTTATTTACACAGTGTCTATCTGGCTGAAAGAGAGAGAAAAAGAAAATGAGGAAAGAAAGGGTGAAATCTTGACATTGGAGGTGCATTTTTGACCAGATACCATCAGTGGCTCATTGGTTAGCAGTGAGTGTCTGATATTTGTGTGAGATAAATGCACCCTAGTCCCATAGTCAGTCGTGCTGCAGATAAACCAGTCTGGAAGTAGTCACATTGGCTGTTGTCATTTAAAGAAAGCAAGCAGACTCTCCCGGGTGGTGAGGATGCCGAGATAAACACCGGAGAAGCCACTAACCTATTGTGTAATTCATTTGGGAAGCAGGAGGGTTTAGAGCCCCCTCTCTCACTGGTGCGCCTTCAGTCTTAAGCTTCAGCTGTTTGGGGTCGCTCAAAGCAGAGGACTGGATGGGGTGGCGTGTGCTGCCACAAGAGAAGAATGGAGTTATGGAGAGGTGGGAAAGGGGAGAGAGAGAAGCATGGAGAGAGAGGGCCGTGTTTCACTGTTGTGACTCATTCCTGTGCCATTGGATGGAGAGATTTGAAAATGAAATGATACTGAGTTTGAGAGATAAGCAGGGAAGGCAGTAATGTGGATGTGAATTGGACTGCGTCATATAGTACAGGCTGTTTTTTTTTTCATTGCAGGAGTTTTTGAAGTGCAAAACAGGAGGGAAAGAAAAGATCATTTTTTGTCCACAGGTGGGACAAAAGGACATGCAGCAATCATGTGAGCAGCAACGGCAGAAATGCCAACCCTTCTTCCTCATCAAAAAAAGGAGAGGCTTCCATCACCTCTTTTCAAAGGGGGATACAGCACTTGTCCAGTCAAACTTCTTTATGATTTTCCATCATTGTCCTCTGTAGCTGACTTATCTGACAGCTACATCAAAGGGGCCTGCAGCGATCTGTGGATCGACTGCCCGCTGGTTCTCTCCTAGTTTTTAATAGGGTCTTCACAGCAGGTGGTACAAAAGCGTTTGTGTTTTCCTGCCCCCCCCCCCCCCCCCCCCTCCCTCTCTCTCCATCTTCCCTTCCTCTTGCAGCCTTTGTCTTTCTGTATACATATTCTCTTTCTCTTTTTGTCATTCCTCTTTCTCTCTCTTTCTCTCTCTCCATGTATCTCAGTCTCTCTCACACACCCTCTATCTCGCTCTCGCTCTCTCACCCTCTATCTCTCTCTCTTTGACAGGGTTATGAGCTGATGTTGAGTGTACTCTCGCTCACCTGGGTTTGATGTGAGGGGGCACCTCTTGTAAGCTTGAATGCAGAGAATAACAACAAAAACAAACAAATGTACAAACAGACAAACAAATAGCTGAACGGGTGGCTTTGCCCTCAAAGCACTCCTTTCAGATTGTGGATGTCCTCCAAATAAACACAACGAATGTCAGATACACAAAGAGATTTGAGGGTGCTGAAGCTGTTCTGCTCTGAGTCCACTCAATCTGTCCACTCAATCTTAGCATGATGTTTAAAATGGCCCTCAGAGTTTTTTAGAATTTCAGGGTATTATTTGATATTACTAGAAATAAAAACCTTACATTACCACATTTGCATCTCCAATGACTTGGGAATATTGCTAGGCTTAAAAGGGTTTTTAAAATCTGTACTGTACATTTTGTCTATCTTATTTCTGCTGTCATAGCCATAAGCAGACATAGTCATGATAGTAGACAGTGAGTGAGATCTGTGGGGAAGTGGGACTTGTGGGAGAGGGCTGTTAAAAAAGATAGAACAGTTAGATTATCTTCTAAATTAAATGCAGAAAATTTAAATACTTGGTAGGAACTCATTTAACATTACTGATGTGCATGTGAATGTGTGTGTGTGTGTGTGTGTGTGTGTGTGTGTGTGTGTGTATGTGTGCAGTTGGAGAGGGATTAATGTAAAAAGACAAGGCCTCGAGGTGTTCATAAGCTTGGTCGTGGAGAAAAACTTTTTGCAGAGTTTGCTGCGCATATTGACGCTTGGGGGTATGCAGGCTTACCTGTCTGAGAAGAAGCATTAGTGAATAATTTGATCGCATTTTTCATTTCACACGCTGTGCTGAACAAACAGGAATCTGTGATTAACAGTTTTAATTAGGATCCTAACGTGACGAACTCCGACAGCCTTGCAACGGCGGTGCGGGCGAATAAATCACCGGCCCCTGAGCATGTCAGCCAGCCAGTCAGCCTCATGAGTGGTGGTGTGGCTCGTGGCTCAAGATCACACGGCAACCTGTGATGGGCCGGCCTGCCTTCTGTATGGATCTCTCACCCGCAGTCCAGAGCCGTATAGAGAGAGTTCGGTCGACTCGGTTTTAACGGTTCTGCTTTCTGATTGGCCCAGAGGTCATCACATGTTTTATGGGCGCCTGCTTCTGCATTTCTTTTCTCTTCCTCAGGATGTGTTTCTTCTCTCAACGTTTCCTCTTCCCCAAGTCATCGTCTTTTGTCTTTCGAACTATTTCTATTTGTCTCATCCCCCTCCTCCTTCTCTCTCTCTCTGCCAATCTGTCTCTTCCTCTATCAGCTCTTTCCTCTCTGTCTCCCTCCTACCCTTCCTCTCCCTCCTAAAGTGTGTGCTGCTGCCCCATCCTGTGGTTATCTCCACATATGCTGGACCATATGGCCAGCAGTGTTGGACCAGCCTGCTCTTTCCATCCCCTCCACGTCAGGTTGTCCCTCTGCCAGGCTCAGGCCACCGCTTCCTTTCCTTTCCCATCTTTTCCCATCTCCTCTCTTCCCTTCCCATGGATGCCTGCCAGCCAGTACCTCCACCCCTAGTGTTCAGCAGGAAACATCGGAAAGACAACCTCCGAGCCCCATCAGGATCATCACCCGGGGGGGGGGGCAGTGTTTGGCACAGGACGCATGTTTGGCCATGTTTGTCATGTCCTGACAACTGGATGGGTGTATAGGTCCTCCTCAATGTTGTCATACTCCTGCATGCTATATAGCACCCTCCTGGCATGTCAGAGATACTGTAAGCTGCATTAAATCATGTCCAGTCCAGCATGTTTTTAGAATACAGTACCACAGGTGTAACTCATTCCTTGGAGCTGACCGAATTACAGTAGGCCTTGCACAAGCTATATGTGGAATTGGGGTATGTGTGCTCAGGCAGCTGGGTCCTTTGGCCTCCCGTGTGTGTGTGCGCGCGGACGCACCAGTGGGGCTTCCTGGTGAGTGCTTAATGAAATCTTTAGACACTCCAGGAAAGCTAAACCCTAATAGGAGCGAGCGGCCAGCCTCAGCTTTCAGAGAGACAGGAGCATTAGGGGTCCTGCTGGAGCAGCCTGCGGACAGAGATCAGGAGGGAGGGAGAGGGGAGGGGAGTGTTTTCTTTTCATTAGTGGCCATCACCTGTTTGCAGTGGTGGCTTGCAGATAGTTAATCAGAAAACGAAGTGCCAACTCCCCCCACTCCTAAACCTGCCATGACCTCCCTTTGACACACATGCACACTCTCTCTCTCTCCCTCACACACACACACACACACACACTCTCTCTCTCTCTCTTGCAGTATCTCTCTTCCCTCTTTTTTAATACACACTCACATTTTGTGCACATCAACACACCTTTTACACATCTCCTGTTAGATCCATCAGGAGAAGCGAGAGGAAATAATTGCCCATTTCCCCACCCCACCTAAATGAAAAGTTCTGTTTGGAGAAAACTCATGCAGTGATTTTATTTGGCTTTAATGTGCCCCTATCAGAGTGTTCTGTTTGGGTAGCTTGAGAGACTTGGTAAAATAGATTGGTTTACAAAGTAGAACTTCATAGCAGCAAGGCCTCTCGGAGACCCATGGGACTGGATGAAAAAGCCAGCCAACATACACACACAGCCATCATGATCTGGGTGCCTGTAACTCTAAATGGTGTGCTTTTGGACACTTTCAACATTCCCAATGACCCAGTGCGACTGAATCCATAGCACTGAAGTGGTCAGTGTGGTTTCTTTCTCGGAGTAAGTTGTTGTTTTTTATTGTGGAATTCCTTCTTATATGTATGTTTGTTTTTTTCCTTCCTCTCTCCACTCTTCCCCAGTGCCGCTTCAGTGGCTACCAGTGTTGACAAATAGAAGAGGAAGGCCGCAGCGCTCTTGATGTTGGAGTAAATACGTTTGACATTTTGAATGACTGGAGGAGTGTAAACAAGCTCTACAAAGGCCGGAGCTTTTCAAATGCCGGTCCCGTTTGATGTCCTGGACTTAAACCCCCCCCCCCCCCCCCCCCCCCCCCCCCCCCCCCCCCCCCCCCAACCACACACACGCTTTCTACTGCTGATTAATTTCAGCAAGCGGAGGGAGATCTAATGACGAGCTGTTCTGATAGTTGTGATCTCCACTCAGCATTCTCCCCCACTCCCTCTCTCCACACACACACACACACACACACACACACACACACACACTCACACACATCACGGCTTCTCTTCCTCTTCCTAGAACCCTCCTTATCAGAAGTTTGCTGTAATCGTTAAAACAAGCCAGTGCCTTGCAAAAAAGGCAGCATGTTATCTCTGAGTAAAAAGACTTGTCCTTCCTTTTACTCCCACTGTAGTTTCCTTGCATCTCTTCTCTCTCTTCTTTGTAAAGGGACAGATGGAAAGAAATGCATGAGGAGTTCAGCCTACTGACCAGTCTGTTTCATTGCAGTTTGGATTGGCAATGACTGGGATGCAGACAGACACATACACATACTTACACACACACACACACACACACACACACACACATATGCACACATTTATTTTGGCATTCATATCTGGCATGTGGAACACCTTGATAGAGCCTGAATATTTTGGTGAATTTGCTAATTGTGTCGTAATTGATGTGGAAATTAGAGTTAAAGATGTTTTGAATTTGTGAGCTCTACGTGGTCATGTGTCCACATGGTTTACTCCTCCACAAGGAAAATAAAACTTTTCACGAATATCTTGCAGGGTATTTTGCTGTCTAGTTGCTCATTACTATTTAAAGCAATTTGAGTTTCACCTTCGAGTTGTTCTTCTACTGCTCCTTATAAACTCAATATTTCTGCCACAGTATGGTGGAAACCTACTTTGCTTGTGTAAGTGTTATTAAAAAGACAGTGTGTGACTTATAGTCATGCATAAAAAGAACAAACCTTGCAATGCAAGTGTATAATGAAACTAAAACACGTGTTTATCTTCATTACATACATCACTAGGCTCATTTGTGGCAGACAGAAAATATTTGAGGAAGGCAGACAATCCTCTCGATTTTCATTTTGACTTACACAGTCAGCATATTTAACAATCACTACAACTGAATAATTTCAACTTCTCAAAAAAAAGAAAGGAAAAAAGGAACTGTTTTGAAAAGCTTGTAGAATTAACTAGCCCTAACCACAGACACAATAGGTCTCATTGAGGTATAATGAATTGCATTGTTCTAGAACAATCATAATTGCCCAACTTCCACATCTAAATTTCTTTCACAACCACAGAGGTAGTTTGACACACATTTTCATTGCAGCTTTCATTCCCCATAAATCATGAAATCTTTTCAGAAGGGCATATCAGCAATCAGGGGGAGAAAAAGGCTGCAATCACGGCAGAAAGGGGATTGGAGAACAATTGAATAATCAGCCTATAGAGTGGCGGTGGATGAATGCCGGCAGACTCCTGAGAACCTATGCAAAGAGTGCCTATTCGGCCTTATTATTAGCAAGAAAATGAGTCTGTTAAGCTTGAGATTATCATGCTATTTTGAATTGAATTGATTTCCACTCACAGTAAGGGGGCTCCTCAAGAGTGTGTATATATATGTGTGTGTGTGTGTGTGGGCATGCATGTTTAGGCCATTCTTCTCATTGACCTCTTGGGGAAAGGCTGCTTTACCTAGGAGTGTCAGCATAGGAAGAGGTGCTTCTGTGTTTTTGTGTGTGAGAGAGTGACAGAGTCATGAACTTTATATCTTTTTGGAAGAGGCTTGAATTGTGATGAGGGCTCTTCACAACATGCCTAATTAGATGTGTTAATATGCGTGTGTGTGTGTGTGAACCACCATGTATTTTTCAGTGTAAACGGAAGGTCTTGGGGGAAAAGGAGAAAGGTCCACTTTGGGAGCAGATAACATTTTTCTCAGTTAGGGGAAGAGGCCATTAACAAAATTCCATCAAAAAATGGAAATTAATTTGTTGAGTGGTGCTCCCAACTGTAGCCTCTGAGCCAAACAGCAGCCCACAGTTTGCAGAGGGTTCCCACACTAGAAAGAGTCTGGCACGAAACCACCTCACCTCTCTTGGCAGAGCCCATCTGAAGAGGCCGACATTTCATAAACGTCATCTGTTCGGCCATAGGCCTTAGACATGGAAACAGCTGGGCACAGCGCATCAGGGACATATTGGTTTGGTGCTCAAGACAATTGGGTTGTGAGAACAAACATGCTTGAAATGGGAGTAAGGTGTTATGTGAAGACCGCTTGACTTGAAGAAGTTGGAAGAAGTTGGGCTGCATTAACAGTTTATCACCTCTTTGCAAACCTTCCTGCTGCTGTTTCTCTCATGTGACTTATTTTGACAGACTCAGTCAAGTGGCATACTGCTTTTAAAGTGTGCAGTGATTTTGCTGATTGAAACACAATCCAGTGAGATGGAAAGGGCACTAATTTCCAGCAACCTGTGCGTGAATTAAGCTTTGAGAAAGCGGGATTTGAATTCAGGCGATATGCATCGTAAGTATTGTAATTATACATCTTGCTCCTCTTCGCAATTATTAATTGTCCAAAGCAAAATGATTTATCTTGGTCCAGGAAAAATGATTATTAATTTTCTGGATGATTATACCTGTGGGCGGCAACGTGAGCACTCTGGATTGAAGTGTCTGGGTGAAAACAGGAGAGAAGGAGAGAGAGAGAGAAAGAGAGAGAGAATGAAGAGCAAAGAATGCACTAGAAGACGCATCCCTCAGGAAACAACAACTAATTTCTGCTTTAATCAAAGCATACTTAAAAGGAGTTGATTAAGGGCAGACGCATTCTTCAGGGAAATTTTGCACTGAACATTATTTGCTTTGTTATTTATTAATATGATCGCCAGCCTCAGTCGAATGAGGCATATTTGGAGAGATAAATCACTGTTGTTTTGTGTTTCGCTCTCCAGCAGCGCGTCTTCAAAAGCATTGACTCTCTCACGTCAACTTTTTGTTATGGAGGAGAAATGGTTCTAATAGATTTTAGAGCTCAAGTCACCTCTAACCTCAGTCAATACCTACTTTCCCTGAGGATCTAAGTTGCCTGAATGCAGAAAAACACAACCTGCTCTACCTAGATGCAGCCTGTTCTTGCTTCCCATTAGCAAGGATGCCAGCCAAGACTCAGACCAACCAGTCAATGAATCTTGTGCAACAGTGGCAACTCTCAGAGAGGCTTTCATAATATAAAGAGTGCCTCTTGAAACGCTCTCAAATATAAGTCAGCAAGGAAATTTATAGGGCATTGATCGAGTTCGTTCTCATCTGTTTTTTTGCACTTAATATCCTATTCAGTGAAGCAGGGCTCCAGTGAGGAGGGAGGGAGGTGGGGGGCACGGGGAGAAGGGGATTTAGAGAGAGAGAGGCACTCATCAGTCCAATGCATTTGTGTTTTTGTTAATCATTCCAATTTGCATCCCTCAGTGAATTATCAGCCCCAATCATTTGCAAAATTACTGCCATAAGGTAGTCTGATGCACTCAGCCAAACAAAGACGCACACAAGGGAAGATTGTGTTTTGTTTTGATTTTTTTCCCCCACCCTCCTCAAAATTAGTTTGTCTTCCAGCAAATGTTTGCATAAAGCCACAATTTTGGATTACATATTTCAAAGGGATAAAGTTCACATTATTTGGATGATTGCTCTGTTCTCATTAACTTCTTTTTTCAAGGCTTACAAAAACACTTTCATTTAAACTTCACTTATTTCCTTTTTATCCAACCTGTGTGTGTGAGTGAATGTTCTTCAGCACTCCATGGTGGCTCTTGCAAACTCAGTACCCCCATAGGCCATCCATACTCCATCCATACTGTCTTACATCTGTATGGACTGCCTAAAGCTCCGCAGATGACTCCTCCCACCTGTGCTGAGCTGCAAGGTAAATCTCTGTGTGCCTCCGAAGCAAACATGAGATCAAGTCCAGACTGCATCTCTGAAGGCACTCTTACCTTTTAGCGGTGTTTACTCAGAATCACGCAGGTGTGCAGGAGCAGGTTATTCCAGACTTCGGCACAGGTGTGGAGTGAGGACAGAATGAGAAAAATAAGACATAATATGAGGAGAACGAGTGAAAAAAAGAGAATATAAAAGCAAGGTTTAATGAAGGGAGAGAACAACCTCTGTGTATCCTATTGGATTTTCCCTTCCTAGGTGCCTTGAGCTGTTTAGCATTTTGAAGCGGGTTTGTGGGAGGTGGAGACTTTAAAGAGGGGTTTTTGTGCAAGATGCCTGCTGGTATATTGACCCCTTTTTGCCTTCCTCTTACCCCTCTCCCTCAGTAATGATAGCCCTGATGTTCCAACACAGCTGAGGGTTGTGTAACAACACTAATAAGTCCTTGGTTTTGGCCAAATGTGCTTCGCTGACGGTTCTGATGCTTTTTATAATCTCTCATTAATCAATCCACTGCCATTTGTCCTAAGGGCACTTCTCTTTTTTAATTAAAGCTGTCGTATATATATCTCTAGTATGTGTGAGGGGCTGTGTGTGTGTGTGTGGGGGGGGGGGGTGCCTGTGTGTGTGTGTGTGTGTGTGTGTGTCTGTTTGCCTGTATGTGTCTGTGGAGGAGAATGTGTTTCTTCCTGTGAGTGAATATGTGATGCAAAGCAGGTCTCCATGTTGCCAAAGACGTGCATGCATGAAGCCACTTGAAAGTCACTTTTGCCAATTACTTTCATCTGTGCTACCCCCTCTGGTCCAGCCTTTACATTGGCTATTTGAAGCCTGACTCCATGAACAAAGGGTGTATTGTTAAAGCCACGTTGAAAATCTTCTCTTTCGCTGCCCTCCCAAACCTTATACACTTTTTTTAAAGAGAGAAGCATGAGACAGTTAGATAGAATATGACTATCGATCACTCCTATTGATCCTTTTGTGGAGGCTTTAAAATAATAGTTTCTCTCTTATTGCTATATTAATGATCAGAGGAGAGAGAATATCTAAAGTGCTTCAGCTTCTCCTTGATTGATCACAAGAGATATCACCGTTCCCAAGACAAAGGTTCCCGGAGCTTTCATTATCTGAATTGAGTAACTTATCCGATTATGGAGGTTCACTCGATTGCGGCACACTATCTGTCATTAATTTAAAAGGCAGGAGCAGATGAGGTTTTATAATAGGGCTTTATAAGACCTGCCATCCCAGCACATATATACACACAGACACACACACACACACACACACACACACTTCCACACAGATTCATTCAGTATGAGATGAGCAGATTGGGATGGAAGTCGTTCAGCTGACTCCTGCCACAGGGCCTACATGAGAGAGACACAAAGAAGACTAGAAGAGACTTGTGTTATGAGAGAGACTTGTGTTAAAAGAGAAACATCTAGAAGGAAATAAAGAAGGATCCACGGTCAGTAGAAGAGGAAACAAAGGCTGGGATTATATGAGGGGGGACAAAGAGAAAAACTGCAATAAATGAGAGAGTCATGATAAATGGCATGGAAGACAAAGAAAGTGATGACAGGAAGACTTTAACATGAGAGAGGGAGAGAAGGCAAGCAAGGCACGAGGACTCACAGGGGGCACGTGAGGCATGCCTTGAGGCCAGCCTCCAGCCCCTCACAGAGAGAGAAGGAGAGAGGGAGAGAGATACGGAGACAGACAAATAAACGGATTTGTGGCGTCCGATGAAGACAGGTGGCAATAATCCTGATAAGAGACAGATCTGAAGGCCCTCATACAAAACCAATTCCGGCCGCTCTCCATTTTTCAAAAGCTCATCAGGCTGAGCGACGAGGGGGCTGAGGCCGCGCGGCTGCTGAATTTGTTTCGCACTGATTGCCTTGTCAGAGTGCCTTATCCCGAGGCGAAGGGCCCCAACGCAACCTGCACAGCCCACATGCACACACACACACACACACATACACACACACACACGCTTGTGCATCCACAAACACACATCCACACACAGGTACAGGTATAAACACCCCCCTGAAATCAATAGTGGGGACTTTTAGAACCGTGATCAAATAGCTATTCTGGTCCTTCAGTCTTTCATGTTCCACTGGCGCCCAGACTAAAAACCTTCATCCAAGTCAACATGTGTGTGTGTATGTGTGTGTTACATCATGCCCCTCTTGCGCCCCCATCCGCATCAGAAGACCCCTTCTATGTGTGTGTGTGTTTGCGTGTGCTTTCCCATATCCTGCGGTCTACCCTGTGCTCCCGTGGACTCGGTTGGAGCTGCTCTGGCCCTGTCGAGCTGGCGTGGGGGGTTTCTCCACCAACAGAGGTGCACATAGAGGCCTCTCTGTCTGCAGCCAAAGGCTTCCTTCTCTCTGTGGACCCATGATCCATCAGGTGGAGAGAGCCCGAGCCAAAAATGACTTTGAGCTCCCATCCACATAAAGCCACACACATGTGTATACACACACACACACACACTTCCCCATCAGGGGTCCTAACCGTGTTTATCTACCACTAATACTACCACCGTGACTGATCCCCCCTACCAGTCGCTTCAGAGACAGAAAGTGTTTGTTCGAGGGAAGTAATAAAGAAATGGAGTCCAGCAAAATACATTTTTCCACAAATATGTCTCCAAATGTTATTTGTCTGACAGCGATGTCATACACCGTGTTGGGACTGAGAGAGTCAGAGAGAAAGACAGGAAAACAAACAGAGACTGTAACAGAGAGAAGGGAAGAGAGAGAGAGGGACACCTTAATGAAAGAGAAGAGTCCAAGAGCGCCTGATGGCTCTCATCAATCAGTCGTGCGCTTTGGAAGTGTAATCTGAGGGAGGCCGGAGCCGGGATCTGAGCACTGCTCTCCAGCATCAGCCTTTTAATCTCTATTAGTTAATGGACTCACTGGTCTGGCTCCCCTCCACCACCACCACCACCTCCGCCTGCCAGTACCTACACTCAGCTGGCTGGAACTCAACCCCCCAACATGGCTACAAGCAGGGCCCACTGAGAAGGGGATGAGTGGGCGAATAAGAGAGAGAGACATGGATCGAGAGTGGAAAAGAAATAGAGGAAGGGGGAAAAAAGTGAATAAAGAAAGAGACTGAGATGTAGGGGTCAGAAAGGACAGTTAAAAGAGACCAAAGACTTTGTGTGTGTGTGTGAGTGTGTGTCAAAGAGAGAGAGAGAGAGAGAGAGAGAGCAGAGTGATCCAAAAGGGCCTGACAGACAGAAGTGGATGAGACAAAAGGAAACATAAACAGAGAAGCGTAAGAAGACACAGACTCACTCACAAAGAAATACGGGCACGAGACAGCGAAGAATACATATGACACCTAGCATTCTAGACACACGGGGTGCAACACATACACACATACACACACACACACAGAGGGCTGTTTCAAGCTTTTGCGTCAGTGGCATCAGCGACTCTTTCTCACCAGTCACTCACAGCAACAGGCAAAATAAAAACATCACGCCAGGGAGAGACCGACGAGCACAAAGGCCGCTCTGTCTGCTGACACATTCCGCAATGAGTCTCAGATGTCGTTCATGTTTGTTCACTTTCATTTGGAATCATTTTCATATATTTGCTAATTTTTCACGGAGTGTATTCATGTACCTGTGGTTACTGGATTACTTTGTCTGCGTGTGTTTGTGTCTCTAGTTGAACTCTCTCATTAACTCCTTCATTTGTAGAGTGTCATTCTCACTCTAGGGCAATTTGCTTTGTCATAAAGACCAGTGTGTTTGACTTAAGCTGCAGTGGATTTGATGGGGTCTCTACTGTCCTTCACTGGCAAGAGATGTTCACCCACACTGTCTTCAGTGGGTTTGGAGAAGTGTTTTTTTAACACTTGTGGATGTGTGTGTGTGTGTGTGAGAGGGAGAGGGAGGGAGAGAGTTCAGGTCTTCTAGTTTAATAAAAAAGGAAGGCGATTGACATCAGCTGGTATCAATTGGGTTTAATTATATATTAAGTTGTGGAAGCATTGCTCATTATGAGATGCAATTACTTAGAAGTGTCTCTTCGGCAAATATTAAAGTAAAAAATCATTTGAAATCTTTAGTGAACCCTCAGAAACACACATACAGCTCTAGATCGAACACTTTTTTAAGTTTAAATCACCAGGCTTTTATCCTCACTGTGACACTTTTCCCCCCTATTTTGGAGTTGCACTGCATTGCGGTGTTGTGAGGTCATTTCTGCCTCCCCCACTCCCATGATGCACTGGGTCAAACTCGCCTGTGGTGGTCAGGAGGCAGCGGCAGGCCTGTCAACACGAGGGCCAGCCTTCTGATCAACTTATGCAAATGGACTCCTTTCTGGGCAGCCACTTCGCTCCAGCAGCATTTATGCAAAACAAGGGCCAGGAGGAAGACTCCAAATAAACCTGTTTTTACTTAGGCTGCGTCTACCCATAATCTCCTCCTCTGATTCCAGCAGTGAAGACAATCTCACCCCCCTACCCCCCCTCATTCTCTTTCTCTCTCTTTCTCTCTCTCTTTCTGTCTCTCTCTATCTATCCCTGCCCTTTTCTCTGTCTGTCTGTCTCTCTGGGTGTAGTCAGAGGGGCCAGACCACAACCAGGAATGCCTCTGGTGTCTGACACCTCTACAGGCGTTTTACTAGGATTACCTCATCATTTTTCAGTACAAATTAGTTACAGTCTGACAGTCTCCGACCCCCTCTCAAAATCTGTATTTGCGTAAATATGTACATTTTTTTGTATGTATACATTATGATCTATACTAATTCATATTTAAAGACAGATGCAATCAGATGAACACAAGTTCTTTCTTTTTCATCTTCAGCAGACTCGGGAAACATAGTACAAACTAATTTCCTGTCCATGCAGTGCAGACAGATGCAGAAACTGTATTTGGGTTAACTGTGCTCTCATTAATAATGATTGGATCAGGATAAATAGTGTCCTACTTCCTGCATCTCCGATTTTTAAATAATCCCAATAGGCCACTTGCCTGCTTATTGATCGATTGGATGGGCTCCCAAAAGGTCATGTTCATAAAACATTAGGATCTGATTAACACATTGCTGTCTTAGATTGTTAAGTTGTAGTTTATGTATTACTGTGCATACAGCTGCAACCACATAGTTCCTCAAATAAAGAAAAGGCAAACAAAACAACACTCCGAGCAGGTCTCAGTGACATGCTTTATGGAAGCATTCGTTAGAAGCAATACTAAAATTATTGTGAAACAACCAGAAAGACCTCTTCATCCTGAGCACACATTTCTCGCCACTCATTGTCTTTTATTTTTTCATTTTAATCCAAGTGAATGTGTGAGTGTGAGAGGGTTATGTGGTTAGGATCTGTGGGAGGACATTTCCCCCTTTTAATTACATTTAATTAGATGCTCTAATCTGCTGTAGTTCAGAGGTATTTTGGATTTACTGCATTTAAATGGTGGACAAGGAGGCAATTAAATGCTTGAGTTATATCAAACACTTAACCACCATCATTGTCATGACAACAAGAGCACAAGGCCTCTCTCTCTCTCTGTCTCGCTATCTCTCCTTTTTTCAGTGTGTGTGTGGGTTTGTGTGTGTGTGTGTGTGTGTGTGTGTGTGTGTGTGTGTGTGTGTGTGTGTGTGTTCACAGAGAAACCAAATAAGCTGACTCCCTCTCCATGAGCAATCTCATCCGTGGGGATTACAGTTTAATTAGGATAAGTAGTCTGTTAGTAGGTGGGACTCAGCTTTTAACTATCAGCTCTTTTATCCTTTTTAGAATGACTCTCTGGTCAGCCCTTTTGGCTTAGAAATGATTTTTGCATTCGGGTCATTATTTTCTTCAAGAAACATCTGTCCTTTCTGATATTACAAGTTGATGCCCCAGAGTTAAGTCATGGATGTGACATACAAACTTTTAACATTGTGAATTATGCTTATGGCACAGCCAAGTGTCTAAGCACACAGAAGCATTTATAGACACACACACACACATAAACACAGACAAAAATGATACACTGGTATAGTCTGTATAAATAGTTTACATGTTTACAACCATGGATACAGACAAACACACATCCACACGAACGTACATAGTCACACTGACATACTCTTACATACACACATATTTCTGGGTGTGCCTTCTTTGGGGGGGGGGGGGGGGGGTATGAGCCAGTGACCCACAGAGAAAGAAACCTCTTACTACACTTGCCTGAACCAGTTAGGGCAAGGCCACTCTGTGCTGTTTGTGCCGCCGTGCTTTTGGACGATGAAACAGGCCATTATGTGATTCTCTCCATTAAACCACTTTAGTCCTTTTCAATATGGCTGATGTACATACCAGACTCTAAGCATTTTGTTTTCAGAGTGAGGGCAGGAGAGATGGAGGGGAGAGGCACATGAGGAGGGAGGGAAGGGAGGGAGAGAGAGAGACAGCGAGAGAGGAAAAGACAGAAAAATCTATTAGAGGTATCTTTTCTTGTCTCTGTGCCCTGACTTTGGAGTCTTTTAGGGTAATCAGATTTCCTTGGTTGGAAAGGTTTCCTTGTGTGCACGGTGACTCCTTTGAGGGGCTTTTAACCTGCACAGAGCTGTTTTGGCCTCGATAAAGCCATTGTTTAAACACAACCTTGATTGCTGGTTATGGGTGCACCAAGAGATGGGCAGACAGGGAGGGAAGGAGAGAGAGGGGCCTGCGTACAAGGCCAACATCTTCAGCGTTGGGCCAAAGAAAGAAGACATTTCTTATTTGCCTATACCTGAGTTGTTCTGCGGGCTCACACTTTGTTTGAAAACCTTGCTCCGCACTTCACCCGGTATCTTTATTTTGAACTGTGCATTTCACCTCCTTCTTACCTGTCCTCTGATCAAAAAGGAGTAATGGGAAAAGATTGGAGCCCCTATTGTGCAACTGCACATTAGCTCTGAAAAGCTTTTACCTTGGGAGTTATGCCCATTATCTGGAGGATGGAGGCAGACTAAAAGAAAGGACAGGCAGAGAAAGTTTCTGTAACAAAACAATTTCAACCCCTCCTTCGTAACTATTCAGATAGAAAACCAACAGTCCAAATAGCCCGCAGCCATTAACCTCCAGCCGTTTATAATTGTTCCATATTAAACCCCTCTTGGGGTTAGAAAAAGCCATTGTATGTTCTCCACATGGAGGACGAGGAAGGCATTTTGACCTGAAATTAAAAGCTGCCCTACCATACTAATGGGTTTATCAAATGACAGAATCTTTGAAAGGAGCTCGTCAGAGACAACAAAAGCAGAACTGAGGCCGAGCCACAATCTCAGCGGCAATCAGGCCTGCCGCTCTATCATGTCGGAAGTGAAGAGAAAAACAGGTGTCGGGTTATCGCCAACCTAAACCTAATTGGCTGGATTCCCATCCCTACATATGGGCAGGGGATCATGCTGGTTATATATAATGCTGTGTTAATTTGTACACATGTGTGCAGGGTGCACACACAGACACATATACACACACACACACACAATTTTGTACTTGCACACAACGAGAACTTGCTCGCACACATGCACATGCACACTCAATCACAAACCAGTCATTTTGACGCCTTGTGCTGATATGATCCATTGTTCCCAAAGGTTACCCTAAGTCTAAAGCGGAACTACTCATAAGTCACAAACAGAACCATCACTCAAACTGCGAACCAGTGCAAAATAGAGTAGGACCCCGCCCCCAATCAACATTGAAGATTATACTGCAAAGTTATTACTGTAAATGAAACAGCGTATTCACCTGCTGGGTATAAACCATGAAAAAAACCCGCAAATACACATCTAACGAAATAGAAGTGGTCAGGGGACATGACCAAAAGCAAGTACCTCTATCACATAGCCCTTTTAAGGGTATTGATGCCATTGACCTCTGACCCTGACTCTCTGAAGAGTAACCAGTGAGTATCTCATTACACAGTGATAAGCATCAGGCTCCATCTGTGTGTACACTATTTGGCCGGTAACTGGGATTGGGCTCTCTCTCTTTTTTTTTATTCACTGAGGAATTGACCAGAAACATGCATCATGGCTTATGACATTCGGCAAATGATTAAGAAAGGTTGGAAGTTGGAATAAATCAAACAGCTCATTGATGTTTGTCTTGAGTAACTTGCTGTGGCAGTGCAACTGAAGCCGATGAAATAGAGTACTCGTGCAAAAGATCCTGGCTACACAAGGTTACTTTCTACAGACATGGAAACTATGAGGTGCAACAATAGGAGGGAAATTTTTAAACAACGAAAGAAGAGCATTTGATGAAAATAATGAAAAGGGAGGGCAAGAAGCATACAGAGAAAGGTGTGATTAAAAAAAAACTCTCAACTAGAGGACTGTACTACAACTGTATATATTGAGTATGCACTGAGTATGCATTGATTTGGACAAGGGGTATGGATATACACACCCATGATGAAGGTTTAAATAGGAGGAGAAGCATGAAGGTCTTTTGGTGTGTTCTCACAAGGCTGATGTAAGGTCCCAGCTTGAGAGTGGGGAGCGGATACGGTGGAAAAGAAAGGAGAAAGGGACCATTCAGAAAATATCCGGCGATGCCTAAGACAGACCAGACTGGACCAGACCAGACATAGAGCGCAGGCACTTTGCCTTATCTACCCACTTAAGGAACTAGGCTCTATTTACATTTGCTCACCAGCTTTGATGTTTGCTCGTGGGGACTCTCCGAAGGGCCTGTGTCGGGTTTACAGTGGTGCCTCTCTCCTTGAAGGACTTTTTCCCCTATACCACCATCTGAGGCATGTCTAATGTATGAGTGCCACGGTGATAGCCTCGTGCTTGCATCCTGCTGCCAAGGCTCCATTATCAGCTCCAGAGGCCTATAGGGTTTTGAAACTCCCAGTAAGTAGGCATCAACTCGTATTCCCTCCTCACAGCCTCCACCCCCACCTCCTGCAGAATTAATTAGGCTGTGTCTGGAACTAAAAAGGAGGAGGAGGAATTTTAGGGCTCAGCTCACAAGGATGAATCCTATCAGTTCAAGGGGTAGTACAGTGACGTGGGTCTTGCCACTCACAAACCCACACAAACACACATACGCACACTCTAACACCACCGTCCCCTTTTCCACTGCCTTTCTCTCTCTCTCTCTCTCTCTCTCTCTTTTTCAAGCCCAGACAGAAAGAGCTGACTAATGAAGATGGATGCATCTCCTTATCAGGCAGCCACTTACTGGAGCTTGATGTAACCTTAAACATGGCGGATGGCTCAATGGCACTCACCGCTGAGCATGTAATTAATGGATGGAGAGGACCTCTGAAGGGAGTGTGCGCCGCCCGCACTTTTGCAGATGAATTCTGGACACTAATTAAACACTGTTCAAATATCAGACGCAGCAGTGGTTCAAATGTCCACTGAGCAGTGTTTTCTGCTTCGTTTTTTCAATCCTCTTAATTTTCAGACTGCTCTAGCTTCAATTATTCAGCCACCACACAAAACACACACAACCACACACACACACACACACATAAACAAACAATATAAATCAAAGGGGGAAGCCACAATTTCTCAAAGAAAACTATGAAAGTTAACAAGGCTAATAGATGAGGATTTGCCCAGTCCGAATTGCTCTCACTGCTTTCATTTGAAAACAATGCCATCCTCTAATCTTTCCGGTGTCTTTGCAATAAGCAGAAAGACATTTGAGAGAATATCTTGAGAATCAACTGTCTGTGTGTTCTCATTTGCTGAATTGAGCACTTGTTCAAACTTAGGGCTGCTTATGGAAAAGCTTACTGTGCAGTGCAGTCTACACCCATCCCCCTCTGTACATTACAAATATACTGAATGTTTACATTGGGATGTGCATACAGTGACACAGAAAATGTGAAAAATGTGAGTAGTAACTGTGATCCATGTCTTAGCCTATGTGGCTACCACCGAAACAATGATAAAAAATACAGATAAAATAAAAGGTTGAATTGGCTTGCAGCTTCACAAAGGTAAAGGTCTCTTGAGTTGCATTTCTGTTGATTCAATATACCTACCTCTAGTCGTTTTTAAGTGGTTGCACTCAGCTGTGTCTGAAACAAAGTCATTAGAAATTCAATAGATACTGTTACCACTGTATTTTTCAGCATGGATACAATATCAGTAATTACTCGAGGCTTTACCTGTTAAAAAGAAAAACAACCACACAAGGCCACCATATGACTCACCTGCCTTTTGTGTGCAAGGGATATGTGTGTGTGTGTGTATCTGCAATGGGGTGTAAGGTTGAGTAGCTCATGCCTTTAGGCCTGGGGGGAGACAAGGATGTGACAGGTGCGAGAGCACAAGCCTCTGTCACAGGAGCTGTTTACTGTTGTTTACTTTTACAGAGAGCCCGTGTTTGTTTTTATTTTCCGCCGGCCCCTTGGCCTGACCCTCTGGCTCTGTGCTGTGATGATAGCAATGATTGCGAAACCTAAAGTGGTGTGTTATTCACTAGTGTGTCTAACACACATGCATATGCGCACACACACACACACACACACACCTACACAGACACAGTATAAACTCAGAGTAAATCTATTGACAGAGACAGTGTTATGTTCATGTTTATATTATATTGTTAAATATTTACTGTATAACTAGCACACTCATTCAGCATTTGCACAGGTTTGCTATAAGGGTCTGTTTTCAAACCAGTGTTTGTGTGCTGTCTTCTGCAGTACCAGCTACAGAAGAGGCCCATTTGGCAGTCTGTGGCGCTTCAGTGGCAGGCCTGGTTCATTTTGCTTTCCGCCGCAGCGTTGTTCGCCCTGGTGCCCTACGTTGTCTACCGCCTGCTAACCACGTTCCCAGACCCCTCTCACCACCTGGTCTTCCGGTTGGCATCAGTCTGCTTCGGCCTGCTCTCCTCCATCCTCCTGATCAAGTGAGTAGACACAGACGCAGTTACCACAGACACTGCAATCGTCCATTTTGGCTTAGACGACTTTCAGGTACCCCATTGTTTCCCATCACCTACGGCTTCCATTCAGCCTGTCGGAGCTGGGAAACAAAGGGAATGTGGATGGCTTGGTTGAAAATAGAACAAAAATTAATTTGGGAATTGACTCAGCGGTCACCAAGAGGTGTGCACATCTGCAGTACTCTAATTGCAAGCAATGACAATACAACATGTGACACCACACACACACACATACACACACACACACACACAAACACATGTGCCTGTATGTACACACACACACACACTCACACACACACAAACCCCTTAGCTTGTTACTGTCCTGTGGCAATATGCCTTACACAGAAGAGAGTTTTTTTTTCTTAACTTGCCATAGGGTGCACAATAGAATGGGAAGAAACACACCTGCCACCAGTGATAACGGAATCTGGCTCAAAGTGTGTATTCCATAGTGTGTGTGTGTGTGTATGTGTGAGTGTGTCAAAGCAAAGGATATGACTCACTACTTGTTCTGTCTCTTGAGGCTGAATTAAGCTCATAGACTGCATTTAAATTCCAGTCCCATTCTCACCTATTTTCTCCACACCTAATTTTTCAGCACACTCCTTATTCTAACTGCTCCAAAGTGGCATAAGAGAACGAGTGCAAGGCGGTGCCCATCGAAAGAAAGTAAAGCAACCACACACCCACAAAAAAAATCTCATTTCAACTCAGACCTCACACGTGTGATGGCTTCTCTTTATGTTTATCTGTGAAATCAGGTATTTATTTTGCCCAGATTTCAAAAAGCGTTCAATACGCGTCTCTTAAATCACACCGTGATGAAATTTTTCAGAAATCTGATATGTGCAATGACTTTTTTCCCCCCCTTTAATACAATCTTTCCAGCTCACAGAGCCAGCGCGTCGTAATCTCTCAGATTGTTTAGTTTTGGCCCTGAAATATAAAACGACTGGGAGAGAGGATTTTTTTTTTTGCGCAATATTGACATAACCAATCAGGGGTAAAATTAAAAGCTGTATTGATCTCAGCCTTTCTCATTTTTCCCTCCCTTTTGGCCCCTCTGAAGTATCGCAATTCAATTTTCAAGCTTAACAAATTTAAATACATTTTCCAATTGATGATTTGCTGTATTTAATTGGATGTTCGCTGGCAGATGGAGATGTCATCTGTGTGAAAAATCCCACCAAAAGGCGGAGACGTTGTGAGGAATGAGAAGCACCACACCACCGTCCCCATTAAAACAATCAGTGTGTTCAAATAAGCCCTTTTATGTAATGCCATGCCTGTTATTTCTTTCAGGGCCTTTTTTTGTCTTGATTATTTTCGGCGAAATCTCCACTACATCCTGCCAGCCTCCTGTAATGATCTAATTAGTGGGATCTGGCAAAATCTGCCTCTCTGGATTTAATATCCATCAGGAAGTTTGCCATAGAAGTTTCTCTTTCTCCCTCTGTCTCTTTCTCTGTCTTTCTCTCACTTTCTCTCTCTTTCACTCTTTCCCTTGCTTTCTTTCTCCTTCTCTCCTTCTCTCTCTCTCTCTCTCTCTCTCTCTCTTTCTTTCATTCTGTCTGCCTCCATGGTTATATCGTTGTCATCCTCCATATGGCATTCTACAGAAGTTTATGTAGATGTATTCCATGCTTTGGCTTGCCATTCATCTTTTGACAGACGCCTGCTTGACAAGACTACAGAGCATATTAATGATACACTTGTGGTTGCATAGCTGATGTGCTTGTTTCTCTCCATATTGCACAATCTGTGCCCCAACCAGAGGGGGTCAGCATGAGGGTCAAAGGTTATGAGCACAGACTCAATACACTGGGCAGCAATGTGTAGTCTCAGTGCGGTATAAGCCTGTGTTCACTTAAACCGATGGATACCCCAGAGGATCCCCCTTACCCCAGAGAGCAAGTGTGCGTTAGATGTACGAGTGTATTCTACTTCCAATAGTTTGAACAATACAGCGTTCACTACAAGGGTTCCATCTCGCTGAATCAGAGCTGTAAAATCACTAATCAACTTAATCATCTTCGTTCGTCATTATGATTAATTTTGGTTACTTTGCGAAAGAATAATATAGGGGTATGCGTTAAGTAATTATTCCGAAATGTGCTTAAATTATTCAGAAACATGTTATCTCAAGTCAGAAGTTATACGTTTGTTTCCTGTTGAGATGTAGAGTACTGTGCATAGCATAGTATGCACATCCAACTCCCAAGTCAAAAATATGGTAATGCTCATTTGCTCTTTCAAACCTAATGCACCCCGTGAGTGGTGTAAATGTGTGTTTGTGTGCTTTAAAAGTGCAGTAATCTGCTAATGACTTCAGTCTGACTCAAAATAAAACACTCCACCACTTCCTCTCCCCTTTTTCCGCAGTCCTTCCCACTTGATTTTATTTGAGTCGTTTTCATTTTTAATATGACTAATTGGAATAATGCTGGAGGTACTTTAAATCATTAGTAAATGAGCAGCCTGCCTTTATTAGCGTCCTCCTTGTAAATAATGTATTGAATTCTTGGCGTAAACATGATCAGCTCTCTGCTGTATTCAGAAAAGGAGGGATAGAAATATTGCTTGACTTCCCTGCACTGAAGTCATTTTAACAAATCCAATGTGAAAGATGATATTTGTGGAAGCGGTGATACAAATATATATTCACCCGGGGCTTCTTTCCATGCTAACAAGGGAAATTAAAAATGGCGACATGTGCTGTATATCTGTGTGTTTTCCTCCTACTCGGCAATCTCTCTGCTGTGTTAGGAGAGAAAAGCAAAAGCATGCTGTTTGTAATTAAGGGCTGTTTATTAAAGGGTCATTTTTGTTGCCCCCCTCTTCTTTTGTAAGTCCTTCTCTCTCTCTCTCTCTCTCTCTCTCTCTCTCTCTCTCTCTCTCTCTCTCTCTCTCTCTCTCTCTCTCTCTCTCTCTCGGTTCTCCTCTTCTCACCGGGATTTTGTCACACAGATTGGTAATTAATGATATGGTTGCACCCGTAATGTGCCATTAAGCTGTTGTTTTAAGACCTAATCCATGTTACCAATGAGCTGTAACTTTACAGCAGGAAATGGGTTGATGTTTAAACAACAAATTCAATTGCTCCAGAGAAGCTCCATCACCATCATCTGGTCTCCTCCAGCTCCACCACCACCACCCTCCTCATACTCCCCACACTTTCCTTGCCTGACCCAGGGCACCCAGCATGGGATTTTTTACCAAGGTATAGGTCTACAGAACTACCACATGTAAGGACCTTGAGGGGACTTAGAAGGGTGGAGGGATGCTGTACAACTGACGGAAACTCCACAGTCAGTTGGAGATTAGGAAAGTGTTTATATTTCGACGGATGAGAAGATGGTTTGTTCCCTCTGCACCACCATGTTCCCTAAGGAGAGTTGTGCTGAAAGTCCCTTTCCATGCAAGCAACAGACTGCAGAACTGTTGGGTTATTACCAGTCTGCGCTGATTCATCGTCTACACCCACCACATGGACAGACCCCTCATTGGAGATGATTCACGGCAAATAGACAGTGTGAGAAATAAAAGTTAGAGGGAGGGAAGGAGGGAAATAGAGAGAGAGAGAGGAAGAGAGCAGAGGGACGTGTTGGGTTGGGGGTGGGGATGGGGTGCTTATGCTCTGATGCAGCAGTTGATCTTATTATCATGTAATCATTACCACACTTGTTACAGAGGCCACAATATTATCCAGCTGAAAGCAGCACACACACACACACACACACACACACACACACAAGCAGCAGAGCTGAAAGAAGCTAAGGGTGTGATGACATTGGATTATTTATTGTCGGCGGCACAAACGTAATTGGTGGCGTGAACGTCAATGCAGGCAACATCCCATCATGGACACTGGATGGAGAGTTTAAGCCCCAGTTGCAAAAGCGTAGAGCTGAAAGAAGATTGCTGCGCTCTTCCACTCGATGACCTACCACCGAGGGCCCCACCACTGCCCTCATCCGCACACGACAAGGAGGCCTTTTGAAACAGTCCTCAGAAAACCATACAGTACACTCTCAGACATGAGTCAGTGTTTATACCAGGAGTGACAAAAATAGACAGCAAGAAGGACAGAAAATCTTATGTGGAACAGACGTCTGGCAAAAGACTCTTCTGTGTTGAGGGCTGCTATTGTAAATAAGTTATAGCCCTCGCCCTGTTGTTCGTTCATCTCTGTGTATACATTTGTTTGTTTTCATGTGTGTAAAACACGTTAGGATTCCTATTCTGTATGTAGGCCATATACACATTTGCGTGCTATGTATATATACATGCATTCATGCAGGCATGTGTTAAACACACAAACATGTGTTTGTGTGTGTGTGTGTGTGTGTGTGTGTGTGTGTGTGTGTTTGTCTGCCTGCCATCCCCAAAGCCGTGTGTATCCGCCTGAGTGCTGTTTGATACATTACTCCCCAGGCACAGTCTATGCAAATCAGCCCCAGACAATTGCAGCATGTTTGCATAACATATTCCTCCTCTTATTGATTGCAGGGGAGTTATCTATCTGGTGGAGCCCCCAAAAAAGCCCTGATATCTCTTTCTCTCTCAAGCACCTCTTGAGTCACATGAATCATACAGAGAGCATGTGATATTATTACCTCTATCTTGATGAAATATGACTGTTTGTTCCAAAGGTTCAGCACTACTGCCCCCCCAAAACCACCATCGCCACCCCAACCCCCATCACTACCACCCCCAATCCATTCCACCTGTTCCTGGTCACGGGGAATTTCAGTGGAAACGAGGCCTAACCTTCAACGCATCATAGCACCCAGTGGATAACCATCAGTGCAGCCAGCTTAGCTTTCGGCAAGGGTGAAAGGGAGGGCTGGGGGGGGGGCCCTTGGGAGTGGGTACAGGCTAGGTGAGGTAGCAGGCTAGTCAGATGCTGTATTTTTGCTCAAACAGATGAGCTGAACATGTGTGAAGTTAATCATATTCTTTGCTTTTTTTTCTGTCACTGTAATGGAGGACAGCGATAATAGCAGGTTGCATTGCTGATGCTCCAGTGATTTTTACCGTCCAATTACAGTAGCCGTGCCGACTTCCAGCGGCCGTTCAAGCACTGAAGTGATGCCTTTGTCACCTGTCAAACACGCTGGGTATTTAATAGAGATGTCCGCTTGAATGTTTCCATTGACAATGATAGGTTGTTTTCCCCTCCACACAAAGTAATTTGTCTGTGCTCTTGCCCCAGCTCATTTAGTTTGTGTGTGTGTGTGTGTGTGTGTGTGTGTGTGTGTGTGTGTGTGTGTGGTGGCACAAGAATGGATTTGTCCCCTGGTGCCCCCATGCAGCCTGGGGTGTGCCAGCCTCCTGCTGCCCGCTGTCAGGGTGCGTCTCAGTCAGCCACCTACCCTCAGGGAGGAGGCCCCTTTAGAGGAGCGTGGGGGGGTTGGGAGGAGTAGGGTGGATGGGTGCAAGATGGGTGGGCTCTAGGCCTGCCTGACATCCTAACCTTTTACAAAAAAAAAATGCCAGGAGACAAGCGTTTAGAAAAGGCCCACCAGCCTCCCTCGGCTCCCCGTGCATCGTGACCTTTCTGCTGTCGGTGCGGTGGCATCTCTGTCGTTAGACAAATAAATAAATAAAGGAAAAGAAGGGAGATGTGCTCGTTTATGTATTGGCCAGTGCCACTAATTGAGCTTCTGATCTAATACCCTTTCAACATGAGCGTGCTCCCATGGAGTGATCTGAAGTAGCTCAGTAAAAAGTGAAATATATATAAGAGAAGCAAATAAACTTACAATAAAACAAATAAATAAACAATAAATTATAAGCAAACTTTTTTTCACTCAAATGTTATCATTAACTCAAAAACATGATTACAGGACACTTCAGTGATATAGCTTTGTTTTCTTTCAGATAGAGTTGAGCTCAATGTTAAGAGTGATTTGAAGATAACATGTTTTTAATCAAGCTGTCTTAGCAGGTTATCTCCCTCTCAGCATCTCGGCCAGGTCAAGTGACTGGTTCATTATGTCAAGAATTCCCAGGGACAGTTGAGCCTTTGATAACCCTCATTTGCATCTGTGCTCTGTCTCTTAAGAGACGATGCCTTATCTCCACAGCCCCCTTTCTTCCATGGTTTACAACCTCAGCATCATCTCTGTCCCCCCACCCCCCAGAGATGACAGGCAGCAGGATTGTTTGATGCTTTTGTCACATGCTAGGTCCTGATTTGCTCTGCCCTAGGGTACATGGCCAGTGCGGGACTGAGCAGGGGGTGTTGGTGTGTAGGTGGGGGGTGAGGATGGGAGGTGGGGATTGGGTTTTCCAGACCGCCCTGCTGCTTTGATTTCCTACTGCACCCCACCTTCTGTGTGACAGAAGACAGCCACAGGGCCGACGCATTGTCCTCGTTTCTAACAAGGAAGGCCCCGAGCCCCTGGATCACCCGACTCCTGCATGCTCTGCAGTAGCAGCACATAACTCTGTGACAGCACTGTGATGGGAGCGAGTGCCAGGCTTTTGATGTCTGATTCAGGGATTTTCAGAGGAACGAATCAGACAGTAAAGCAAACGGATTGCTTTATTTTTGTGCTGTAGTGCTATTGTGTGGGGTTCAAACCACAGAGGTTTTGGCTGCAGGGCAAACGCCCGGTTGCCATAAAGAGGACGGCCTGGGCCCAATTTGCATTAGCCTCAGGTGCGATACAGGTAAAGAGTGTGTGATCTCTTATCAGAATGCAAATTGCCTCTAAAGTGGTAGGCACCATGGGATGCGTTGGTTATCCACAGGAGTTGCTCTGATGTTGGGTGTTACTTTGTGGAGTGCATGTTTTATCTTTGCAACATGTTTGTGTGGCACAGGCTATGTTTGCTGAGTGAAGAGAAAAATGTACTGGATGTGTACATTTATGTAAAATGTAAAATGGATGTTGGATTCACAAAAGAAATATGAAAGTAGAAGAAGATAATATTTATTTAATACAGAAAATCATAGTCATTATTTAGTTTTCTTGTTTTGCTGCAGTATTAAAGGGAAAAAAATAAACAAACTACCACTGTTAAAAATATATTCTCACAAATATGGCTGAGTCGAATTGGATCTGACATCACTTTCTGGGCACAAAGCACTTTTGACAAAGTGAAGTCGTTCCATATTCATTGTGTTGTTGCAGCAGATTGTTGTTGACGGCAGAGACCCTTTCTCCCAAAGTCATGGCTCACACAATTCAGCATCTACTCACTGTTTCATTATGGCAGTTGCATGAAAACAGGATGCAAAGTCAACCTTAAGATAAATTTACGAGCTTCCTATACGGCAGTCTGGCAGTTGTTGATGGCAAACGGATGTCCAAAGCCAAAGTCGAGTCAGGCGCCAAAGTGGCAGCACACCACTGCCACAGGTCGTTTTCATCCCTCTGGCCTGACCGTAAGTCACATGAGATTTGTCGTTATGATGCCACCTTTATGTCAGCCCTTGTTTGCTGTCAGGTTGTGGAAGGAGGATCCAGAGACACTGGCTGCCTCAGCTGGGTCTGGGCTCTACGTTGTGTGCTCTGCAACGCCGTCGCCTGGAGCGCCAAGACTCTCATTATGCCGCATGAGATTTATTAAAATAGATTAAGCAATTGTTAATTAAGTCATTAATTACATTATTTAAGCAGCATTGACAGATAAGGCGGCATGCAGGGAAGGGGGGGTGATGGGGCAGGGGGGTGTGAGTGTGGGAGGAGCTGATGAAGGGGTGTCAGGCTTGTGGCGGAATGTCTTCAGCGGATTTGGAATGGTGATGAGACAATTTGGAGAGAGTTGCCCATCCAAAAAGGCCCAAGCACTATCTGTGCAAACCAACTGAGATGTGCCAGACATTGACCCTCCTTCTGTGTTCCCCATCATCATTCTAAAAGATTCAGTGAATAATTATATAATAATATAAATAGTTTTGTGGCCAAAGATTAGCTTGGGTGACAAAGGTGCACCGGATCTGGGCCTCAGTGAGACAGCAACCAGTGATCTCACCAGCATGCAGAGAATATGCAGTATTGCCCCTGCCCCTTTTTATCTTTCATAGCTTGACTTTCTTTTGCACGTGTATTAAAATCTACAAGTGAAACAAAAAGAAAACAGTCAACTAGGACAGATTGTGCTCTAGTTTCTCTTTTGCAACTTTAAATCTTTCATTGTGTGAGCATTTGGAGGAAGCATTTGGAGTGACATTTGGATGAAGGCCTCAAACCATATTTCCAAGCTGTTTAAAAAGAAAAAAATGGTGGTGGTGGTGGGAGGGGGTGGGGGGGCAGTTACCGACTGCAAAAACAAGGAAGAAAAAAAAAAACAAGGGAGCGATGGTAAGATGGATTACCACCGAGGTGATACTGTGAGCTTCCCTTATCTGTTGACAGCTTAGTTACTGTTAAGGACAAGAAATGTGTTTTTCAATTCAGTGAGAACGGAGCTTTCTTTGTCCTTTGTGGACCTGCATTAAGGAGCTAGCCGATCGTCCCATGATAAGTGCAAATAACTGGGCCCTGAAATGACTTGAGAGCTATACCTGATTTGCTCTTCGCCAGTGATTATTTGTCTGAAAAAGTTTCCAGACTGTTTAGTCCCCTGTCCACCCCAAGTCTCTATCTCTGTCTTGGTCTCTCTCTCTCTATCTTTGTTTTATCTCTTTCTTGATGATTGGTTCAACTTGTGCCACCAAGACACTGTCATCCAGGGAGTTCTTGGATGCTTCAAAATACTACTGTTGGCCAACAGCCTTGAAAACAGTTTGGAATCAAGAAAACATGTCCTAATCATCAAGTCAGTGATATCTATAGGTCAGTTTTTAGATGAAAGTCTGTACATACATTCAACTCTTCAACTCTGCCATTAGCGATAGAATGGTGAAAATAGAGCGGTTGTTTCTTGTGTACTTGTGCGTTCTACACTCAAATAAGACTTTCATTCATTGGAATGATTGCTATTGAAGCCCTCTTGAACCCTTAAGTGGAACGGGTTATGTATAAAGTTAGTTTACACACACACTCACATGCGCTTACACCCAATATTTATGTTATATAAAGTCTTCCAGAGTCAGTCATAACAAAGTCAGTTGCGGTACTTCTTTTGTGCATCCTTGAAGGTAAACAAGTAATTCAAGCGATTTTGAAATGCCGTTGTTACCTGAGGGCTCCCAACCTCGATATAACACTTCTCTATCTTGTTGTCTCCGCTTCTTCAGTAAGGTTGCTGGGCAACCTTGAGAGAGGCAACTCTTCAAAATCAAGTGGCCCTTGATTCTGCTGCGATCGACTGTTGTGAAATGAGCCTTGGAGAGTGTTGTAGTTTTTTAGTGCATGCCGCCACGGCAACCAAGCAGGGCCTGAGTGTCCTTCCCCAGGTGAAAGGAGTCATGAGATTTGATGACACGACCATTTGAAAAATTAGCTTGTCGTTTGGAGAGTAGAGTAAATCAGTTAACAAAGCAAATTTGCACAAAGGCATCTACATGAAGGGAGTTGAAATGACAAAAGCAGTCAGCCAAAATATATTTTTTTTCCCCTTTTCTCACTCTCCGCTTTTTGAGCAGCTTCATGCTTGTTATCTTTGCAATTAATCAAATAGATTGGTAACTTTGAGGAATGTTCTAATTACTTTGTGGGCATCAATTATATCCAAATGTCATAATGGTAGATTCAAAACAAAAGTTAAGCAGAAGAAAAAGGGAAAAAAGTTCACATCTCTGTAGCCAAGTCACCTTGTTTGTATTCTGTCTTTGTTTTAAAGCTGTCCCGTTTAAGATGAGAATGTATTTTGAATAGCTTTTGGCAAATTTAAGTATTTCCTTCCTCTTGACAAGTTTAATCACACTCCATAAATGAAGGCATTTGGAAAATGATTCCTGTTTCATTCCAAAGGTGGTTTGATCTGATTAGATTACTTAAGGCTGTCACCCTCTTGTAACCACACATGCATTCTTAAAATACATTACATGCCTCAGTAAATGCTCGATCAATTAAATGTGGAAAAACTTGGAGTGGTGCTCACATTCAGTTTTGAACTTGCATAAGTAAAGAACCACTAATATAACACACTTTATTCCAAATAACTAATATGAGCGAGGAACCTCACCCAAGTCCAACGTCAAACTAATGACCCATGAAGTTATTTTCCACATTGAAAAATGGACTGGGATTATTACAAATTTTAAACAGATAGTTTCCGTACTTGACTGTAATTGGTAGAATCCCGTTCCATGCCATAACATTCAAAATATACCATAGCAATATACCAACCGTGTTTCATTCTGTATTGCAGTGCCATAGGAAAGTGAACAGTGGCTGTGCTTGTGCATTAATTGGCAACCATTCAATATGTGTCTTAGCAAAGGAACTGGTATCCATGACTTCATATATTTGTTATCTCTATGTAACCATTTTTGAAAAATGTTAAAACTCCCCTTAGCCATGGTAAAACCAGCAGACCTCATGCCATTTGTGTGTTATTGCTTACCTATGTATAAGGACTCATATATGCTTCCTCTTTATAGACATATAAGAATTATATTGTGCATGGTTTCAAGAGATCTATACTTTTAATACAAACAGTCATCTTCTCTCTGTGGTTGACGAGACAGGCATTTGGTTTGTGAGTTCCATTTACTGCTGTTAAGCCTGCTTCATTCGCTCTACACAGTAAGGGGTGCTGACATCTCAGATGAAAGCTTTATTGGATGGGGAGTCTGTGATAAAATGATTAAACATAAACTGATTAGTTTCACAGTTTGGTGGTGGCACCAGGCACTTATCTATGTATAATAAAAAAATATCACTTAAGATGTAATTACTTTCTCTGCATTGGTATTGATACACAGCAATTTAGGATAATAAACATTGCAAATGACCTCTATCACTCACTATCATCGAATGATTGTACTCACTATGTATGTGGGGGATTGTCACTGCTTGTGAGTTTGGAAATTAAAGGTTGAAGATAAATGCATACATTTGGAGTGAAGGTCAGAGCTGTTCAGTGAAATAGCATAAAAAGGTGGAAGAAAATTGAAGCTTTTTGATAATGCATTACAATAAACTCTATATTTTGCTGGTAGTGCATCCTAGCTGAATCACAATGGATTTATAATACCACAGAGAGCTGTTGAGTGTCAGTTACTAAACGTGTACGTGCAGTATAATTTATACATGGCAAAGAACGCAGTGAAAACGGTGATCTCAAAATAAATACGCTATGCCCAATATACTATTAATTGAATAAAACAATTAATTGCAGATGATGCATTGATCCTTCAATTTCTTTAGAGATTGTCATAAGCTCAGTTCTATAGTTTGGACAAAGAGGAGGAAACTAGACATCTTACATTATCACTGGTAGAAATAGTAGAAAAGGAAGTGCTTTGACGCGTTATTTTACTTAGACTAGAAGGTCGTTTTGCTCAGAAATTTGCTCAGAAGTAGAGTGTTTTTTTTTTCCACGAACGTGCTTTCACACCAGTTTCCCCACTTCCTGTCTCCACAGGTGTGTGGCTAGCTGCCTGGGCCGCCGCTACAGGCAGGCGCAGCGCTCAGCGTTCAGCCTGCTGCCGCGGCCAGTGGAGAAGGACGAGGGGGTGGGGGAGCAGGAAAAGAAGAAGAGCGACACGGCCCGCTCGGCTCCATGCTGGAGAAGCAAGAATGCAGCCGCAACGCAGGACTCCGACTCCCCAGAGGGCAAACGCGAGGACGCCCATGGCGGAGCACCCGCGTTGGGCCATAAACTGAGAGGGCAGCGGGGAGGTGGAGGAGAATGAATGGGCCAGAGTGGGACAGTGTTGGGTGGGGGTGCTAGGGATGGCACGAGAAGAAGTCTACTGCCATTGCGATGACCCCCCTGGATGAAAAGGAAATAGCCTAGCAGCCAAAGCAGTGTGAGAGACGCTGGTGGGGGATGGGAGGGGTGCAGGATGCAAAAAAAAAAAAAAACAGATTGAGACTCAGTGAGACTCATTTAGCTCCTGGATCACACTGACCCGCATCCCTGCTGGCCATTCTGGCCATGTGTCAGTGGAGCAGGCAAGTCAGTGGAAAGAGGGCTGGGGGTTTTGGTTTTAGCGTGTGTGTATGTATGTGTGTGTGTGTGTGTGTGTGTGCAGGCGTTTGGGTTTGACGGTTTGACCCAATCATGGGACCAAGCGAGAAGTAGAGGGTTTCGCAACTCCTATTTGGGGGCAGCTGTGGCTTACTGGTTAGGGTTGCTGGTTCGATTCCCTACCAGTACACCATAGATGATGTTACGCTGAGCAAGGCACCTAACCTTCCACCCTACCTGGGCACCATTCTAGTAGGCACCTTACTGTGTGTTTAATGCATTTATTGACTGCATTTTATTGCACGTTTCTATTCCTACAAGCACTCCAAGCGCTTCACAATGTGCCTCACTCACTCTCCGGCTGCCGAATAGCACCTCTGTCACCTGCGGCACCATCACTGTGTGTGTTTCACTAATTCAGACTTGGGATAAATGATTTCTAATTTCCCTCACAGGATCCAAAGAGTATAAACTGTATGCACCATAAAAGATATGCATAATCACAGAATATACCAGTACCCGAAATTCACTATTGATAGTTTGGGGAATTTTCATATTTTGTACTTTTGTGTACTGGCATATCATGATGTGAAATCAATAGTTTTTCTTTAATGCAAGTATTTACCCAGTTTATGTTATGCACTTGTCACTTTTTGTAAATGATTTGTAATTCTTTTTGGGTGCACATTGTTTCTACTGGGACTTTCTTGAAGTGGGAATGGAAGTTATGCCAATAGGGAGCTGAAGTCTCCTCAGGTCAGTCCACTGGACCCTTGCTGACAAAAGTATATGGGTGTCATTGGAGAGGTCGAAATTATTTCCTGCTCACTCACCTAGCAGAGGTTTCTAAACAAATACACCATATCCGTCATTTGTTTGGTCCTCATTCTTTGCCTTTTTTCTTAGGAATGGAGGCGTGTTGCTGGAATTGAGCTTATTATACATTTGTTGCAGTAAAGACCATCAATCATTTGAATAGTCTCTTTACTTTCAACAGTATCTAAATTGCATACATTATGTGTGTAAATAAAATGTTCTGTCTATTGACACATCAGCGAAAGTCCAGAGGGACCAGAAGAGGGGTATACCTTTAGGGCAAGGGAGGACCATAGATAGTTGGGTGGCCAAGTCTTAGTAGGAGAAATCCACTGGTCAGACTGCTTTGTTAGTGAGGTGCAATTCAACCAGCTCTTACTTGAGTGCTTCTTAATTAAATTGCATGCTGTTGGTGAGGAGCACCCTGTTCTTCATACCTGTTCAATCTCCCATTTAAGCCAAAACTCTACTTGTGTATTAGCAGATGGGAAGGCAGATAAAGAGCTAAACCGAGGGTCCAAGATTGCTCTACATTGAGCCTTAGCAGTTTACAGGCTGCTAGCAAGCCATTTACATATTTGAGGCTGTACTAAAAGCACTAACTCAAGTTTGATCCTATAGTCTCTAAGGCATTAGCGAGGCTCTCTTTCGCACTCAATGGAAAGTTCATAAGAAGAGGTGAGGGCCAACAACATAACAGTTTGTGTTTCCATTTCTTAACCATACTCTGCTAGTGATTGCAAGAGCAGGAAAGGCAGACAGAGAGAAAGAGAGAGAGAACGTTGTTTGAATAGGGAGGTGACTAAGAGAAGAGAAGGTCATTAAAATGGAGTGGAATGCAGGCTGAATTGAGTTTGCAAATGAAAAGCCTGATGGGGGAAAATGGAGGTAACAGGTGAGAGAGCCTCCACTCTGAGTGCAGAGCAGCCTCTGAAAGCATCCCCGCTGTCTGCATGCGATGAAGGGAACAATAACTGCCCTGATTTTCTCTTAATCCTCCTGTGTCGAGCCTCACTCTCTTTATTTCCCTTTACTTTTTGTCTTTGCTCCTTCACTCGTTCAGTGCGGTAACTGTTGATGGCCTGCATTCGTCTCTCTGACCGCAGTCCCCGTGTTTGTCCCTAACAGCGAGCTCTGTTTATGCCTCTCCGTTCTTCAGATGAGAACTCGCAGTCTTGTTGTAATGTGCCTTGTGTGCTGTTGTTGTCATGTGTGCTCCCCAACCTAGTCTTCTCTATGGAAAACCGCACGAGAAGGCTACCCAAATCTGACCCCACACATGGTTCCCTAGACAAAGACATAGATGGTTTATTTATCAAATAAGCAAGGCTCTCTCTCTCTCTCACACACACACACACACACACACATGCATACACACAGGCAATGTTGAGAAATGCCACAGCAAAACATCATTATCATGGACTTCAACAACAGCTACAGCAATGGGGAGACAAGCCCCAGTGTGCGTGCATGTGTGTGTGTGTGTGTGTGTGTGTGTGTGTGTGTGGTGAGGGGGCTTAGCTCATGCACAGAGGGCCAGATGGGCATGTTCATGAGTGTGTGAGCGTGGATTACTCCTCCTGCTGCAGCTGCGGCTCCACATGGCACAGCCAGACTGCGGGAAGCAGACACTGGGCACATGGACCAGGACCCGAGAGGGGGGTGGGGAGGTTGGGGCGCAGGGCACTCTCTCCCAGTGCCCATTCCCACCGCTACCACCACCTCACACATACACGCACCCCCCAAAAATGGCAGCATCCCCTTCCATTGCCACAGATTGTAGCTCAAAAAAAGGTCACATGCCCCCACTTTGTGTGACCCGCATGCTTACGGACTCTTTTGGGTCGAAAGAGCAGTGTTTTGGAACATGTTTTGGAATTGGTTTTGTTCAGGAAACGAATGCCAACTCTGAAGGTCTTGTTGGAGCCGAGAAGAGGAGCGCTATACCCTGTCACCCCCCATTAACCCCTCCACCCCCCTCCCTCCCCTCCCCCACTGCAAAATCTTATCCAACCCCAACCCACCCCACCCAGCTTCTCCCCCTGGCTGTTTACTCGTTTGTGTACGTTCTGTCATGTGGTGGTCTTTTTTGAAAATGCTAATCTCGCCACAGATGTGCAGCGATGCACACATGGTTCGGTGGTAATTGAAGACCAAATTAGATTAGACCATCACCCAGTTAAATGTATTTTGGGGTCGAACGTCGAACGCATCTCGTTTATAATGTCTTCCTACACGAGCTGCACTGAAGTATTCTCAAGTGTATGCCTTCTTGTCATTTGAATTATGGGAGGCAAACATCCAAATTATACATTTAGAGTATTTCAACACAGCAGACAAGATGAAACGCAATCATCAGAGGATTTAAGAGGATATGATCCTGATATTTTCCTTTGTCCATGACACGATGGGTTATTACATTAAAGCTCTCCGATGGGAATTGCCACTCAAACCACGTGCAGCATATACCACCAGAGGCTGCTGTGTTGTGCTGTGCCATGCATGTGCTATCGATAGGCCCGCATGAAGCGTTTTTCAATTTGAAATGGGGGTCTAAGCGATGGCCTTACCTTTTTGGAAATGGAACAAAAATGCTTTCATCGCTTAAAGTCCGGGTCGAGCGTGTAATCTGCTTTTGGCCTGGCCCAGATCAGACATCATAACTAGCTGTTAACCCAACAGATGACAATCTGCTTCGGTGAAGGACAAAGCCACTGTTGTTTCCCACTGCTGCCATTTTCCTCTCCATCACTCTATACCTCTGTTAGCTCAGACTCATCATGTTTAGTATTTAGTTTAGTTTAGTATTTACTCAAGTATCCCAAAAATATCTGAAATATATATTTGTAACAGCAGATGTTTGTGTTTTGCTTTGCTAAAAGCATCTAATACCGTTTTTTGCTGTTTTCATTTTTATTGCTCCTCTGATCCTCATGCAATAATAGAGTTTAAGGTCTATTCTACACAGCTGTCATAAATATCACTCAGGGATTGTGCCCTCAGCCCTGGACATGGAACATGGACATGGTTTCATTTCAAGTCAAAGGAAAACAAACTAAGAAGGGAATATTACACAATTTCATACAAATGAATTATTAATTTCACACAAAGGAGATGTTTAGACTATTTTATAGAAATATTGCTATAAAGCTTGTGTTTCTATGGGTGGAAGGAGACTGAAGGATTGGTTCTTAGTAAAGGGGTATGATAAGAGCACCATTAAAGTTAGTTTACCATCAAAATGACTTTGAAGCTGGTATATCAATGTCCAAAATTTGGCATAGGTTGCCATTGTTAATACTTTGTGTTTCCTTGAAATGTGTTTGTTCTTGAAAAAAAAAAAGTGAAATGTGAAAAAAAAAGTGATCTTACAGTAGAACAAGTTTTCTTTTGAGTGTTTATTTCAGCTGTCAAATATAATATCTGTGTTGAGTATGAATTTTTTAACCAACAACCATTACTCTGACCTTACCATCCAAATGTTCACAAAGTTCATGTTTAGAAATGTTTTGCACTTGGCACTTTATAGTCCGCAGTAATAATTCCCAGTTACCTCACAGCTCAGCCCCCATATATGCGGCTTCAGCAAGGCTTAATTTGCCTCGACTTCAGCATTGCCATTCTCTAAGCTTTTCTTTTAATCTTAAGAATAACGACAGCAACAAGAACATGCCCATAGTCACTTTCAGATCAGTGATTAGTACAGGGATCTGTCTTGGAATCAGGCCCTGTCATTACATCAGCGATAATTTCAATTCATTTTCATGCGGTGGTAAAGTGCCAAACACCTCCAGTGCTGACCATAGGTGAGTGGAACATTCCCACTGGTGCTCCTCACTGTGCACCAGAACCCTGTTCCTTTGAAGCGCTAGCACCAGTTCTGGCAGGGTGCAGTGTGCACATATGTACCAAGTGTCCTGTGTCGTGCAGGATTTGGGATCTGCACGCCTTCAGCTACCTGAAGGATTAACATGTACTGAGCAGAGGCCTGGCATGGCTCTAGATGCTAGTGGTCTCCTAGAAGACTAAATGGAAGACAAGTCAAAAAGTTCAGACACTCAACAGCAATTTTGTTATAAAAGAGCAGTCTGCCACCTACTTTATTATTGTCCCACCAGAGCAAAGCCCTGCTTGTCACAAAAACATGGGAGATCAGGAGGCCAAGCTGATCCTTCTGCCATGAGAAAAATGTATCCATACCATTAAAAAGCTGCAACTTTCTCTCTCTCTCTCTCTCTCTCTCGTTCTCTCTCTGTACTTAGCAAAAGCACTTATTGTCAGAGTTCTTAGAGAAAGTAGGTAGACCCATAACCAGGATCCATTCTGGCAGTGGATAATTTAATGCCCTCTCCTCCTCCTTCTCCTCCATTCTCCATTCCAAGTCCTCATCCTCCAAACTAATATCAAAATATTTTGCGTCAGGGTCTGGTGCGCTGAAAAGAACCAATCCCTAATCCAAATTGAGCCGGTAATGTGTAGCCCAGACTGTCGAGGCAGGGCGACTTTAATGCACTGAGTTGCTCTAAATGCCTCTATTGTTCCAGGCAGCTGCATCTTTGCTTTGCTTTCTGGAGTGGAAAGCCACAGATGCAGACAACCCCCCCACACACACACACTCCACCCCACCCCACCCCACACCCCTTCCCATTTCCTGCCATCCAGTGGTGACATGGCAGAGGAACTGTCTTCTCTCGAAGCTCCCATAGGGCAGCCACTCCACAGTCCCTGCCAGGGGTTCTTATGTGGATCTTGTGTGCTTGTGGGGGGTTCTTCAATCTGGGAGAAAGCAGGGCTTAACACCCAACGCCACTGTGACCAGGGTCAGCTTACGGAGAGCACGCTTACGGCTTTGGTTCTGATTGAGAGTGCCTTTTGCTCCCTTCACTTATTTTATGAAACAACAAAGGCTCTGTCTTGTTGCTGTAAACTAGCAAGTTGGACGTCAGTCGGCTCTCCCCTCACGTCGGCACAAGGATGTTTTATGAGTTAACATCTGCGGGTCTCAAACAGGATTAGAGCGTTTGAAACTTGTTAGTGCAAATCACACAGTAAACAGCATTTCAGAGGGAAGGCTGCTGGTGACGTTTCGATCCTCCACTAAAACTAATGTCATCAAGAAACCTCATTCATAATGTTTTTAAAAATTAAGCTTTTGTATATGGGAATTCCGGAACACTTCACATAGTGGCACAGTATAAACACCTTTAAGCAAAAGCATTTTATTGAATATTTCTTGACTGACTGAAGCAAACAGAGCCTCTAGCGAGAGTCACTTCCTGTTCACATAATATATTAATAAATTCAACACACATACACACACACATGCCACACACCAAATCCCAATCTTAGACTACACGGGTCTATGAACTAGTGATTCAGTGTTGCTAGAATGTAAATTGCCCTTGCGGTGGTTAACCACGCCAGACCACATTTCAGTTAACATGACCCTCAGGTCTAATGTATGTACATTTCAAATGCTAGCATGATGCCATTAGCGACCTCAACATGACAAAAGCTGGCCAGTGTGGTCATCATTATTTCAAATATGCAAATGTCATGGAGGAAAACAAAGGCCAACAACAACAAATTGCTTGTAGAGCCTGACCTTCGAACTGACGATTGGGTATTAAAAAAATTAGAGATATGGGGATGTGTGGTGGCACAGACGTTTTGGGAATGGGAGGACGCCATGCACCGCTTTGAGGAATTTCACATAGCAACTGCAGGCCCTGCAAAAAACATGACAGTTCTTTGCACAGTAGCAACTTGCGGCAACAGTCAAATTGCAAACCACTTCATAAAACACTATTCAGCTGGCCTCCTGCTTCTAGAGGTAAAATTGGCCATCACAACTGCCTCCTTTGTGATGTGAAAGACCATGGCATTGTGCTTAAGCAAGGCCATGATGAGTGCACAGTGCTCGCGGAGATCAGGCCATGGCAGCTGTGAGCTAACACAGGATGATTTGAGCAGAATGGGCTTTAAAGCGATATGACAGGGGGTCCTGACGTGGCAGAAAGCACCCTCCCCACCTGTCCTATTGGCTTTGTCTTCCAAAACCAGATGAGATGGAGGGAAAAGCTTCAGCTGAGTCACAGTTTGTGTGTGTGGTTGTATAGTATCTGTGTAAAAAATAAATAGACAGCTTTGCAGTCTTTAGGTTTTGAACATAGTCGACTATCCACGATACTTTTGCACGCAGAATGGCTTTCCACAGCCCTTACACTTCCACTGCTGCCTTCTGTGTTCAGCTCTAGGGTATTGTTTACTCCAGGGACATTCAGCCCAGTGGAGGATAACCTGTAATCTGATGCAGTTCAGATGAGGGAGAGAATGAGAGGGAGGGAGAGAAGGAGGGAGGGAGCGATGGCGAAGGTGGGCTCTGTGGGTGATTTATGATTGAGGACTCACTCATGAAAATATCAAAAGCATCGGGCCTCTGCCGAGAGGAGATACGGGCCCTCTGCGTCCATCATGGCCGACAGGCCTGCACGGGGAGCCGGTCTCTGCCGGTAATGCAATGCCTGTCCTCAGCCGCCGCCACCAGCCCCCTCAACATGCCTGGAACTCGCACCGCCAGGGCCTCAACCTTCCACACAAGGTGACACTTCCTCAGGGTCGCGTTCCATACAGCAAGCACAACCACAAACCCTGGAGAGTGCAAAAGCCCTGAAGCCCCTAAATGTCGCCCTAAAACAAGATGACGACCTACCAAAAAATAGATAAATAAAAAGATAAATATCCTTTCTCTGGGGACTATAGCTAAATGTCATCTTCATTCAGAGCTTTGGGGGTGTGCATGCCCTTTCAAAGATACTTTAGATTCAGTGGATTCATCATCTTGTCCTCAGATATTTTGTTGTTTTGTGCTTTTTGACATTGGGGCAAACTGTCTTGTGCCTGGTCCAGAGAGGCTTTGTCCACACCTGCATAGAGGTTCAAAGCTACTGTTGGAAACAGAAGCATTTTGTGATTCGTCTCTCCCCATAGTTTCAGAGTGGGGATCACAAAAACTTGATTGATCACTGACATTCTGTGTACCTTCACACTGCACTTGCATTAAGCACCATTTATGTGGTAAAAGTATTAGAGTTCACAGCATGAAACTACTAATGTCTTAGTAGTACTCGAACTTCATTTTAGTTCATTATTATTTTAGAAAGATTTTCTGTCAAGTTTTCTTTCTTGCGCACTGAAATGATCGAAAAGAAATCCACACCGTTCTAATAAGACACATTTCACTCAACATCAGCTCCTTAACATGCTAACTTTGTGAGTTGTGTGAACGTCAGGAGAGATGTGTCAGTTTTTGTTCACTTTTTCAACTAGTTTAGTGTGAAATATGTCAAACCTTCTAGGAATTCTTTTTTTTCCAGACCCATTTAGTTCTGTCGTCAATTAAAGAAATGAAAAGAGAAAAGAAGTGCAGTTCGACAGGTGCTTCAAATTAATCCATTGAGATTTCCTCTGACACATTGTTCACATTTTCCCCTACTTTCTTCAGATCATATCAGTGGTGTGATATCTGTGCTTGTAGGCTATGCAAACACACACACACACACGCAAACACATATACACCTACACACACACACACAATTTCTTTCTTTAATCTGTTCACTGCTGTCGTAGCAGCCTTGGACCAGCATTTGATCAAAATATGAGTCAAGCACACACAAAGCCCACTCTACTGCAGCTCAAGCATAATTCAGTCAGCCTTAGAACCATACAAATGCAAGTATGTGCCCCCTTCTCCCACTAGACTAAATTGTGAAAAACCTGAAAAAAAAAAATACAAAGAATGTCATGTAATGAAAGTGCTTACAATGAACTCTCCAGGACAATGAGTGATTTACAAGGTCCATTTCTTTCGAGGGATAGGCCAGGAATGAAGCCGTAATGGCACATTATTTACTTTCTGAGAGGGAACTAGCCGCAGCCGCATGGGTGAGGGAAGGGAAACAGCCTGGCGAATTCTTGCCTTTTGTGCGATTTTAATTGGCTGCACTGCGCAGCAAATGAGTGGAGAGGAGAGAGGTCAAGGAATGTCTGATCCGTCCGCAAACATCGGGTCTCATTAGGCTGGTCGGCAATCTTGCGGCTCCTCGCGTTCAGTGAGCGAGAGAGAGAAAGAGAGAGAGAACGAGGGAGGAGAGGTGGACCAAGAATATATGTCTTTGAGTGTTTGCTTGGCCTTGTGGGTTGAGTGCAGATTTTTTTTTTTTTTGTGCTCATTTTTTTTTTCGTGCTTTCATTTCATGCTCATGGACACTGGCGTAGTTGATGGCTCTCTCTCCAACCCAAGCCTGTACATATGGGATGATGGTTTCTAAAATGTGGCGTTGAGTTTTGGGTGAGCTTGGGGAGGGGGGAGTTAGAATGGGAAAAGGGTGTGGGTAGGGGAGGTTGTTCGTTTAGCTGTCTCTTGGCAGTGGTGTGAAATACTTGTCTGCTGCGGTCATGGCTTCTCTCTCATTAGCCGAGCACACCCCTCGGTCGGACATCTCCGGCTCCCCCGGCCTCCCCTCGTCCCACCCTCTAACTCCATCCCACCCCAGCTACTCCCAGCACATGGATCTCCCAGCTCCATCGCTATAAATACCCTGGATTGAAACAGGACTGCTTGTGTCTCTGAAATGAAACCATTTGGCGGGTGATAAGGTGCTAATTAGCGGCTCTTAGTAGAAATACCACTTGCGAAAGAAGCGAAACTCACGTTGGCGTTGTCGCCGAATGTTCCGACGATGATCATTTCCCCTCTGCCAGCCGACTCCACCACTTGAAAGATGTTCCTATTAACACCGGGAACCAGAACCCTTTTTTTTCTTCTGCCCAGCCCCCCCACCTCTCTCTCCAGACCAGGCTGACAAATTAAGTCCACAGAGTCATTAGATTAAGATAAGAACTTATCTTTTTACTTTGAGACAGACTTTTATGTGTTGTATTTTTCTTTCCTCTCTCTCTCTCTCTCTCTCTCTCTCCCTCTCCATCTGTGCTTCTTCCACAGTAATTAGAGGATGGTGTGTAACTGGAGTCCCTAGATAGGATTTTAACCCTGTCATGGACCGACCTCAGCCAGAGAGGGTGAATAGGGTGCTGCTGAAAGACACCTTAATTTTCATTTAAGTGGAATAGCGAACAGACTCGTGTGGGAATTCATCATACATTTTTTTCCTTCTTTTTTTCCTTTCTTCTCCTTTCATTCTCTTCTTTCTTCGCAGGTAAATTTGCTGCGGACCCCAGCGGAATGGTTACTTTATACGATGCAGCCTTATTAAAGTGCAGAATGAATTCTTGGGGTCACTGAGCAAGGCTGCCGTGCGGGCGCGTCCATCTCCGCAAGCATCACTGAGAAATATTCAACAAGGGCCTCGCGGCAGGAGAGCCAAAAGCCATTTTAAATGCCCTTTTAGAGTTCAGCGCCAAGCATGCTCTGTTTCTCTGCCTTAAATGGATTGAGCGGCCAAAAAGACCGCCCCACTCCCCCATCCCCACCTGATTGTAGATGGATGATGTTGTGCTCGTGTAAGGGCATCTGACACAACAAAGGGCTGTTTCGCCACCAACTTGCTTTGGCCTGAACATCAATATGAGCTACGAGCGACTCAAAATGCCAGATGTGTCAGCCTTTTAATTCATTATTAGTACTTTTCGCATGGTATTCCCTGCCTGGTCGAATTAAGCGCAGCTTAATATTTGATTATACGAGCCACTCTCTTCACCCCGGTTCTGATCTATATTTCTTTCTTTTACCACAGCACTAATGCCAGACGACCTCCACAGCAGGGGAACTTTGCACATTCTGACGCGTTCAGATACTACTCATCTCTCTTCCTTTTCTCTCTCTCTCTCTCTCTCTCTCTCTCTCTCTCTCCCTCTCTCTATTTCTCCCAGCCTCACTTGCTTTTTCCATGTCTGCTTTGGTCTCTGTTGACATCAGCCAGCAAAACCCAGTCATTTGATGTGTGTGTGTGTGTGTGTGAGAGAGTGAATGGCTTGACAGGGCGTCATGCGAGGCCTCGGAGCAGATTGAAGAGATTGGCGCTGCGATCCTTAGGCACCCGGGCCCTTTTGTCTCCGTCTGTGGTCATCGCGCCACCTTGTTGATATTCCAAGGCGGCGAGGCCAAGGCAGTGTCTCTAATTACCAAGGCATATACGAGGACGGAGCAGCAAAAACAGGAATTCAAGGCACTCGTTTACTCAGCTGCAAGATATCAAAACACTGTCCCTTTTAAAGAGAAACGAAAAAAAGCAGAGAGAGGGAAACATTGATGTTTTTTTCAGAGACACGGGGAGAGACACTCTTAAATAATGAAGAAAAAGAAAAACGCATTATATTTTTCATTTGAACAGTCTTTAAGACAGGGGAGGATGCTATGCTCAAGAGCCAAAAAGCATGAAAAAATCTAACAGAAGGAAGAGGCTTCAGTGGGAGTTAAATGGCAAGTCTGGCTGGTGGGCATGGCGATGGCCCTTTGAAGTGAGGGCCTAACTAGCTTACAGCACAGCTCTCCGACATGGGATCACACACGCATCTGGGCTGATGACAGCATTGTGTTTGTGCGAGTGTGAGGGTTTTTTTTTCCTCACTCTTCCTCGAGCTTTATGTACCTCATTTGTACCTAATTTAATTAAATGTGACATTCTCTAATGTCAGAGACTTTGCAAAGACAGGGACTGCCCATTAGTACATGGTGGGTGTTTGTTCTTTCTTTCTTTTCCTCCTCTTTCTCCATGGGTTTCTCCACTGATTCGGAGACCGCTGTCATTTATGTCTATACACTTAATGGCGGGATCAGAATCTATTTACGTTTTGGATAAAAAAAGAAACAGCAATTGCACAGAATTAAATATTGAAAAATCTACCCAAAGAATCAGAAAAATCACCGTATGTTGTTCTTCAGTGGCTGGTTTGATGTGTGTGTTGACTTAGAGGCAGTCACCCCAGATCCTGTAAACACCATTATTTCAATTTTGGCAATAGAAATGTGACTTTCTTTTTGCTGTGTCTAACGGCCTGACACTGAACTTTGTGGCAACGCTGTGGCTTAATGAGGGAGTGGACTAATGAGTGACAGAAGAGCAGTGCAACTAAAGCAACACACACACACACAAACATTCTTATTCTCGCACGCTTTACTTTTTTGTCTAATTTCTACTCTTTTTTATGTCTACAGTACATACATGATTTGTCTTCTTACATGCTCTCTCCTTCTCTCTCTCTCTCTTGCTCTCTCTCTCTCACACACACACACATTCATAAATGCACATGTGCATGTCTTGGACACACTGTAGCTACTGGATCTTGTGAGCCAGCCGACATGTTCCTTGTGGGTTGGTATTGTTTGTCAGGTAGGAGGAGCAAGACTCCTGTGATGACTGGCTTGATTGCGTTGACAAAGCTCCCTAAAGAGGTCACGCTCTTTGTGTTGCACAGTGCAATTGTGTGTCTGCCATGTTTGATGGATCGTGCTGAATTGAGACTGGCTCATTCACAATTGGCAGGGAGAAGCAGACAATTATACATAAAAAATAAGCCTCGAAATGGACACAAAAGCAGCTCATAAATCAAACACAATCTTGAGTAAATATTGTCTTGTCATCGGCTATTTGCCTAGCAGCTGGGTGTGCGCGTGAGTGTGTGCGTGCACAGGGCAATGTGGCAAATTGATTCACAGTTCAACTGATGGTGAGCTTAATAAAACATTCTCAGAAGGAGGGGGGGTGGGGCAGGAAAAAAATGAAATAAAGATAAATTCAAAAGAATCCTTGAGAGACATCCACTTTGTCCTCTGCAAGCCTCTACACAGCGATAAGCAAATGCCAGATATGGCTGCACTCTTTTAGCAGGGCCCTAAATTGTAATTTGTATCTCGAGATGCTATCTATGCAAATTCCACTCTGTAGCGGCCCACGGATCCCCTTTCAGCACAGCTTCACAGGGAGAAGGGGAGAGGCAAAAACATGCCCAGACTATCTGCTGTCTCCTGGTCCTGTCCTGAAGAGAGGGCCATCAAACGCTTTATTCATGCCACTGCTTGTAAAAGTCACCTCGGCTGCCCACCGCCCTGCGCCACAGCACACGATGCTATGCTACGCTACGCTACGCCACACTCCCCCCAACAAACACACATTTGCATTTGACAGTGCCCTTCTAAAGGAGTCCACGACATCCTTATCTGTTTCTCACGTGCCATCTTTAAATGAAGGCATTAGGCAAAAGAAGAGAGAAAGAGAGTGAGCACGAGATATGGACAAAGCGGTGGCGTGCTTAATTAGCCTCCTAAACGATGAGCTAATGAAGTTTGTTTTCGCAGATGCACCGGGGTGTACATATTAAGCATGTGGAGACGATGAGACGATAAGGGCCGGCGTTATAAAATGCAAACAGAGCTGTGATTCATGGGCGGCAAGCAACCCTGCAGGGCCTAGAAGTGCCGCGTCCCAAACACGGACCAGGCAGACAAACCTGGCACACAGCACAGCATCACACTACCATCACAACCAGTGTTGCAGGGCTGTCAATCTCTCTCTCTCTCTCTCTCTCTCTCTCTCTCTCTCTAACTCCCTCTGTTCTGCTCTCTCAGTATTTCTTTCCCTCCCCTGTATATTCTCTCTGTTCCTCCTTTCCAACAAAAAAATGAAACAAATAGCTGTAGAAATTCTTATTGCTCAGCTAGTGCCCGCAACTGAGCAGCCGTTGGCATAAATGGATCTCCCATGTTCATTTGGTGCATTAAGAGAGGCACACAGATAAAGAGTGTTCATTACAATTGTAAATTTCTACCCCGGGGCCCTTCGCCCTGTGCTAGATTACATGAGGTCTATGCTCACGGACAGTGTCTGCCATCTGATTGAGGGTCCAGCGCTGCTAATTAATTTCATTAGAAAGTGAAGTCATCTTCTAGCAGGAATTAATATTTGGAGCGTCATGTTGCTAATTCATTTCCAGATTTAATTAGCTCAGAGAAGAAATGTTGCTTGGGCAAGAGGACTTTTTAATTATCAGCTTGGATAAATTTGAAAATGTTGACGCCTAAGGGTTGAGTTAATTAAAACCTGCATTATTTTAACTTTAATTAGCTCCCATCTTTGTTTTGCTCCACCATATGGCCATGTCCTGTAGTCAAATTTAGTTAATTAAGCTAATTAAGCTAATCATTTTAATTACTCAAGACAATGTGATTGGATAGAGGATGACTACAAGTTTATGGCCAAGTACTTGTTTTTCATTAAGTTGAAGGGACAGAGTTATTTCTGATTGCAGTTGGCAAGCACCGGCGAGCAGTTCGGGGCTTTGACAGTCGTTGAGATATTAAAGCTGAAGCATAATTGCATTCCTAAGTAAAAACAACATGTCACTTGCACCACTCTTTTAACAGGGCGAAATAATTTAAGGCTACATCCATTAGCATTCTGAGGAGCCGTGCCCATTGGTCCGGGGGACTCCTTTGTCTCTTGCGGCAGACTGGATGGCAGAGACCTGCGTTGATGAAAGAGGCTCGGTGATCATGTAGCCCTTTTCAGCCTATGATCTATGGCCATGCTAAAGATTTGCGGCCAAGTCTGAAATCAAATGTTATTGCTTACAGGAGTTGGGTATTGCGTGTACCTTGGTGATGTGAGGAAAATGTGTGCTTTGCTTCCCCATACACATGCACACACACACACACACACACACACATTCACATAAGTATATATTACTGACAGAGAAAAGGAAAATAAAAGAATGATATTGTTTCAATTACACACTGGAACAGAGCCATATAGTCTATAAAGATTACTAGACAAGAATATTTGACAGGTAATTAGATTTGTATTATTTTGGATCATTTGTAGCCTTATGAGAGAATGAATATTTTTATGTCTAAAAATATTTCTCTTATTTGTGTTTAATTTTCTTCTCTTGGAAAGTTGGAATTGATTAAATGAGATCACTGATTTTCCATGTCCCAAAAATAATTACTGTACTGTTCTTCCAAAAGGTTTTTTTTTTTTTTTGAAGAACTATAGGAAATGCTAGTTTGGGAATGTGGTGGGGTGTGATGTGGTGGTGGTGGTGGGGGGGTGTTGGAGGTGTACATTGGAGGGGGTGGTTTCTGCATTCCAGTACAAAGAGTGTGCATAAGGGCACTCAACATAGCTCTGCGCTTGTCATTCTGAATCGGACGGCTGGTGGCGGAAGCTGCCTGCTGCCACTCCACATGACCCTGGTCTCGGTCTGGCAAAGGGGGGGGGGGCTGGGGCAGACAAGGGAGAGGGATGGGGGGGGAGTTCTCGAAGCCTGGGAGAGAGCAGCTGTGTGGTTGTCCCACACAGTGCACATACACGCTCTAACACACACATGCTGACACACACACACATACACACACACACACTCTAGGCACCCGTCCGGCGCATCCCAGGCCGGACTGACAGATGCGTCAGGGGCTAAAATGCAATAATGAAATAATACAGGCAGACATCATGTCCGTGGTTTCCATCATTGTTAAAGATTTTTGGTAGCTGAGTACCCCCACTTAGGTAATTTGTTTCCGTGTGTATAATCCTATTGCCCACTATTAAATTAAACCAACTGGCCATTTTGGTTTTGAAACCTATAAATATCCCAGTTGCCATGAGCATGGACAATATGTGGTGCGCCTCATCTGATTACAGGAAAAGCACTTAATAATTTCACCCCCCACCCCACCCCCTCACATACACACCAACCCTCTTTCAAACACACACACACACACACACACACACAGCCTTTAAAATGTAATAAGTTAATAAATCTAAAAAGGTGACCCTCTGGATCAGGTGACCTTACTGTACCCTCAGCAATCAAAAAACTGGAATGCCTCCTGTCTGACCCTAAACAAATGTCCTCTAAAAAGCACTCAGCGCACATGGCTTCATCCCTCAGAGGCACTGCGCTGTTCATAAATGCAAAGACTGCATATGCTTGCATACCCCTGAAATACACACACTTGACAGTAATGAGTTGGAATCCGTTTGAACTCAGCCCTTCTTAAACATGCTGGGTTTGTGTGAATTCTCCCCATTGTTTGTAGAAATTCTGCTGCTGATATTGATATATGTTGAGTCGGGAAGGGAGATCATAGCCACCTCCAGATGCTCCAGAGCTGACACAGTGTCAGTGTAACCTAACAGTGCTCTGAAGCTGTTCTCAGTACAGTAAGAGGTCACCACTTGTGATCCACTCACTTAAAACTTCTCTGTCTTAATTTAAAAGTTCAATGCGGTGCACATGTAGCCTATTGTGGAGGCTAGGCTCAAAATATGCTACAGAACTCCACACCACATGGCTATCTGGGGGGAGGATGGGGTACAAACACTGAATTATGGAGCATGTTCGTGCACACGTTCATTTTGATCTCTATGCACCCTGCAGCCTCACAGCATGACCTGCAGTGTGAAGGTGAGGTAAATTCATTGATCAGTGGATGGAAAAGTCAACCAGTCTTCACGACTCGCTGCTTACCGACTCCTAACAAATGACTCCCCTAATCCACTTGGGTGTGCTGTATTTGGGACCATGCTAATCCCTTAGAATGGAAAGCAAACATCTTAATTGTATGGAGGCGTCCATTATTGTTATTCCTACACTGCACGTGCAGCAGTTATTGAACGTGATCATCCCTCCCACTGCCTCCTCAGCAGGGAAGGAAAAGACATACTGTAATTACTGGAATTAATTTACACTTGACAGGAACTTCAGACATGAAAAGTTCATCAGAGTTGTGAACCCATTACACATAGCTGATTCAAATTCATTATCACCTGTAAGACAAACAGGGAAGAGACGGTGAAGGAGGAAGGTTTGCCAGCAATATGAAGACATCCAGCAAGAATTCACAGCCTTGCAAAGTGGAGATGAACTCCTGCTCTCTTCTGTAGTGCCTCTAGGCTAAGTACTGTATAGAGGATAATGGCTCACTGACACAACAAAAGGGCATGTGATGCTAATAGCTTATTTTGGCATATTACATTAACACATAGACTACTGTGTTTTGCTAGCCAAAAGGCCTGCTTGTATGATAGTTGATGTAACAATGCATCGTCTAGTTAAGCACTGCATTATAAAAAAGTGTCTCCAAACCACAACTTATTATTGCGCTACAACTCTAGCTAAGTATACCTTAGTAGTAAACTGTTTATTAGGCTCAAGTGACTTTAATCTCAAACCGGCTCTTTTTAACATTAAAATTTAAATGAACGTAATTAAATGTTATATTTAATTCAACAAAAGTAAATGTTTTATGCAGCAGTTGTACTGTACATAGACCTACAATGGCCTACTGAAATGTTACTTATGTAATTATAAGCACTCTTTAGTAAAATATGACAAAACCCTAAATGCTTTCCTGAAAGGCATTATTCTTTCAAAGCATCATCACAGTCACATTTTATAATGGCTTGAAGTTTCATACGTGACGGTGCATTTCCACACACAACAATGGTTCCAAGTGCGGGCTGAAAGTACCTTGGCAGAAAGGCCGGCTTGTGGAGCCTCCATATGCGAGTGCACAATCTATCTGCAACAGGCTGATGTGCCAGATCATTAGCCTTCGGTGGAGGCGACAGGGAGCCGCACCGCGACATCTCCCCATGCCAAATTCCGGTCATGGCGCTGCTTCAAACCTTCCCGTCCCTCTCGGCTTCCAGAGTGGCTCGTGGGGGCACAGGGAGGGAGGCGCAGCGAGATGGGGCTTAATAGATTAGCTGACAGAAGGGCGACACGGAGGCCACAGTCAGTGGAGAGCGCGGGCAGCATCTGCTCAAAGGCCATCTCCCTGCAACCAGGCCTCAGTCACCAGAGGAGCGCAGGCACAAAGCCTCCGTCATGGGCCGCTCGCTAATGCCACTCGTTCCTCATCCAGGCGCACACACACACAGCCATCCATCCAAACACACACACACACACACACACACATGCTCACAAACACAGAGACACACGTGAGCATGCATACAGAGTGGGAACTGCAGCAGCAGACCCCAACCCTCCCGCATTCACACAGCTCTCATCATCCCTCGCGCTCTAATTAGGACCATGCATTTATTTAGGTACCCACTTATCAGGACAGGAGTTGATGGACCTTGATGGACAGACCGTTTCCATTCCAGTGCTGTGCGCATCCACTGCAAGCAGGAGACCTGGAGTTTGTCCAGGCGCTTGGTTTCCAGTGAGATCTCAGGTTCATCTCTGACTTTTTTGGCATGATCGTCACAGTCATAGTTGGTGAAGACCGAGACAAACCAGTGAAGCGCCATTTATGTAACTTTTTTTCAGTTTAGTTCAGATCATGCTTATTTTGGTTGTCCAATGGTGAATGGATGAAATGTAACCAACTCCTGAGCTATTTTCTTTACGCCATGCTACTACGGCATAAAGTACAACCATAGAGAGAGATTTATCTGTGCCAGCGGGTGTGTGCGCTGGATCCCTCAAGGGTACAAACAGACTAGTCTTTTAGTTATAAGTAAAGGTCAATGCATATATGCGAGTGTTGAAATGCCAGCCTGGTTGTTGTGGCGGAGGATCTGTTTGTGCTGGGGGCCAGATGGATTGTCTGCTCTCAAGTGTTCCACTAGCCCCCATCGATCATATGACAACCGCCTCGTGATGGAAAGAAAGAGAGAGAAGAATAGGCTATTCTCTATCAATCATTAAAACCAGGTTGGTAGACAGGGCTGCCTGAAAAACCTTGTGAAATCTGATGATCACTTGAAAGTCTAACTCAAAAGAAACACATGACAGTAACTGCTCCATGACTCTCTAAACTGTCGCCAAACTCTTTAGCCAGCTGTGGGTAATGAGCAGGGATCCTCATAAATGAAATCTCCAGCATCCTTCTTCTCTTAGTCACCCCCACTCACCTACTCTCACACCACATCTCTCTTTCTCTGTGCGCTCAAGATCTCAAGTGGGAGAATCCAGATGCATGCCTGTGGGTGAGTTAGTCATTGCCGTCACACCTTTGGGCTACGCGCTCAGGAGGCCTGCGTGATGAACACCTTCTGTCCTCCTGATGGCTCACAGTCCATGCGTTCTAAGTGTGGAAAGCATTAGCTGCCAGGGACATCTCCCCCTGACCTATGCAATCATTAAGCTCTTAAAGGTTGGGGGGTGGGGGCAGAAGTGGGGGCCATTTTGGGTTAAGGAATTCAGGCAGGGTCAAGTTCTGGCATCCTATAGATAAATGAAAAAGCATAAATTGTGGCCGTGGTTCAGGAAATTCCATTGTACTGTGTGTGTGTGTGTGTGTGTGTGTGTGTGTGTGTTTATCAGAATGAGGGAGACGGAGTGCGAGAAGAGAGAAAATATATCATCATGTATCAGAGTAGGGGATTGAGTAAGGAAAACGTGTGAGCAAACGTGTGTTTGTGCTCTTTTAGAAGAAAGTGATTGTGTGGACACACACATCATACATGTGCACAGAGGTGGAAAGTAACGAATTACATTTACTCACGTTACTGTAGGCTAATTGAGTAGTTTTATGGGTAATTTGTAATTAATTGTAAAAAAGTATTTTTTGAAATAGGTAATTTTACTTTTACTCAAGTACATTTTGACCCAAGTATTTTACTTCGTTACACTGGGGAGAACCCACGTTACTGAGTAAAAAATGAAAGCGAGAAGAAAACAATTGGCTGAACTGAAAGGAACCCGCACAGGCATGCACACGAAATTGCCGCTATTTAATGTAGCCTAGCCTAGAGGATTATGCTTGAATGATGGTGCCAAGATAATGTGGTGGCCAGGCCAGACTCATGTATGTGGCCGCTGATATCTGGGTTTGTAAGAAGAAAGAAGTTGTGGGCTGGCTAGGCTGAGGAGACAGGTCTCATCAGTGAGTTGCCACAGAAAGCTTGGTCTGTGAGAGGTAGGCTAGCCTAAAACCCAAACTTTAGCCTAGGGCTATTATAACCAACAACTAATACATCATGAAGTTTGTAATTGAACTTGAACAACGGGTTTATTTTTGGATTTGGATTGAAAATACGCATATGGAACATAATGGAAGTGTAACTGTTGATCTGCCTGTTGCTTAACCTCTGACAGGTGAATGACACAGACTGGCTAGAATGCTAGGGCTAACTACAAGATGGCAGAAGCCGAGAGATCGGGCATTCTCGTTTTCTGGTATGACGTGGGTGGAAGCTGGATAACGTGGGTAGAATAGTTTTTACTTTACTACGGAAATTTATAGTTAAATGTGGGATGGATGTTTTCAAGCAAATGTATGGATGGAGTTGGCTTATGGCAGGCTTAATCCACTCAACTCAAACCATTATGCCTTTAGCGTCAAAACGTGTTAAGGGACAGTACTCAATTATCCAATACAGTGTCAAACACAGAGCGACTACAGAGCTCATAAGAGCTTAGTCTGGCCATTCTATGATACTAACCGAATTCTGGGAGGCGGGCTTAACCGGCGGCAGTCAGAATCTACAACCAATCGGACCACTCAGTCTCGTTCAAGCTCGTTTCTCATTGGTACCCTCGAGTTTGGGATAATAATTCCTCTAAATCGGCAGCCTGGTAGAGTCACAGGAAGTATGGGCGGGCCCAGGCTAAAACACAGCAGCATTTACTTCAGGTAATTTCACATAGTAAATGAGCAAAGACTGTGTTGTTGTAGTTTTTTTTACTTTTTGTATGAGTCAGTGGGCAGAGTAAATTCCCATATTCCAAAAGCCATCATTCCATAATTTATAAATAGCATATCTGGCATTCAAATTGTAGTCATGAAATTTTCACTTTTTTCACGTTTTTATTTGCTGATCTTGAAAGTAGGCCAAGGTTGCATTTTTCAATCTTGGATTCAATTAGATTTATTATTTCTTTGTTTCTTTTTTCGAAAGTAACTAGTAACTTTTACTCAACCTACATTTTTAATTTTTAAAATGTACTTTATTTTACTTTTACTCAAGTAGATTTTTAGATGAGTATAATTTCAGTGAAGTAAAGATACTTTTACTCAATTACAATTTTTCAGTACTTTTTCCACCTCTGTGTGTGCCCACGTGTGTGTGTATGTGTGTGTATGTGGGGGTAATGGGTTGGGGAATGGACGGGTAGATGTTGAACAGATCCCACTCCCTCCTATGTAATTGCACAGATAACAGAGCCTCATGCAGGCACTCTTGGAGTTGGGAGGCAACTGTGTGATTTACCGCACTTTAATGGCCCTGACTTCAAAGAGGCACAGGAGGGTGGGGGGTGGGGGGGTTGCAATCATTAATAGATACATTTAACAATGAGATGCATTGGACAGGGCCATCTCCGCTCACACACATTGCTGCTATTTGAGAGACATGGGTAGTGGACCCATTTCAAATGCTTTATTAATAGCTAATGAGATTGCTCTCTCTCTCTCTCTCTGTTTTCGTTCACTCTTTCACTCTGATTCCTTCCCCTCAGTTTTTTTTGTCCTTGCCCTTTCACTTTCTGTGACCTGAAAGAATCCAGAGCTAAAATGGTCGCTTGAAAAACACACCAATGCATTAGTTGGAGCTTTTATTGTCTTATTTCCAAGCCTGGGTTTTTAAGGACTCGTATATCCATTTCTGATGGGCCCCTCTCTTTCCTAATGCGGACTCAAGGTCTGTCAGTCGTAGTGGTGGAGTATTTCACAGAGATAACACCACCCCAGACTGCGGCCAGTGAACACTTTGCTGCCATTTTTAAAGACTTTTGCCAACTGACTGGCGAGTCTGGGAAGTCATTTTAGCCTTTTCTCTTGCAAAACATCCTCAGCTCAACCATCCTCAGCAACTCAGAGGAATCATCTCTTCCATCATTTTTTGTTTGTAGCCAGAAGGTTTCTTGATTGCATTGACACAAAAAAATCCTGTCTCTGTCACACTACCAGAAACAGATGTGATGAGCTGTTTTCTCACGAGGGGGCCTATTACATGTTCCACCCAGCCCATCAACACCAGCGTATCAAAGGCAAGCAAAAATAGACACTAGGTGTGCGTATGTATGTGTAGCCTATGCTACGTTCATGCTCATTAATGTAAAGGCCTACTTCTGAAGGATGAAAGGCTGAGATGTATATACAGTAGGCCTTTGTTGTGGTTTTTGGCGTGCAACACTCACGGTGTCACTTTGTGAACTTTGATCTCGCGTGTTTAATTAGGCTTGCTGTGGTGTGCTGTGCCACTCACTGGTCTTCTTAATGGAAGCATTTGGTGACCTTTCAGTGTGGGTCCGCGCAGCAAGTCCTTCCATGGAGTCGTGCAACACGGCCACACTCTTCTCTGTGTTAATAGCATTAGGTCTCCCCTGTAGGTCGGCACATTCATTTGGCCTAAAGGCTTCAACAAACTGACCTGGGCAGCCCATACTGGGAGAACGCTATTATACCATGAAAGAGAAAGTGTAAAAGAGCAAGAGAAATGGATAGATAGAAAGATAGCGACAGTGTGTGTGTAAGTGAGAGAGAGAGAGAGAGAGAGAGAGAGAGAGAGAGAGAGAATATTAAGAACTGTTCCTTTCTTATCAGCATTGGCTTGGAGCACAGTGTGGTGTCTTTGTAAAAGGCAGGCGTGGTGAGGCCTCTGGCTTGTGTCAGAGCATACATCAGAGGGGGCAAGGCAGCTGGCACTCTAAGGGCCCCTAAATGGCAAATGAATCACCAGCCATCCCCAGCCCAGGGTCCACATCAAGGCAGAAAGATTTAAGTCATTTTAGACCAGACTGAGTGGATGGTTTGAAAGAATTACCTTGAATACCTTGAATATTTGTTTAATTGTTTACATATTACATAAAGATATTACTTATCCCTACCAATATTTCCCTAGTGACTTCGCAGAAGTTTTTACTGCTTCTGAATGCATTACTTGGAAAAAGAATATTTATACCTGCATACTGTCACAGACTTTAGTTAAATGTTTTATGAATAATCTAACAGCATGTCAACTTGGATTAAAACCAAAATACACCAATCTGAGATCCTGTACTTTAGTGTTGATGGCTACTTCATGAGACCCCGGTATTGCTCGAGATGGCTGGCACCTGGAAATGAAGGGGTCTGCACTAGTGTAGGCTAGCATCTCCTGCTGTCTCACACATACTCAACCCTATGAAGTCGAAAGCCGCATAAGAACACAAGTTATTGGGAGTTTTTTTGCAGCGGCTGTACTATTTGTGCTAATTGGTTGTCATTTTGTTTTAACACCTTTTCCTAAGCTGTGAAAAGATTTGTCCAAATGGATGAAAATAAATTTCAATATAATGAGGTTGTATGCTCTTGTTCTTCTTTACTTATGTATATTCAAGACTTTAAGTTTATTTAACTCAGTTTTTGAAAAGGCTGAAAGTGCAGCTATGAAGTAAGTACTGACTAATCACTGTACCAAACACCAAATAACTTTTATATGTAAATAAGATGACTACATAACAACATGTCAAAAGCTGTCATTTAACCTAACAAAAAATAAATCAATATAAACAAAATACCCTATTGATAGTTTTTTTCTTGATCTCTTTTAGAAGGTAGGTTGGTTTTAAAAAGGTTAAATGTTCATCCTAAGGTCACTTATGTCCCATTTCTGATGGTTCATTATTGTGTCTGACTATCTGAGTCAGCAGTGACATTTGTCAGAGACCATAAAAACCACAGCCAGGACCAGAAATGGAAAAGACTGTACTCTCTCACAATTCACCATTACATTTATGCATGTGTGGGGGTGTGAGTTCATGAGAACTTCTGCATGTCTCTGCCCTCAAGTGTGTATTTTGGTGTCTGCATGTGTGTATGTGTGTGCGTGTGTGGTGTGTCTGGTCTTCATCTGCGACCGTGTGAGTGCATGTGTGCTCACTGAAAATATGTGTGTGAATCTTAGCGTCTCTGTGTGTAAATGTCTGTGTGCACTCTAGATGCATAAGTGTGCACCTAGTTCCTATTGCATTTGTGTATGTGTGTGTATGTATGTCTGTGTGTGTGTGTGTGTGTGTGTCTTTAGGCTCTCTGTAGGAGTCTGTGAGCTAGCGAAGGCTTTCAGGAGCACACTGGCGGGCCATGCACTTAAGAGGAGCACAGAGGAGTGCAGGAGTGTGTTGCCGGGCCCTGCCGCCCGCTTAATGCATTATTATTGTTACCACATTCTTACGCACTATGCTTGGGAAGGGATGGCAGGGGGGTTGGGGTGGGGAAGGGGCCTGGAAATGTTTTTCAAGACCCCGGTAGGAGAAAATGTATACCACTATAAATACCCACTTAGAGACAAATGTGGAACCCCCCTCCCACCCCACACTCCCTCATCCCAAATGCCGCCAAACGAGGCTTCTCTCATCACAGCCTCGTCTGATGTGGCTGAGCGGAAACCGATGGCCTGTTAGAGACCTATAAAGCTCATTTGCCTTCAGATGTGTGAAACTAAACAGTTTGTGTGTGTGTGTGTGTGTGTGTGTGTGTGTGTGTGTGTGTGTGTGTTTTAAATTAAACATTTGCCAATGAGGTCTCAGGTCATTTTCACACAATGAGCTAAACAAACTTCTCCACCTCTCGAACGCTGGACCCTTGTGTTTACCTGAATTCTAGTTTGGGCACTAATGGCCTCAGATTGTTCCAAACACACACACACATAGTCACATACACATAGATGCAGATCAACCCACTCACCCAAACACACACAGTTAAACACACATAGATGCACACACACACACACACAGTTGAACACACATAGATGCACACACACACACACACACACACACACACACACACACAAGCGTCCCTGATTGAGTTTGAGTAAATGGCATTTCAAGGTTCTTGTTTAAGCGCTGTCACTCTCGGTGAGGGCCAGAAAGCATAGCCTATCGGGGGCAGGTGAGAGGAGAAGAGAGGAGAGGAGAGGAGAGAAGAGCATGGGGCCGACTAAGAGAGGGAGTAGAGTTACTAATGCGGGGTGGGTGACTTTTTTGAATGGCTGTTTGGCTGAAAAAAAGGCCTGTATCCCGTAAATGCCCCTACCTCTGAGAGTCCATCAAAGGCCCCAGGGGGGTAGAGGAAGAGAGGGAAAAAGGAAAGAGCGAGAAAGGGAAAAGAAAGAAAGATACGGGCGGTGCTCCCACCCCCAATCTCATCGCATTACAAGTGCTTTTACACAATAGAAGATGCCTGTGCTTGAAAAGTGACTCTTCTCTCCCCGACCCCTCCACCCAGTAGCACCTCCCTGATAGCCTCTCTTCAACCTCAAGCCACCCCCCACCCCCTCCCACACACACACACACACACCAGCTTCATCCTCCCATCTTGCGAAGCTCACCCTTTTAGCTGAGAAAAACCATACCTCTTTAGAGAGGCACGCAAGCTGGCGCTGGGAGTGAAAACACATAATGGCTCAGATTGAGTTACTCTCTACTTTAGGGCAAACAACACTGGCCCCTTAATTGCCTAACCAATATTTGCATGTCCCTCTCCATGTTACAGAAAACCCTGCTAAGTAACTGAGCCCTGCCGGCCTGCCACTATTTTAAGTTGTTTGCGGATGCCTCGGAGGGCCGTCGAAACGGGACAATTACGGGCCAGATTTTCGCACCATAATGGACTGAGTGGAGGAGAGCAGGTACGATATGGATGTGAGAGGTGTGTGTGTGTGTGTGTGTGGGGGGGGGGGGTACTGTGATGAGCTTGGGAATTAAATTGGCACAAGGATTTGCCTTGTGTTGTTCCATCTCACCTCAACCTGCCTGAACCACACTATGTTCTTTATCACCACTAACCTGCCTGCCAACTCTCTGTCACACACACACACATACATTTACTTATACACACACACAAACACACACATACATTCACTTACACACACAGACACGCACACACACACACCAACAGCCTGGTTCTCCACCATGGCCCTAACATGGTTTAAGGATGTGGAAAAGGAGACAATCTTCATACTTTTTAATTATTGAGCTTTTCTCATTAATAATTCAAGCCGATGAGGAGGAGGTAATATTCACCAGTCTATAGATTCTTCCCTCACCCCCCCCTCTCTTTCTCTTCTTCTCTCCTCCCATCTTCCATTTTTCCCTTTCTATTTTAGAAGAACATACCATGCCACTCAGACAACTGCCTCTAAGTGTATTAGATCCAAGGCAGAGTTTAGCTGGTAATGGTAAATGCGTGTAGCTTTGGGAGGCTACAGCTCTTGTGGAGTGTCCAGGGAGAGAAGTCCCATTATGAGGTGGTTCAGCGTGTATTTACCCCTGAGTGAGGCACTCTGCTGCACCCCCGCTGAGCATGACGGAGCCATTATGACCAGCATCTCCTGAGATAAATGGGAGCCCTTTTCTGGATGCTGGGATATGTACCAGCATGTGTTGTTATTAGGCGTCTGGTATGTTGTGTGGCTGGTAAAAAAAAAATCTTTTGAGACATAAGTCAAAAGAAACAGTGGTAGGCCCTTCTAGAATGTGGAGGTCTTTCTTGCCAAAGGAGAAAAGCAGAGAGGAAGAAATCGAGGTGTCTCAGATCAATTTTGTCTCCATTCCAGTTTAAAAAAACAGCCACTCGAAAAGCCTTTTCCTCTATTATTTTGAGTTTGAGTCAGAGTGCAACTGTGTGTGTGTGTGTGTGTGTGTGTGTGTGTGTGAAAGAGAGAGAGAGGGAGAGAGAGAGAGAGAGAGAGAGAGATACCTTTTAATGTTTAAAAGCCCAGTGACATATCCCTTAAGAATTGGATTGCATAGCATTCCTGCCCGATCATGACCCTGATAGTGCTGAGATGTTGGCCCACATCGTGACAGCGTTTACTCAGAGAGCACTGGATACGCCCACTAGAGTCCCTCATTCAAGCACGATCCACACAAAGCCCTAGGACGTTTACAAATAACACATTACTCATCTCAACAAAGACGACACACCAATCTCCAATGTTGGGAAAGTTCACGTTCTACATGAACTAGTTCAGTTCATAGTTCACAAATTTTAATATGAACTAGTTCAGTTCATAGTTCATAATTTAAAAAAATGAACTAAGTTCATAGCTCCAAAAAATGAACTATTTCAGTTCTTTTTTTCAGTATGTTGCGAACTATGATTTTTTGGCATCAGGCGGCAATTATTTAGTTTAACACTGAAACTGTGTCATATCTTCCTATCCAATTTTTAATTCTTATCTAACCAGGGTTTACATTAACATTGAAAGTAGAGCCTTCCCCATTGTTTTAACACTTGTTTGTTGTTCAGGTTAGCTGAGGACGTGACTGAAATGCAGATTTTAATTTTCAAAGCCGATGGGCAAGTTTGCACAGAATAACTGTAATTATTTATATATTTTTTTAGTGGGACAATTTATAGTATAAGAACGGTATTAAATTGTATTTGTAGAGTTATTTTGGTGCAACTAGTTTATAGTGAGATATTTATTGAATTGAGTCCCTTTAACAATAGACTAAGCCACATTTTCCCGCCCTAAGATTACTGTAGGTTTGGTGGCACTACAAATTTATTGGAGCAAAGTTTTTCACCAAAGTAAATAGTCTAGTATGACCAGAATGAGGTTATTGTGTGTTTTGATTTTGCTGGTACAGTTGATAAGAGCAAAGTTTATTGAATGTAATTCGTAATTAAAAAAAAAAAAAACTTTAAATATAGGTATAAGGTATCATACGTTTCGCCAAGAGGTGTAATATGACCCTGATAACATTCTAACTGGCTTTGGTGACTTTGGTAGCTCTTTACTCATTGGGAGTGAAGTTATTGACATTAATACGTTTGCGTTTTGCACTTTGCAGACAGTCCCAAGCATTCCACTGAAGATTGCTCATTGAGAGCAATGGCGTCCGTATTTACATATTGTTTGCAGCTCAGTTCCTTACTGTACGAATTGGCAAAGCGCGCAGACCAAGAGAAAGTTTTGACATGAGTCTCCTCATGTCCAATGCGTGATGGTTGAGAGTCCTTCTCCATACTGCTTTATATTTTGATGACGCATGCGACGTGACACTGGAGGAGGCTGCCGTTGCCAAATTGGATCTGCAATGCTCTTGTGCGATATTGCTCTCGGGCTCATCGCAACTTCGGCGCACACGTAACCTTTGACTACAGGACTAAAGGGTGTGTTTTTCGCCTGATTGGCTTTATAGAAATGGACACTTAATAACAAACATAAAAAAAGAGTGAACGTGCCGTTCACAGACACCAGAATGAACGCGTTCACAGTATCGTTTATCAGGGAGTAATACAGTACGTTCAGTTCAAGTTCATGAACTTTCGTTCAATGAATGCGTTCAGGTACAACACTGCCAATCTCAACAGGTCTTTCTTAACAAGCATAAAGGATGTCTTCCTTTTCATTGCCTTGTGATTGCTCAGTTTTGCTCAGTCATGATTAAAGAAAGTTTTTTTGCGGTCAACATGCCCCGCTCCACCTCAAGCAAGTATAATATTTGCTTTCGTTGAGCAAATCATCTAACACCTAATTCAGTCTTGTGCCTCCGATAACAAACCAAGCTGCGGTTGTTGTGGCAGTTCTCTGGCAACCAGTTGAGACATTTTGTTAGGTGTTTATCTGATCACTGATTGTAAACCAAAACCTGCCTCTTAAAACATACACTATAACCACTGCTCAACAGTTTTTTTCAGAACCAGTTTGAAGAGCATAAGCGACTGAGATTATGAATTATAGAGGGACTTCAATCTAAACCCCCATCTCTCCATAGGTTATCAAGGACTAACATCAAGTCCTTTTTCTCTCCTCTGTCGTTCACTCTCTTTCTCTCCTTCATTTCTCTTCACCTTTGTTGATAGATGTTGCAAGCGGATCATAGCTTGAGAGTTTATATCAGTTGGCAACAGGCTCAAACCTGCACTGACATCTTGTAGGGACAACTATTAGGAAACTCTCTTCCTCTCACTCTCTCTTTCTGGCTCTGTTCACTGACAAAAGTGTCCCAACCCCCACCCCCTTCAGCACTCTATCAACCTCATATTGACTTATTGCTCAATCCCTACTCATGGTCATTCATTTTCACTTGTCACACTCGCTCGGCGTCTGTCTTTCTCTCGTTCGTGCCATCTCACCCTACCTGTTTCTTGTGAGGAGGCTGGCTTCAAACTGAAGGGAAGTGGCTTAGTGACTTAGCCTCGTTTCGGTGCTTATTGAAAAGAGCTTTTTATGGGCCGAACATAAAATAAAACAAATGGCAGAAATGAAAAGCAACGACCCAAAATTAGCCCCCTTTCCAACCCAAACCATGACCACAAACCCACCCACATCGTACCGCCCCCCTCCTGTCTAGGAGTTTGAGAAGTGAGTTGTTTGGGGCTTGTGGCGGGGGATTGGGTGGCGGCGGGTGGCGGTGGTGGAGGTGGGTGTAGCGGGTGAGCTAAGGCTGCAGGAAAGTGTTTTCCATCCATGAGCTGCAGGCCTGCCGTTGAGAGTGTGAGTGGCTTTTTCGCTGCAAGTTCCATTGTTGTGGCTGAAATCCATTACAGCACAGCTTTTGTGCGGCACATCAAAGACGAGGCCTGGCATATGGATTATGAGCATGGAGAATGACGGCTGACAAAGCTGTCGCTTCGCAGCTCTCCCTGGTATAGGCTATTGGTGTTTAATAGGGACAGATTAGTGCTGACTATCACTCCTCTCTGTGCTTCATGAAAGATAAAAGAAAACATGGCACGAGAGGAGCAACAGAGACAGATACAGAGAGCAAGAAAAAGAGGGAGAAAGAGAGGGAGGGAAGCACAGGGGGATGGAAGATGTAGCTTCCCTATATAATGTGCTCACATCATAAACGTGTCATGTAAGTCATGTCATAAGACGACGACAGCCCGTTCCTAATGAAGGCACTCTCAACAAAAGGTACGAATGAACTGCCGTATGGCTCACTTTAATCATGGGTGATTAGAAAAGCCCCCATGATGATTGCTTCAACATTATCATGAGATTGGCGGGGGACGGCTGCCCCTGTCACGAACGGAGCGTTTTACGCTGATTGGCAAACCAGATGTGTCCGCGGAGCCGCAGCGCTGCTAATTGCAGCGAGAGCAGCTGGGCCCTGTGTTTCATAACGGACGCTTTATTTGATGTCGGCCCGCTGACACCGACTTCAAAAGCCACTCGCTGCCATCACTAATATAGGTTCTTTGGCACATTAATTTCATCGCTGATCATAACACTAGATTATTTGATGGAACTGATGGGTCTGATTGCATGCCTATTTTCCTGATAGGGTGAATGGGGAGGAGGGACTGAGTGGGAACTTGTGGGGCAGGAGCACACAGGTTTGTGAAGCTGAGGACACATCACTTCGACCGTGTCACTATTCTGAGAACTGGGGAGAAGGGGGGTAGGGAAGGGGGATGGTGGTGGCGGTCGGGCCCTGAGATTTAATGGCAGAACCAGCTGCTCTGTTTCGGCAAAAACCTCACCTGTTGCTCATAAATTTATTTTTAAGATCATCTTCGTATCCATTACACACTTTGCTGGCAGCCCACTAAAGGAGGCAGAGGCTGTTCCAGAGGACACTGCTCTAATGACCAAAGGGAAACATGCCTGTCTGTGTGTGTGAGTGTGTGTGAGAGAGAGAGAGAGAGAGAGTGGGGGAGGGAGAGAAAAAGAACACAACTATGACTTGTGTCTGTCTGACAAGGTCCAGGTCACTGTTCATCTCACTGTTGAGTGTAATCGGACGAAGGACGTTTTAGTTGCTTCTTTTGCCAGTTTCAATCCAAGGAGCCCCCATAGATGTTCTGTGCTCTAACTGGAGACATTCCACATGGCTTTTACAAGTGTGGAAACAGTCCGGAAGTTTCTGGGGAAACGCTTAGCTTGGAGATCTGTGTTTAACAGCAGAGCTTATTTCAATTCCTGATGCAACAAAGGGTAAGGGTTGCTGCCACACCTGTTCTGTAGGGATTACTCCAGCGCTGTCCCAAACGACACAGAAATGGGGAGAAAAGGAGGCAGTTTTTTTTTTTTTTACAGCAAATGATAGCATGGGGTAAACCATTTAAACCCCCACATTGTATCGCCCCTGCACACACACACACAATCCAACCATTTCCATATGAAGGCTTTTGACAGACATAAAACAGATGGTCAGTTTTTTTTTCATCTTTAATGTTCCAAACTTTGCAAAGCTAAAAGAAACAAAACAAAACCAACAAAAACCAACCAATAATAATAACATAGCTAAATTCAAGGCCTCTGATGTTCCAGTGGGCTTTGCTACATGTTTCCCAGAATGCCTTGAGCCCAGTCCTATGCTTAGCACGGGTTTAAAATGGTGATTTGTTCACCAAATAGTCAATTAACTTTAGAGCAAAATGGAAACGAACCCCCACCCCCCCTCTCTCCTTTTCAGAGGTAATTGAATCTTCAAAGGACCATTTTCTGTCCATCTGTATCAAGCTCAGGCTAGGATGAATGGGAGCGACTCATCCACCAAAAGAGTGGAAAGGGAGAGTGATGTAGGAGGCACAGTTATTCTTCCTCAATTAGCCCGCGTTCCTCGTCAGCCTTCATAATTAGTGAACATGTGTATACGTATTGTGTACCCTTTGTATGTTTGTTTGTGTGTGTGTGTGTGTGTGTGGAAAGGGTTTACTGTAAGTGTCCTGGATAGAAGAAGGCCAAGACAGGAGCCTTTGTGAGTATTTTAATGGGTTGAATATGTATATACATTGCCGGGTTGATACTCTACCTGAAAAAAATAAAGACAAAAAATCTCTCAAGAGGGAAATGTGATGAGACCAGGGTGAGCTGTACATGGTTCCATATTGCATGTGTGTGTGTGTGTGTGTGTGTTTGTGAAAAAAAAGAAAAGAGACGCAGTGTGTAAGCAGACAGAGGGAGGAGATCGGCGTCTTTGTCGCAAAGTGCTTTTCAGACAGGTAATCTAAGATGTGCGGTGCCGCAACCGAGCACCAAAGACTACGGGAATCAATGGAGGCAATTAAAAGTGAAAAGGAAGGACATTTCACGAGAGCGGCGCAGCGCCCGCCGCCAGAGTTTAATGTCAAAGGCTCTGAGCCCTGTCAGGCTGAAGGGGTCAAGTTCAAGTAAACTTGTCATAATTTCTCCCTGTTGGGTGACAGCCAAATGGAGGACTTCATATTCAATTCAATTCAGACACACACACATACACACATACACACACACTGACACACACAATGAAGTTGGCAACAGACAAGTGAGGACAAGAGTTCCTTTTGTATCTTAATTTTTATTAATTAAATACACCATACTGGAGCAAACGTCTCTGAAAATATCACAAATAGATTTCTCTCTCATTCAGCATTATATGTTGGTGAAAACTTCTACTTTACCAACTATGATCTTCATGTCTGTATGTCTGTCTGTCTGTCTGTATGTCTGTCTGTCTGTGTCATGTCTGAAGTGGTTTCAGGACTGGAGGGGGGAGGGGTACGGCTAAGTTGTGTGTCCTTGGAGCAGAATGTACGATAGCCACATTGGACAAAAAACATTTACATGCATACATACATGGTATTTTTTTTTTTTTTTTTTTTTTACAAATACACCAAGAGTGTTCGTGATTAGATTTTTTGCACAAAAGAAAAGCCACGGATACTTCTTGTTAACCCAGTCTTTTGATTTTTTTTTCTTTTTATATCACCCCAAAAAATGAAACACATTCCCTTTTACAACACTTCAAATATAGAGCAGGGAGATACCATGTCATGAAAGAAACAGGAGGATAGGTAAGAAAAAACAAAATAGTTAAAAGGAAAAGGAATATGATACAGAACAAGTCTGGTTGCCCCACCCCTGAACTAATTTAAAAAACGGAAAAACGAGCGATTGCAGATTTTTTGGGAAACAAAAAGATTTCAATGATTAGCTTCTTTTGTCCTCTATTTACTTCTATGCACCTCCTTTTGGCATTCCCTCTTTCTTTCTCTCTCCCTCTCCCTAATGTCTCACCTTTTCTCTCAACCTAAGATGTCCTGTTGTCATCCCCACCTGGATCTCAATCCATCCATCAATCCATCCATCCATCCTTTCCTCTTTCTCCTTTTCTCTCTCACTCCGTGGGTCAGAGTCTCTCTGGCTCTAAGCTGTTTCCTTGGAGTGGTTCATAGAGTTCTCAGAGAATTTTCTCCAGTGCACAACTGCACAGAGCTTCATGTGGCAAGTGTGTGTAAATGTGTGTGGGAGGGGGATTGTTTGTGATTAAAAATGTGTGTGTGGTCAGGATGGTCAGGATGGGGAACCCGATGGACTTCAGGCAGGCGGTAGAGCTGAGGGGCAGAAGGCGGAGGCGGTTGAACAGCGGACTGCTGAAGGTGCTGTAGCAGTGAAGCTCTGTGGGGCTGGCTCGGAGCTCTGGCTCTGGCGGGGAGGATTGGTCAGTGGCAGGAGGGCAAGGAGAGGGGAGGGTGGCTCAGGGAGTTGACCAGAGATGGAGTGTAGGGCAGGGGGAGCAGCGGATGGATAGCCAGCGGGCGCGCGGGTGGGCGGTTGGGCGCTCTGAGACGTCTTGAGCACGAGGGTGAGCAAGGGCTGAAATGAAGGCACACGTCCTGCTTCCTGCTGCAAGCCTCCTCCTAACAAACCTGAGAGACGGGAGAAGATAAAATGATGTTTAGTGGCGTCCCGAGTCAATCAATCATAACACTGAGGCAAAAATGTTCGCCGCAGTCAATCCATAATCTATTCAAGTGACGTGATGACATTGTCATGACATTGCTCCATTTCATCTTTTTGTGTGCCTGGTCCAGCCTCTCCATCTAAACACATTTCTCAGACTGCACAACTTCCCCATTACTGGTGCAGCCAGGACGTCCCGCCTCCTGCACCTCAACACCTGCGGGTGCAGGCGCACCCCTGCCAGTGCGCTTGCCTGGCTGGCCTGTGACGCCGAGGCTGCTGCTCTGTCACTAATGAGACGGGGGCGTTCGACAGCATGGGGCTGCCTCCGCACTGACATCTCACGAGCTGCGAAACACTATCGCACCCCTGCCAGGCCGCCCCGAGCAGGCTCTCTCCGTTCCCACCCCACCCACCCCCCCGCCCAACTCTCTCCCCGTGTTACATTTATTGATCAGCCAGGCTTCAGGAGCCATCTGCCACTCTGTTTCCTGCACGTTAACTCTAAAGCATGGCGGGTAAAGTCCTCCCTCTCTCTTCCTCTCTCTATCTCTCTCTCTCTTTCTCACTGTCTGTTTCGTGTAATTTTAACAACGCTCAAAACATAGCCCCCAGGGTGTTGAGTTTCTGTGAAGCAGAAAAATGCTGAGAGAGAGAGTGTGAGGCAGAAAGTGAGGGAGAGAGAGAGAGTCAGGGAAAGAGAGAAAAGAAAGAAAGAAAAAAGGAACACAATTATGCTCTTGTCTGGCCCATTGTGCTATGTTTTCTCAGGCAGCAAGAACGACTTTTCTTCCCCTTCACCACAACCCCCTTCTTCTTTTCTCTTTCCCTCTCTCTCACTCCATCTCCTTTCTTTTGTTTTTCAGATTCTAGGGGGCAATTTACTTTTCCCTCCTTTCCTCAAATTACTAAGAGGGATTGCAGTCTATTAGTAATTGCAAACCCCCTCCTTTTCCTTCCTCTGTCTCCCCCCCCCCCCCCCCACACACACACACACACACAACACACACACAACCACCACCACTAGCACCACCTCTACCACTTTCGGAGGGCTAATTAAAATGACGGAGGCTGGGAAGGTTGGGCTCCCCTGGGTGGAAGGCTTGGCATGAGAAAGGTAATTTGTCTGTCCTGAACAAAGAGATTAGAGGCCAAGGAGCCAGGAAGCCCCTCTTAATAAATGAGCATCAAATGTACTGTGCCACAGACACGGACAACACCAATTATGTCACCGTGAAATCGCACATGAGAGGGAGGAGGGAGGAGGATGATGGGGGAAAGAAAGAGAGAGAGAGAGGGAGAGAGCGAGAGAGAGAGAGAGAAAGATAGACTCTAGGCTTTATATCCGGTTAAACAGTGTGATGTGCAAGAGTAAGTGTTTGTGTTTATGTGTGTTTTGTGCATTTGGGTGTGCATGTGCGTGTGTGTTGCCGTATGCAAGCGTGTGTGTGTGCGTGTATGTGTGTGCGTGTGTATGTGTGTGTTCACTGCCACTCCAGGCTGCTCATCTCCTTCACAGCTCAAACCCCGCACTCTTTGCAGATCCTCTCAGATCTCTTTTCCTCCCAAAGACCTAGTTGTGACCAGCGCACTTCCAGTCAGGTGCGGCTTTTTGGGAGAGATGGCAAAGCCGGAGTCACCGGAAACCCCGGTACCGCACAAACAACAAGCGCAAACCTTCCAGCGTCCCAGAGAAAAACCCAACTCGGGCAAGCAAACAAACACAAGTAAACAAAGTTCAGAGATTCCCATTTCATAAAACTTCCTCCTCTACCAGTTCCCATCTGGATCAGGTGGGTCACCGTGTACGAAAGACTGCAGCAGGTCCCTTCTCCAAATAAGTTTTTTTTTTTTTTTTTTTTTCCTGGGAGAGAAGGAGAGAGGTGTCTGCGCGTATTTAAGAATTCTCTCTTCGCCATAATTAAGGCAGCATGGGCCAATATTCAGATTGCATTTTAGCATTAATAATTCAGGTGTTTTCACTACAATTGATGTCGGCACATAAATAAACAATGAGGCCTCATATTTACCGCTGCAGACACAGAGCAGGAGAGTCAAGAGAAGAGTGAAGGGAGAGAGGGAACGAAAGAGCAAGAGAGAGGGAGTAAGTGAATGAGTGAAATGAGAGTGGAGAGAGAGAGGGAGAAAATGTGTGTGTCTGTGTGTGTGTGTGTGTGAGTGAGTGAAAGAGAGAGAGAGAGAGAGAGAGAGAGAGAGAGAGAGAGAGAGAGAGAGAGAGAGAGAAGGGCTTAACCAGACATTTAAAATTAAGCTAGATAATGCAAAAGGCTTTCAATTTGAAACGCGAGGTGCTCTTAGCGCTGATTTGTTAAAGTGACAAGGCCTTAAAAGGCCCTCTGATGGCTGTGAAGCTGGAAAGAGGGGGGAGGAGTGTGTGTGTGTGTGTGTGTGTGTGTGTGTGTGTGTGTGTGTGTGTGTGTGTGTGTGTGTGTGTACGCGTAGGCTTAATGGAGCTCTTTGCATCCCACTCTCACCACAACCAACACCCCCCACCCCACCCCCCCCAAACAACACCACTCCCTTACCCCCTCAGCCCTGCCGCCAACCATGCTGCTACTGCAGCATCACCTAGTCAAGGTGAAATTCAGACACACACACTCTCTCTCTCTCAATCACTTATACACTCTCTCTCACATGCACGCGCACACACACAAACAGGCGTCTCGCCTTTCTCCGCCAGCTCTCAGAGTGCTCCAGACACCTCCATCACCCGCTAGCGGGATGGGACGTACAGCGAGCCCTTGTTAGCCCAGGCCCTGTGCGATCCGATAGCCTAGTTAGCAGACTAAACAATCCGCCACCCTTGTCGACATTCCACTCTAAGCTACGTGCAAAGGCTTCTACATGACCGGCACTGCCATCTCCTGCTCTGGTCCTCTCCTCTCCTGCAGTATCCAGATGTGTGTGTGCATGTGTGTGTGTGTGTGAATGTGTGTGAGAAAAGGAGAGAGAGAGAGAGAGAGAGAAAGAGAGAGAGAGATACTGTAGATGACGAAACAATGTCCAAAAGTAGGGTGCGGGGTGAAATCGACAAACCACATTAAAACTGAGGAATATGGCGAGCTTAGAATGACGCATAAAGTAGCGTAAAGCTCATTATAAACAGCTCTGAATCAAATGCTTTCTGAGGCATTCACAAGGCCAGATTTTCTAAGTATTCTTCTTGTTGTTCGGAAATGTGATTTTTTTCCCTTCCATGTTCCTGGCCTGGACAACAGCATTAGTGGCGCAGTATAGCAGCCACCCAGAAAATGCCTCAGATGTCTGAGTTGCAGGGGAGCAGTGGAAAAATCCATGGCCCATTCAAAATTAAAATTCATCCTTGGTCAATATGGTTTAATATATATTTGCAGAGGGTTGCTGCACTGTGGGGCAAACGAGTCAATGTCATCAATACACAATCAGAACGGGTTACGATGAACTTTTCTTTTTTTTTTTTTCTTCCTCCTGGCGTGTGCTTATACACACACACACATGCGTGTACACACATAAAACCCCCATGCTTGCAAACACAGGCACACACTCTGCTTTCCCTGCTTTCCGACCCTGTCTCCTGCCCAAGCCTTAGCTTGCGTTAGCAGGCCTCTCATTTTTAAAGAGGTTGACATTAATTGATACAAATTAGCTCTCTGGGTGACATGGCTTGGCGAGGCTCGCCACTTCCGGGCTGTGGCCTGAGGCTTTGTTAAGCAGGACTGATGGGGCTCGACAGGTACAAATAGAGAGAAAGGGAGAGGAAGACGGATAGAGAGAAAGAGAGAGAGACAGAGAGAGAGAGAGAGAGAGAGAGAGAGGCTGTCCAGGCTGCACGCTACACTGTTCACACTCCCTTAGACTCACATACACACCACCAGGACTGGACACCACCACCCACTTTTATGACCACTGAATTTTCTGGTATTTTCTGTCTCTGGCAGAATTAACTGAACTAATTACACATTTGAATAATTCATGTGTGTTCTTCTGTGTTCGTGTTAATGGGTATGTGAGTTGACAAAAAAAATGAGAAGAGTATTAACCAGCGCGCACACTCATAACTGTGCCTAATCAGATGGTGTGACCATGGAGGAGGACGAGGAGGAGGAGGAGGAGGAGGAGGAGGAGAATTGGAGAGAAGACAGTGGGATAGGCCAGAGAGGAAGAGGATGACAAGGAGAATGAATAGACAGTTGGGAGAGGGCTGCTGGATACCTTCTGGTCTGGCAGCAGTGGATTCGTCTGCAGTGAACTCAAGTGCCCGTTGATGAGTGCTGTGGGTCTGTCGTGTTCGCAGAACAGGCTGCCATTGATGTAGTGGAACCGGTCACCGGGGACGAGCCGGTTCCGGCAGGTGGAACACGTGAAACACTGCACAAGGGGACAGAGAACACGGGTTTACGTTAGCCATCCATAAGGCCTTCAATTGCCTTTTCAGATCCGCCAGAGTCACACATGCAGTCAATGTGTACTGAGCACAAACAAAAAAACTAAAAGTTAAGATGATTGGAAAAAATCTGTTATTTTTTTCTCCTCCCACAGACACCAAATGGCAAAATTAACAGAAATTTGAAAACTGAATCACTTTGCAGCCAATAATTTTGCTTCCAACAATTATATGACATCTGAAATTGTGTAAGCCAATTGTGTAAGACAATAAGTGTCTTCGGGATTCTAAAAAAGAAGACATTATTCTCCACAATGACTCCATTTACAATGCCTATGCTATTGAATTGCCGTGTATCCTAAAGTTGAACCAAAGAATTGATTTCATATTCTTGATGTCAAGCTGAATTTATTTGACTGACAACTTGGTGAATACCTGTTTTTGTGGATGAATAGGGGAATTTTAGCTTTCAGTTTTGCTGTCAGTTTTGTTTTAAGATATTATAATCACTGTCCATACACCAATGTGACGTGACAACAAATACCTGAGTATCGCAATTTTTTTCTGTATTGTTTTTTGTTGTCAAAATCTGTGCCCTCTCATGGCATAAGGCACGGCCTTATTTTGCTGCAGTCTAAAATAAAGTTTAGTGAGTCATGGAGTTTCGTGACCAGTGGCCAGCCTGACATGCGGTATCACGACAATGTCAAATCCATTTAACAAAAAAAAAAAAAAAACATGAAACAAATGTCTTCCTGGATACCAGACAAGCCAAAAGAAGATTCTAAAAAAAAAAAAACTCTAATGCGTTGATCCTGGTGAATCATGTGCCAGCGCACATACTCAGTGACTAATACATTAGTAATAATGCAATTATTACAGCAGATGTACTCTATTTACATGTGAATTGATCTGCATAAGCTGTTTCCAGGCTCTTAACTTTATAACAGATAAATCCCTAGACGAGGGATTAATAAAAGGATTAAAATTAAATGTTCATTTCCTTTCGTCTTCCGTGATTCCCATTTAGACTTTTTTCCCCCCTCTTCCTCTCTCTGTTGAGGCCTTGTTTTGAGCCCTCCATCCCCCATACTGGGAGTGTGCTGAAGAGGCTTGTCTGCTGAGCCCCACTGTATGTGTTATGAGATACATTCGGATGTGTTTTCCATAATTCACACACAAGCTCACTAATTAATGTTTCTATAGTCGTTAATTCTAACATTCTGAGCTATGCCTCATTTTGCCGCTGTTATATTATGCCACTAAACTTCTAAACTATGCCACATTTTGCCGCTGACTTTTGCAGCAGGGCAGATTACCTGCATTTTACTATACTTGACTCTGCAAAGCAGATTCTGGAAGTTTGATCTACTTCTGTGGTGTGGTGCCGGAGGTTCCACTCACCTTGAGGTGGTACACGTTGCCTTGCGCCCGCATGACCAGCTCGCTCGCTGGGATGGACTGTCCGCATGCACTGCACGCCCCACTGTTCCCAAATAACCTGTGAACACATACAGCATGCACAGGGTTAGGCCCACATATATGTATAGTATAGACATAGTGCACGACTGAAGTCAGAGCAGAATAAACATTCAACAGATCTGAAGAGACTATAAATGGCCAGACAGACAAACAGCATGTAGATGAGATTCTACTGCGTTACCGCAGCAGTGGACTGGAAAACCGACGTCACTAAATTACTAAATCAGATGAGTGCACACTTGAGTCCTGGGCTGTGGATTTGTGTTTGTATGGGTGCAAAGCCCTCAGAAAAGCCTGGCCATGCTTTAAAAAAAAAAAAAAAAACTACAGCCCAACCCTCGGCCCTGGGGTAACTGCTAACACACACCAGGATATAAATATATATACCCGCACATCTTGATGCCATTTCTAATACTAGGACATTTAAAATCACAATACCAGGAAAAAAAACAAAACAAGTAAAAATCCACCACTCAGTGCTCCTGAAGTCCATTACCTTTGACATAGGCTCTCTCTCTCTTTTTTTGCTACCTAATAATAACCAGGGAACATAAGCAATCAGAGACTAAGAGGATTTGATTGTACATCTAGGCGGAGACGCCAGTGCTTTGGCCATTAGGGCTCGGGGCTGGAGTTCTGTCAGGCCCGTGTTTCCATTAGAAACCTCCAGCTCCCCGCCGCTGATATATAATGTGCATGGGGTTAACCTTTTCAATCATGGTGTCAACACTTTAGATTTGCTTCTGCTCATCTCTTTCGTCCCTAACCTTCTCCCGCTCTCTCTCTCTTTCTCTCTTCCTCCCTCCTTCCTCCTCCTCCTCATGGTGCCACTTGATAATGAAATGCTTGCTCCGGCTTCCCTTCTATCTACCTTCGGAGTCCACAATTTAGATTACTTCATCTCGCCCAAGCAACAAACTGAATGAAATTTCGATTTGAGCAGAAAGTAATTTACTGGGATCTGGGCCCATTTGTCATCATATCTCACCGGGTGTTTGCTCTATCACTGCACTTTTCCTATGCAATCAAATAAGACCACAGCATCTGACATGCTCAGGAAGGAGGGGGAGAGAGAGAGAGAGAGGGAGAGAGAGAGAGAGGGAGGAAAAAGGAGGGAGGGAGGGAGGGAGGAAGAGAGGAAGCAAGGGAGAAAGGGAGAGGGGGAAAACTGAGAGATATGGGGAATAGAGGGGAGTGGCTAGTGTGAGGCTGGTGTGTGAGTGTGTCTGCACATGAAGACATTTGGCTCCTGCGGCTAATGAGCAATTTGAGTAAGAGGGAAAAGAGAAGGAGAGAACGAGCGAGAGAGAGCAAGAGAAAGAAAGAAAGAAAGAAAGAAAGAAAGAAAGAAAGAAAGAAAGAGAGAGGGCATGTAATGAAATAATAAATGCTACAGAAATGAAGGTTAATTATGTACAACACTGACCTCAAAATTCAACACAGGTTTCATGCTGTTTTTACAATAACTGTTCTGCTTCCCAACATCATTAGTGTATCATTTGCATTCTGTGATTTCACTGGCGCTCCCTCTCTTTATTCGAACCGAAACAAACATAGGATGAGCTCACAACCATCAAGGGGACCTGATACACCCACATTATCTTATCTAGTCTCAGGGTATTACATTAAAGAAAAGACAAGAATTCTCTAAATGTACTCAAAATGGGAGAGGGAGGAGTGGAAAGGGGGAGCTATGACAGCATCCCATTAAAAAAAAAAAAAAAAAAAACTCTTCACAGGGAGCCGGAGACAAGCGTCGCCGCGGCAATCGATTGGAAAAGCTCAATCAAAACTCAATTTCAAAAGTAATTAGTTGGAGGTCCCGACGACAGCCGTGCGATTCCACTGCTCCGGCTCCAGTGCCAGATGAGGTGGCAAACGTCAAGCCAACACCTCATGGAGAGATGCTGTCGCCGCGCTCAGAGCCTTTTTTTTTTGGCGCATAGATCTGCCAACTGGCCAGACGCAAATAAGGAGATGAGGAGCAAAAAGAGGAGGAGGAGATGATTCCCTCAGATCCACCTCAGCGCAAAACGCAACGTCTCATCTTGTTTGACGAACAGAAATTTTCGGTACGAATGTATGTATGTGCAACACATCTCACAATTTTACAGACATCTTCCCAAATTCATTTAGGAAACTGCGCACATTTTTACGCTTTAAACATCCGTCACAGTGTTTACAATTGCTCTCCATTTTTTTTCTTCACTTTCAACTCTTGCATATGCAGACACGTTAACCAAAGAGCCTTTAAAGATTAGGTTAGTTAGTGACCCCTTTTATTTTATCAGGGGAATTCTGAACATGGCAGGGGATGGCTTCTACTGATAATGTTTGATTTAGAGGCCAGCAGGCCCCAGGCCACTCACTCAGGGTCCTATCATTCTCCCTGGGTAAGCTCTTTCAGAATCACCCCTCCTCCACTGGGCCTTATGCTGGGAAGAGGTACACAGATTGATAAAAGAGAAGGGGTGTGTGTGTATGTGTGTGTGTGTGTGTGGGGGGGGGGGTCTCTGTTTGATGTCATTAAGGGCAAGGATCTTTCAATGCATGAGGAAAGATTTGCAGATCACTTGCTTTTCAAGTGAGGAGATATCAAAGGATGGCCACTTGTTTTGTTATTGCTGCCCTTGTTGTTTTACACCCTTTCTAAAGTCCAGCCAAAGCATTGCTCCATTGACAAACAAATACTTGTTTCTGTTCAGAGGGACAGGGGTTGTGTTTATGTGTGTGTGTGTGTGTGTGTGTGTGTGTGTGTGTGTGTGTGTAGAAGAGGGTGATATATTTTCTTGTTCTTGCACTTTCTTCTGCTCATGGAAAGTCTGAGGAGGTGCAAGTGAAGTCTCTGCTGCTTGTCTGTGATAATAACAGCAAGAAAGAATGCAACAAAGTCCAACACGGAGCAACATTCTGCTTGGCCATCTGGCTTTGGCCCTCCTGTTCAACGGAACCTCTCAACACAGGGTGGTGTGTGTGTGTGTGTGTGTGTGTGTGTGTGTGTGTGTGTGAGAGAGAGAGAGAGACAGTAGGGAGGGGGGTAGCAGAGTGGTACAACAATGATTCCTGCGACACAGTCCATTAAAAAATGCCTTTCTGCATCAGCAGCCAAAGCACCTTAAAAGCACTAGGCCATATTGATACTTAACTAAGGGCTTTGCATAATGGCAAGGCAGCATTAGGGCTGAGAGAAAAAGGGAAAGAGAGAGAGGGGGGGGGGAGAGAGAGAGGAGATGGTAGGAAAGAGAGAAAGAAGGGGTGTCAGCAGGAGAGGTTGAGGGCAGAAATAAACAGCCAAATTACACTTGGTTAATTCAGAGTAACAGATCTGGACCCCGAGTGTATTGAGGGCCTTGAATTAATTCTGTTATGACAAATCAAGATAAACGTTTCTCCTAAATTGCATACGATTTAATTAATTTTGGCGATCCCAATTTTATCCTACCCCCACTCCCCCTCCCTGGCCTTAATAGTTCACATGCTCTCATGCTGTCAGTTCTGGAGTGGGCAGGCTTCAAAGTGATATTAAATAACCCAACTATTAGATTTACCTAGCACGTACTATTGGAAAAGTGCCATTTAATTACCAAGGCCTATTCAATTAAAGGGACAACATTTTCCCCCCTCAATCTCCGAGCTCCATGATTGCTAGCTACCTAAATTGTTTCTCTTCTCTGTCTCGCTCCCTCTCTCTCTCATTCTCTCTTTCTTTCTTTCTTTCTCTTTCTCTATCATGCTCTCTCGCCTACACTCACAATCTCTCTCTCTTTCGCTCCATTACAGTAACCCCACACATATAATACCACCTCTGGCATATACACAAAATGATCCAAAGCAATCATGGCTTCGGCTCCAACCCCCTTCACTTTAAGGCTAAAGCTCACCAAATCTGTATCATCTGTGGGCTTCCAGTGTTTTGCGTTGAATGTTTGCATGCACACACACACTCACACACACACACACACACAGTGAAAGCGACAGCCCTGTGCATGATTGATATGTGATGGCTATCATTCCAGGTCATCTGCAGCATCTCCTATTAGGCATAATGCGATGCATCTTCACTCATGTGTCCAAATCAATCCCTCTACCTTTTTTATCCCTCCTCGTCTACATCCTCTTTTTGTCACCCCCACCCCCTTTTCAGCAAAACAACATTAGCTGCATTTGTGACTGCATGGACATATAACAGCATTATTTACACTGTGAGGGCAATTTAATAATCCATTACAAAAATAAGAGTGGCTCCTTTAAAGCCTTGGAGGCATCTGGCCTTTGCAATAATCCTCCCTCTCTCCCTCTGTCTTTCAGTCCCACACTCCCCCTCTCCCCCTCTTCGTTCTTCGCTCTCTCCATCTCACTCTCTCTCCCTCTTTCCCTATCTCTCGCTCCCTCCCTTCCACTCTGTCTCAAAAGCCAATTTGGTTAATTAAATGTTTTGTTTGCAATGTGGCTCTCATTCATTTCGGACACATCATTGGGAGCAGAGTGGAGCCAGGGACCAGATCTCATTAGATAAAACCCATCAGGGCTAAAGGAAAATGGAGGGGGACTCTAATTAAAGCTTTTAATTGTGTGGACTCACTGTCAGATGTTTTCCTTTGTGTGTGTGTGTGTGTGTGTGTGTGTGTGTGTGTGTGTGTTTCTCTTATCTCTTATCCAGATCACAGGCTTGTGCCGAGCTGTGTTTTAGTTCTATTCTTCCAGTGAGGCACACTCATTACAAGTGGAAAGGTGTTTCTTTTCTCCTCTCTCTCCCCCCTCTCCCCAACTCTCCTCTCTTGCTTACCCTCATTTTAATTAGGTTGTAGGCCCCATTACCAGTGAGGTGTCCCTTTGACTTGATCCCAAGCAGAAAGTGGAAGGCCACAGTTGAAAGTTTGGGCTCTTCCCACCACCTCTCCATTTCTGTGTCTCTCTCCCCTCTCTCCCTCTCTCCCATTGACACCCATCCATCTGAGGTTTGGGCAACTATTCAGAAACCAGCTCCTGCCAAAGAAGTCATTCTTCGACGGCAAGAAAAGTTGAGTTCACACTGTAGTTTACACATTCTTCACACTGTCAGCCTGCTGCGCGGACATCCAAGATACCTTCAAATTTGTGTACCAGTTTTCTTAACGATTGATTTCTTGCGCGGTGGCAGTTTTCTTAAATAAATATCCATAGCAAATAGCAAAGACTGATGCATACAAATGCCATGACATAGGTCTAACTCACTGATCTTTGAATAAAAAAAACTAAAATTAAACACAAGCGTGATTATCATTTTTGCACACTTAAAGTATCTCTTCCTAAATGTTAATAATTAACTGAATAAACTCAGTAAAACCCATCGCAGTGAGTAAGCAACTGTTACCAAATATCCCCACTGCCGGGCACTTTTTTTCTCAACTCCCACTCCCGTATGTCCTTCTCGGGGTAAAGGAGTCGAGTGAGTAAGCGGTCAGGCAGTCAGGGGAAGCCATGCCACATTAGCTGAATGAGAGAGCCGTCACCGGCCTCTGCTAAAGTGTCAGACGCACTTACATAAATATTTAAAAGGGTCCTTTTTGCTAATTAAATTGTCCCTTTCAGATACAGAAAATATGGCGGACCAGGGGTGAGCGAAGCCCTTTGCGAATTCACCTGAGCTGAAGGTTAGTGCCGCTCAACATCATAGAAGTTTCTAGTGTCTTGTAAAATAATAAAGAAAAGAATATAGAGGCTAGCCTTTTCACTCCTGTGACTAAATGGAGAATGTCAACATGTCAGCAGTTTGAACTCTGTTTCTCATTTTTCCTAACAAGAAGAGAAGCTTCTCGGAGCTCGCTTTTAAGCAGACATGTTGATGGCAGAGTTTTAACATGTGCACTCTCCATGGAAAGTGCATTCCAAACCCCAAAATAAGGTCATTAAAAAAACCTCCAGGAACTTTTTCCTCTCCCATACTTCTTATTCCTTGTGTCAAAAGCAGCATAGCCTTTGAAGCTACCCTGACAAATTGTCAGATTTTTCCAATGCAAACCATGCATTCAATCTCCTTCATATCAGATCACAACACTGTCATTAGCAAATAATTATCTCACACCAGCTGTCTATGCCTGTGCCTACCCTCACAGATAATAGAGCTGTGTTTATGCAGTGTCTCTAAAAGGATCCAAATAAAACATTCTAGCAAAGACACTTGCCTTCACCCATACACACACACACACACAAACACACACACACACACAAGCTAATTTCTGCAGGACATTCTGCTGCTATTTGAGTCAACCAGTGCTTTAACCAATCCCCCCCCCCCCCCAAACACATGGACACACACACATGCACAAACATACGCATACACACACAGACCTGATGTAGTCATTTCTGCAGAGGATCATGCCGCTCTTAGTGTAGCAGGAGGTGCCAATCTCGCCCAGCTGGGCCTGGCAGCAGGAGCACTTAAGGCAACGACTGTGCCAGTAGCTGTCCATGGCGTAGAGCAGAAAGCGGTCTGCGATCTTGCCCCCGCAGCCGGCACAGCGCTTCCACGAGAGGGAGCCGGCTCCTACGGGCGGTGGCTGGGTAGTTCCTCCTGGGTTCACCATTGTCCCTGTTGTTTTGCACACACACACACACACACACACACACAAACACACACACACACACGCACGCACGCAAGTTCATGCAGACATGTATCCGAGCACAAACATACAGGTATTTGCATATTCACACAAGCGTGAATATACAAGCATGCACGCACACAAACACACACACACACACACACACACACACACACACACATACATACAGGACAGGGAGCAGAAAAAGTAACTATGGTTAGGGGAATAGGTGTACAATACCTTTCAACCAAACACAAAATTTCAACCCTTTTTTTGTTTGTGTGAGGCCACCACATACATCCTGTGAAGCTAACTGGGCGCTGTATTAGTTTCAACAGCACAGCACTGAGGCTTATTGTGATTAGGCCACAGCACTAATCAGGTCCTGGGAGGCCTCAATTATTCAAACAGTCTGTGAATTAAAACATTTAGCAGGGCCTCTGTGAAACCTGCCTGTCACCTCCAATGTCCTCAAGCCAGTGAAGGCACAAGATCAAAAGCAGGGCAGTGTATGTATTGACTTTGTCTACAGGCACTCAGTAAGGAAACAATGGGAAAGACACACGTAGTTGAGTGTACACTGATTGGGTTTTGTGCAGTTATGCAAAACTCATATACAGTTTCAAACTGAATTAGCTCATAAAGCCTTTGCCTAATTTTCAATCTTTGTTCTTTTAGGTTCTTTTACAATCTCAGTTGTTTACATTTTAAAACCTCTTTGGTCCCTGTGCAAATTGTTACCCACTGCCATCACATTCAACAAAGAATTGTGTAGTTTTGTCAAGCTATAGATAAAAGATTAAGATAGTATCATGCTTCACTGGTAAACTGCCATACACCCAACGTGACCACCTTGATGCCAGGCATCTCTTCTATCTCTTATTGGCGATGTAATTTTTGCACAGTGACTTAGTCTAACTCGCAAGTGTTGGAGGTTTGGCGCGCTTGTCTTGTCCTTGATCTCCCACCTCGTTGCTAAGGTCGGCTCCTGACTTGCACGGTGATGAATACCCTCTCACTGATAACAGTAACAATTAAAGATCACAAGGCTTTTGTCGAGGGGTCTAAATGAGTTTTGAATAGCGTTAGACAACCAGTACTCCCTCGTTTGTTTTCATTGGATGAGTGTTGTTGAGATTGTCGCCTTAACTACTTGTTATTGCTAGTAATGGAAAAGCCATAAAAGTCATAGGAACCGTAATGCGCATACTAAAGCCAGTTCCCTGTTCGCGCAATAGTCTTTACAAACACTCAGGCCCAGACAAACATCAGTTTATATGCACGACTGTCTAAAGCAATGGCATGTGGTTCGGTCAACATCGTGGCCTACGACATGGTCTTCTGTACAACAAGTAATTAGTGTAGGAACACGTTCTTTATGATTGCAACATTCAGTGTCCCCCCCCCCCTCTTTCTCACCACCACCTACCCTTATGTTATTTGTATGCAGTACACGTAGCCTATGATTGTTTCCGTCTCCAGTTAATATATTTTAATTTTTAATCCTTTTCCAATTTCGTAGGGCAGGCAGTATTCATGGTGAGCTAAGCCAAATCTTTGTTGAAAGGTAATTAGAGGAGAGAGGACAGGAGGGGGAGAAAGGCATTGCACTGAGAGAAGTATTCACTAACCCCATTAGGGAAGGCTCTTAGGGACAAGCAATACCTCAGTGCTGATTAAATCTAAGAAGAGATGAATCAAAAAGTCCGCCCCGAAAGTGACTCCTGAGATAAATAAGATCGGACCGTCTTCAAGTTTCATTCCGAGTTGGGCATAGAGGGGATTTGGGGAGGGGGTGGGGAGCTTTTAACTTAAATGGTCTAAGTCAAGTAATTACATGGGCAGACAATTTAGGCACCGACTTGGAAGCAGCCAGGGAAATATAAAAACACAGCAACGAGTGAGGCTTTCAGCAGATCCCTATAAAATGGGAACGTGAAACAAAACAAGAACGTATTGATAAAGGTCATATTGCAATTCACAAAACACATTACAAATACTTAAATTATACTAGGCTAGTAACAATCTAAGGCAATTCTAACGCATTTAGGGTGTCAGTGCCAATAGCCTAATTAGCCTATATCTCGCGAAGATCTCAAACTGCTCGCATATATTGATCCTGTATTTTATCTTGTTACATTTTAACAATGTAACGAGAGAGTTCACTTCAAAAAATCGCTCGCATTATCCTGTGTAGTCATGAAATTCAGCCAACCAGCAACAATGTGTTCATATGAGCTGTGTTTTTTACATCACATGAGTTTATTCGAATTCAAGTTAATGTTGTAAAGTTTAGAATATTAAACATTACTGTTGAACAAACCCACCTCTTTTGTCCCTTTTAAGTGTAATGATTGGATCTTTCCGTTCACGCCGGGTTAACAAAAATGGTAAGGAGCAGTCCCACGAAAAACCGAAGGCTTGGCAAGAGCCTACAGTTGTAGCGGTGATCCAGCAGTCCGAAAGGAATCGCAGCACTCAAGTCCGTTGTATAGATAGTGCACGTCTGAATGGAGCTGAACTGCGGAGGGAAAGGCAAATGGAGCTTTCAGATTATATTTCCACTAGAGCCGTCCTGGTTTGTCGTCTCTCCTTTTCTTTCGCTGCTGCTGCTCTACCAATAATAACAAAGTTGCGTCGCTTGCTCAGTTATCTCCAGGTAGTGTCTCTGCCATACAAATGTGACCAAAATGCGCGTTCATTTATTATGGACGTCTTCCTCCTCGCTCTGTTCTCGTCGGAATGTCTCGGTTGCAGTCGGCCGTCGTTGTACATGTGTCAGTGACAGCAGAAAAATCCTAACTAAACCTCCTCTTAGTGCATGACGTCAATCACCCAGTAGCCAATCCTGCTGCTCTCCATTCAAGCGGAATAACAAATCTAGCCAATCACAAGAACGCAAAATAGACTTAGACACTTCGGAGTAAAGGAGGAAAAATGCAGTTGAGTGTGCAAGCTTCTCGCAGTTAAAACATTGTCCCCGAAGCCCTTAGAACGGCACGCCCTTCCTAACCAGTGTAGGCCAAATGACCGGCATCATAAACTTTACCGAATGTAAGTAAACAATTTAGTGTTCTAGGCTTACTTTAAATGTACATTTGGCACATTGGGTCAACCTTATAGATGTAGGCTCCCTATCATCTAGCCTATGGATGGATGGTGCCTTGTGCAAATCGTAAGACAGCACACAAAACAAGTGCCTGTTGTGTTTGGGCTGGGCATGTTTGGTAGTCGCCTGCTGTCTGAATAATTAGTTGTTTCAGAAGCAGCGTCTTTTTATACGTTCTCTAACATGTTTAAATCTACGTCGAAGTCCACATAACCTGTCGTTTCCCCAGACAAAAAAAAACATCCACACGTTGTCTGACGTGCTGTTCTTCGAAGCTCTTGCAAGCGCTTGCCTAGTGGCGCCATCATCTGACCACTAGTAATGATTGCATTTTCTACCAGATTAAAGCTTTCGATTGCCATCAACAGAAATACTAATCCATGATTCAGTAATGGCAGTGACAAAAATAACGGTTAGTTTTTTCGTTTACTTAATTGTATGCCCATGTAGTAGGCTTACCCAAAACCTAACCATAACCCTACAGTCCACCAAAGTCCAGTTACTGAAACAGTGTAAAAGCCTGTGACCGTGGTAGACTAGAGAAACGATATAGAACTGGCCTGTACTTGCTGTTGTTGATCATATAGTCTATGTTTTATAATACAAACACAGTAGTGTGCTGCTCAAGACTTAACCTGCTGGTTACCATAGGCTTTTTAGTGACTCCGATCTCTGCATTCATACAGTTCTACTCATAATTGCAAAGTCTCTCAGAAGAACCTCTTCAATTAATAATATAAAGATATGGAAACCTTCTAAATATCTGTTGCATTGCTCAGGATCTTTAATGAGTTAACAACAACGTGGATCTTTTGTTGCGACTTTGGAACAGTCTTTCACTGCCAACACAATTACTCACTATAGTCATGAACACAGAAAGGTGATCAGCGCAGACAATAGTCCTCAGTGTTTGACTCATGGCTTCATGGCACAGTACATGTCCTCTTTTACATGCCACACACACAGATTGGTGTCTAGGAAATGTTAATCATCCTCAGAGAAGACATTGTGTAGAGCTCTCAGGAAGACAGATGTTTTGGTGGCAGGACAAAAATAGTCTTGAAATTAATGAGAAGTGGCTTAAACTGCCATGGCCATATCTGAGGATGTTATTGTTATTACTGAATAAACACTTCTGGAACATACCTGCCCCAACCAACATTTAGAAAAATGTTCAAAAATTTTTTAGATTCAACATTATATATATATATATATATATATATATATGATAACTTTATGCCTCCAGCAGTAGATTGGCTCGAGTAGATACTGACAAGGGTTAGTGGCTTTGTGCTCTGTGACATTGAACAAAGTTGGACAGGGCAAAGAGCCTTAACATGACAAAACAGTATAATTATGTGCAGCCCCATCATTCAATAGCGGGACATATAACATTTCAAAAGGCCTCCAAAAACAGATACTAATGGTTTAATTGTCCCCCCACTCCTGCATGATTGCACTGTGCAGTCTTCTATCCCCATAGCAAAGACAACACTATTCCACCAAGGGATGGTTTCCATTCTCCCAGCCTACTCATCAATCCATCCTGCACTCACCATTATGAAAAGAGATGATGGAAAACACAGTGTTTTCCACGGAGGAATAATTAATTTATCTCAACTATTAAAACTGGAGGGAAATTATGGTATGACTTTGAATGGTGGGCGTCTCCAAGGAGAAGCTTTGTTTGTTCTTTGCCTGTTTTAATGAGCTCTTCAGAAATGGCCAAGGCAAATGACTTACTTCTCGTTCTGTTTTTCTCCTCTTCTTTATTTTTTTTTTGCAATATGATAGTTCCCTTACAATGAAAAGGGGGTGCCTGGGGGATCCCCATGAAAATTGTACACGTCCCTCAGACTGAAAGTGCACGCATGCATACACATGCGCACACACACACGCACACACGCACTCAGTGATCCTCTGATGTCCTCACATTATGATTACAAACAGTGCAGATAAAAGTGTGCAACAATGTGGAGCAACGCTATTAAAATCCTTAAGAAGAAGAGGGTGGTGGTGGGTGGGGGGAGTTGGGTGGTTGCACTGTATTGATACCCCCGACAGGTCCCGTCTTTTAAGAAGGAGAGAAAAAAAGTGACTCCACCTCATAATGAAGTTTCAAGCCCCAGGGGGTCAAGAAGGGAGAGCTGCTAAAAGACCCATATTCAGTGTGATGTTTCACTTCAGCTACTCACTCTTGACAATTCTATTATCACATTATTGTGCTGCAAGACAAGCTCTTGCATCCAACTGTGCTGGGCCAGACCAGCCACTATTATTTACCGTTCCATCATATCCTAGACAAAAAAAAGTATTACTTTGATACCATGTCCATCCTCAGCCAGGGAAATAGGTGGTTAAATACTATGTGCTTCACACTGTGAGTAACGCCAGTCAGTTCATAATGTGGTGCTGCACGTTGCAAAGTCCCAAAGTGAAAAGGAAATATCAAAGATAAAACACATAGTATGCAACATCTTGATAATTACTTATAAATTCTGATGTGCCTCTACTCATTTCCCAGTAAGCGCATGAAGTCTGGTACAAGTCTATGAAATGATGCACCCTGTAATAAAAAGTGCTGTAATAAACAGTATCATAGTAGAATAGAAAACAAATGTACACAAACGTAAAAAAAAAGGCACTGGTATTAACAACTCTGATCAATTTAAATCACCTCCAATGCAATAGCAATGACTGTTGTAAATAGTGCAATGAACACTGTTTAAAGGAGCATTCTAAGGATTGTAGTCATGCACAGCAGAGCATGCCCCCCATATGTTTAATATAACATTTAAGAGGCTGACACAAACAGCAATTACATTCTTTGACTGACAATCGGGTGACCAAGGTTCGATTCAGAAACCCTGTGTTGCGAATCTGTGGCCACCCTAATAGCAGTCAACTTTACTTAATATGTCTCACTCTTTCGGAACGACAGGAATGTCTACTATAGCTTGTGCCTGCCAGTTCTACAAGTTCACTGATTTTCAGAGGTAAACTCAAGAAAATGTAATGGCATCTACACACGACATACAGTATATGCCTTTACTTCCAGCCACCAAGCTCCGTCCCTAGTCTTTGTAAATGTAGGGACATTTCAAGTGATAATTGCTGTTCGATTGCTTGACTTGGTAATTTACTACCTGCGCGTCGCACTGGCTTTCTGCCCACCTCTCCCAAGTGACACAAAAAAACTTAATGGGGTGTGTAACTCCTAGAAGCGCTGAATGGCAGATCTCAAGATGGATTGAGTTCTCCACACTCCTCACTGCACTCACCCATAGCCTCGCCTCGTCCCCTTAATATGCTCATATTGATCTCCTTGAGTGATCTGTTGTCAGGGGAGGGCAAATAAGTGAGTTTAATTAAACATAAATCAATATATTCTTAATAAATAGCCGCATTGACTGAAAATGAGGGGCAAAACAACAGCCAGAAAAACAACAACAACAAAAAAAACTAGTCAAGACATCTCTCAAAGATGTCGAGGAGGGGAAGAGGAAAAAAACAAAACTGAAGAACAAGAAATTCTCACTCCATCAGAACTTCATCTCTTCTCTGAGATCATTAAATACAGCACTGTATCTGTGTCAGGAAGAAAACAAGACTGATGATGGAGCTTCTCTGCTGCAGGTCTCTGTAATGATCTGATACCTTCTTTGACTGTGATTACATTTCTTTAAGGGATGGTAGCGCCATGCTCTGGCATGGTATCGGATAATTGGCTATTCTCAGCACAGTTGACTAATCTGGTAAATTGGCCTAGTACAATTATCAAGCCATGTAGCGAGGAAACTGACGGCGAGGAGCCCATTGATCCTTCATTTCCAGATTAAAAACCCGAAGAAGATATCGAGTAAACAAAGCAAAGAGGCCCTTTTTCTCTCGGAAAAACACTCTCTGCTGTAATTGATGTTGTAGTCTTTTGTCACAGTGCGAAGCAGGCTGCTTCAGAATCTTCCTCCTATTGGTGGGGCAAGGATCCCACCCCAAATGCTCTTAATTAAAGTTGGCACCTGACTCGGCAGGCGAGTGTAATTATGTTTGTGAGTGCTGCCGGTGGAACTGATCACGCGATAATTTCCTTTGTCAGAGACACTGATTTGAGAGACACCAGAAGCAGGAAAAATGGATCAAAATGGAAAGGATGGAAAAGATGAGATGGAAACTACAGAGCATGCTCAGAAGACAAGAAGTGAGCCTTGATGAAGATGGGGCTCAGCAAGGAGTTTGATTACAAACACGCACAAAAAAAAAATATCCACAAAAAACATCCTCGCCTCCAAAGCTTCTTTGGTTAAATGTGTCATCTATATGAAGTTTGATAATATGGTGTGTACCACACCAGTGCTCATAACAAGGCCAATTTTCTCATGTCAGAGGTGTAAAATATTCAGACAAATTTCACGAGACATTGTATATGTGCTTGCATAGTTTACAAGTCATCTGGATCATTTCCAAGGGTATAGAGTGGTATGTTCATTTAATATAATTAATTTAGGGTTAATTTGCAATACACTGCATGCTTGTAAATGTAAATTACAGCTGCCTTGCAAGCTATGTTAAACTGCAGCATTAATAACTGACTGATAATTAATGACGCCTTGTAGTCTATTTGTCTAATAACCATGACCCAAGCACAAGAGTATGTCAAACAGCATACAGTACAACTGCGCTGTTGCGCAAGCTATGGATGTGTGTGTCAATACTACACGAAACTTCAACTGTCACAAGTGTGAGATTCAAACGGTGTTACAGACAAGAGCAGTTACATGATGGCACTTTTGTAATGCCGTAATTTATAGGTGTATACCAATGCACTCTCCTGAGGCCAAATGTCTAAATGGGTTGCAAACGAAGCTATATTACAGGACTATTTCCATACTTAGAAAACTGATCAGCAGTCACCTGAGCTTGTGTCTCCGGTTGCAGGCCACTGTAACATAAGTGAACAACAAAAGCCACCAATGTCACTTTCATTACAAGTGCACTGGCTCAAGAGGACACTCAGTTTTACACACACATACTCTCACACGCATACACACACACAAACGAAGAAGCTCAGTCTCAGTCGCAAACACACACCCACATGCGAGCAGGGAGCACCTTCCCCGGTCCCCGTCTATGGCGCCTATAATTATGCTGATCAGTCCATGCCGTCGCCTTCCTCGGCATCACTCTAATGAAAGCTCGCTAATCCTTAATGAGTCGCTATGTCTTGTGATAAATTTCATAATTATTCAAGCCAGCGCGACGGGAGATGAAAATTCATCAGTCAAAGCAAATTAGCCCGGGCTCCATTAGGATGCCGCTTCTTGTAGGGACACTCGCTTTATTAGTCCCGCGCACCCATTGCTGTAATTGGGAGCATATTTCACTTGGCTGTGGACCCACTTCACTGAAGGACTGCTTTTATCCTTTTTTATTTACAATGTCACTCGTCTCGGCACGCCACGACACTGTGCGGCCTTCGGTGTAAATTGAATCTGGGAGCCGGCTACTCACCCCCCCACCCCTCCCTCTCTGAGAACATACTGAACATGTAGGTGGACAGATGTGATTATTCTCAGTGAGAATTTACAGGGCATTAGATAATGAAAATGTTCAGAAGAGGAAATATACTGGCGGCGGCTTTATTTGTCCACGCCAGATACTTTCTCCTGCACATCATCGTTAGCAAATTGTAGAAAGCGGATGAGAGAACTATGCGACATCCAGGGGCCCAACACGGGGTTCCCATGCGATCACATGGATTCCCAGGCTCCAAGAGAGCGGCAGGCGTTGTTGGGGCGTCTCTTTCCTCCCAACTCAATTACCATTCTTCCTGTCACTGTGGCTTCAAATAGAAAGGAAGATGAAAAATATGATTTCTTCGGCTCCTTAATGCCAATTAAATGGGACTGCGGATGAATAGGGGGCATTGTCCCTGTGCATGAGAGTGTGTGTGCACGCATGGGGGGGTGGCTTCCTCAGTTCCTGCAGGTTTGTGGGGATCAATGGGATGGCGCTGAGGGGGTAATTTTGGCAGGATGACTGACATTGGGCGGCCCTCACAGACGCCTCCCTTGTTTGTCCGGGGGACCTGGGACAGCCCTGAGGGTGTGCTCTGTGCCTCTGTCAGTCCTCAGTCTCAGCCCTGGCGTCTTTCATTGGGTCCTCTTAACAACGCTGTCTTCTCAGTGACAACCTGCAGACATGTCGGACGAGAAAAGCATTCTTTGGGCCGAGGGACTGTGCTGCGGGAGGCTGAACTAATCCTCTCCCCCTTGTTCCTCTGCCATCGCTCCTGTCATGTCCCATGCCGCAGCGTTTCTTCAGGCCATGTGTAGCACGCAGAAACACACACACTTTACCTGGGTTGAGGTTGTCACTATTCCTGCTACAAGGTGTCCTAGCCTAGGACGGATAAACAAGCACAGCACTCACACACACACACACACACGTGAATTGTCAACCTCACCATGTTCTATACTCTATCGCTTTTTGCCTTAGGTTTTTCATCATCATGTGTTTAGTATATGCAGACATCTTCAGTTGTTAGATGTACTAAATATTAGGTGAAATAACCTGACCAAATAGAACGACAAGGAGTGTGGTGAGGAGAAAGACACTGCGGCGGGGCCGTGCTGTCCTGCATCCCCCCCGAGACACCAGGGAAAACAGTGCAGCAATAACACGCTCAGGTCAGGTTACAAACACTGCTCATGATATGTGTGTGTGTGTGTTTATGTGTGTTTATGTGTGTGTGTGAGAGAGAGGCAGGCTGCAGCACTAGTTCACTGCTTGTAACCTTGGTTGGTGCTTTTAAAAAAACAGGCCAGCGGATCAATCTCCAATCAAACCCAGAGGGCAGTGGCAGCGAGGCCACCGGTCAGACCTAATTGAATTAAAACACATTCAAGTTTACGGTGATGGGCTGGTGATAGGGGAAAAGTGATAAGGTGATTGATGAGCTTTTTATTAGATCAGGACGTGAGGAAGACAAACAGGCGTTTATCTCAGGAGGCAAATAGTTAACGTTCAGATCTTCTGACAAGTAAATCATGAGTGAGTAAGAGGGGGGGGGGGGGGGGCAGTTGCATGAGAATCATTTTCATTTTATTTGTATTTTTGTCGCCACCCTGGACCCAGCTGTTAGATTAGATGGGCCCACGTTGTCATTCAGTTGACAGAAGTTAATTGGCTTTGCCAGCAGAAAGAACCTGAGCCCCAAAAGAGAGGAGGGGAGGTGGGGGGGGGGGGGGGGGTGGGGGGGGGTTGGTGGTGGTATGGGGACGACGTGGAGGCCTTGTGGAGATTTCGGCTCAAATCCTCTCAGTCTGGCCGTGTCACACCACCGCCCTAATCTCTCCATCTCGGACCTCATTACAACTGTGTTTGTCCAAAACAATGGGCACAGAGTAATGAAAGAGGCTGCCATGCTGCCAAACAGATTGGAAGGTAATAAAAAAAAAATCAGCAGCACAGAGTGAAAGGAGAAAACACACACACACAGACAGGAGTTTTACACATACACACACACACACACTAACATAGAAACCCCTGAAAATAGCACCCTTATCATCCCCTGCTTCATTTAGATTTGATTACTGTCGGATTATAATGCAATCACAACACTGTGTGAGGGGTAACCATGGCAACCGGTTTTTAACTGTTTATCTTGCCACAGATCTTAATTTAAGTTTGAACACTCCAGATCACTCAGATGGGAAAGACACAGGGGAGAGGGAGGGTTGTGGACAAAAAAGGAAAAAGAGAGAAATAGAGAAAAGATTCAGGGGTGTGTGTGTGTGTATGGGTGGGGGGGTACAGGGGGAAAAGGAAAGGGGGGGGGGCTAGTGGGAAAGAACATTGCAAATGAAAAAAGGCAAAAGAGACAGACGCCTTCTTGTTCATCCTGTTGTATTTCATATGCGATTCAATTTGTCTTTCAGAGAGAAAATCAATTTCTGATGACAATCCGCCGCACGGGAATGAAAGCCGCAGCGCTCCCCTGCCCTGGGAAAGAGAGGCAGAGGGAGACAGCCGCTAATCTCAGGCCGAATGAATCATTCGCACTTATTTGGACATCTGTGTTAACTTTCCTTTCTCTCCCCTCCCTCTCTTGCTCTCTCTCTCTCTCTCTCTCTCTCTCTCTCTCTCTCTCTCCCCACCCTGTGAAAACTTTCCCTCGTCTTCAGTGGTTTTATTAGAAGTTGTGGCAGGTGGCTGGGACTGTGACAGGACAGCAGGAATGCTGTGGAGAGACACAGAATCTCATTTAGTCCTCGGACAAGGGAAGCATTGCACTTTCCGAAAGTCTTTTTCACACACTGGCGTCAGCGCAGGGCCCTGAGCACTCCCAAGATGTTGTTGCAGTAGAATGAGAACAAAGCTGTAGTCTTGCACAGATGCAGACAATAATATGTTTCATGGATCTATTTACTGAGCTTATTTCAGCATTACATTGTGTCCTGCTTGTATTTCTCCATAGCTTTATGTGGGGACTAAGAGAAATAAACCAGAGCTGTTTGGAGCAATCCAATCAGATTTTAAGTGTTCATGTTCCATGAAAATGTCAGCAAGAGAAAAACTAATTACAAAATAACTTTTTCTTTGCTAAATGAAATATACCTATAAAGCGCAGAATGCTTCCAAAATGCATAATATCCTTATTCATAATCTTTATTTTGGAGTAAATATGTGTTCATATTATTTAGCAATAATGTGCAGAGGTCAAACAAATGACTTTCTGTATATGATATTTCTGTAACAACATCCATACAGCTCATTAACTGTGTGCAAGTCTGTGCAAGTCTACATTTCCCCCAAAACAAATGGCCAAGGTCACCTCCTCTCCTCTCTGCCTACAGCTCTGACAGTCAGACTGATGAGGCAAGTGTGTGGTCGTGAACGGAGAAACAGCGCGAGCAGGCTCACTCTCAGCTGGAACCTTCGGAAACATCTGTGTTCATCACCCGACTCCATGAGGAAGCCCTTCACCCATCCTCGGGAACTAGCAATGGCAGAAGGGGAAGGCACGTAAGCCAGCCAATGAGATTGGAAAGGCACACGAGGGGGGAAGAAGGAGACGAAAAAGAAACCAAGGGGGAGAAAAACAGTGACTTGAATGAGTGGAGCTGCTGATCGATGGAAAGTTAATTAATGAAGTATATAGCACCATTGGCTGCGTTATGGATTTCCATGGTGATCAAAATTTCACTTTCTTTGTTCAGGTTCCTCAATGCATATAAACACTACAGCAAAAATATTGACAAGCTGTGGAGCTTTCCTCTTTTATATATTAAAATTAGACACATATTAGAATCCTCAGATTTACAATTTCAAGCCAAATCATATTCTAGAACCATCTAGAAGTATGTGCCAATCTACAATGTCCTGGAGGGAGAAGAGCTTCAGTTTACAAGGCCAACAATTCTCAAGCACACGCACACGCTTGCATACCCGCAGACACACAAAGTCACTCAGCAACTTCAAAAGCACTTAACATTCACGTCCCACCCTAAGCTTCATATTTAGGAATGTTAAGAAGATATTTAGAGTGGATTCAGTGCAATCCTGGGGCCATGAACATTTTTCTTTTCAGACTTAGTTTAACTATCTATTTAGACACATTTACATAAAAGTCCCTACTTCTGGATAACCAAGGCCTCTGCCTTTTCAGCTTCAACAATAAATGTCTATTTTGCTCCGAGTGTAAAACAGACTTCAAAGACATGTATAGAGAAACCTAATCAAGGGTGGCTGCATGTATTTATCCAAGATGACTGAATACCAAAAAGATCTTGTAGACACACCAATTAAAGGACATTAGGCTTCAAGGTCTGCCAAAACTTCATTGCTGTACTTTCAGGGTGTTGTGAAAAGAAAAACATTCTCCAATTTAAAAGTAAATGTATAACTTGCTTGTAAATGGTTAGAAGTTATTGCAAGAGGCCAAAAGACTTCTGATATTTGAATCACACAGCAATAAGATTAGAAATGCAGTTATATAGAAATGATTTCACAATGTTACACACAGAAACACACATTCTAACACAGAGAAAGATTAATTGGACCACACTGAGTGCTGATTTTCCTCTCAACTAGTCAATATTATTCTGATTATATATTATTCTTAATATTAGGGAAAGGGAGACCACTAGTATTTTGTACCTTTAGTGTTTCCATAAGTAGTCAGGCTGTGTAAAAGTTACACTTGTGGGGTAAGTGAATATACACTCAACAAAAATATAAACGCAACACCTTTGTTTCTGCTCCAATTTTTCATGAGATGGATTCAAGGATTCAAGGATATTTATTGTCACATACTTTTTTTAAAAGATAAAAAATGTAGTGAAATGTAGATGTTGTCTGTCTATTGTGCATTAAAGAGAGAGGGTGAAGAATGAGGTAAAGAGATAGTGTAGAGAAATGGGAATGGCCTACAGTATGAAGTAAGAGTGGAGAGGCAACAGTAATGTCATAACTACTACTCCCAATCATTAACAAGGGGCACCCAAGAGCAACAGGGGCAAGGAAAAACTCCCTCTGAGGAAGAAACCTTGGGCAGAACCACGACTCAAGGGGCCAAACCAACTGCCAGAGGTTGGTGGAAGGAGTGGGGGGGGGGGGGGGGGGGGGGG
>JAGFZM010000045.1:1587300-1695460 GCA_017657215.1 Limnothrissa miodon
GGGGGGGGGGGGGGGGGGGGGGGGGGGGGTTGTGTCATTATGTATGTTGGTGGGGAGAAGGAGGGCCAGCTACACCACACTACAATACACTGCACTAAACCACACCACACCATATTACACCAAACTACACTACACCACACCATATTACACCACACCACACTACACTACACCACACTACACCATCCAACACTACACCACACTACACTGCACTACACCACATCAACAGTACACTACCTTCCACACCCCATTAAGTCACCATGGGTTTATGGACATAAAGATTTAAACTTCCAGCAGACTTTATATCCAGCAGGCCTACATTGATAGAGCAGCTTGAAACTGGGCCATAAAGGCATTTTTATAGAAAATATTACATGGCAGAGCTGTCCCAGAGACTGTCTCAGTCCAACCGTTTACCCTATTTTTGATGTTAGCAGTGCTGCTAATATCAGCATGTAAGCTGTAACATTAGCCTGAGGATTTGACCTAAAGCACCGGTATGTCATGTTTGCAATGCACATTATTCATTATCATCAGAAGATGTGTTGTACTGTATGGCTAATTAAAAGCATAGGTAAACAGTAGCCCAATGGTCTTTAATCACTAAAATCTGGTTGTAGTGTATTGCTAATGTTAGCATACCTTACTTGAATTCAACATGAGACACTGTAGCAATCCACAGTGTTGATGATTTTTGGGTCTATTCAAATAAAGGTAATAAAATAGACTGTAGTTAACTGCATACCTCACTACAAAGGTATGCCTCACTAAACTAATATGACATTATGTCAACTGTTAACCAGTAAATCGTAAAGCATAGAAAGTATTGTCATAGGCAAGCAAGGCTTTGTCCAACCCATGTCATCTCCTTACCCTATAGGGAAGGATTAAAGCAGCACCAGGCAACATTTTATGCTGTTTTTAGGTCAATTTACTATCTTAATAGTAAAGGACGATAAAATAAAGGTAATAAAATAAATTACTATCTTAATAGTAAATTAGGTTAGGGAGAAATAGGTGCACAGTACTTAAGACAGAGTATAGAAGGTTCTATACTCTTTGTTTAAGATAGTAAACTTGTACGTTCGCAGTCCACTAGAAGGGTGTGGGTATCCTATATGCTACTGATTGGCCTGTCAAGTGAGGATGGGTGAATGGGTAAACAGCTTATCCGCACAAATCTTTGTCCTAAAACACCTCTCGTCCACACAGAGCGGGTGGAAACGCATCTGTAAACGGCAAAATTTGAAAACGGGTCCCAGAGTGGATAAATTTGAAAACGCCGGTTTTCGTGTAGATGGGCTAAACTGGATACATTTTTGGTGAATTGCATCATCGCGTCTCCCCTGTCTTAAGGCGCATGCGCAACGATGCTCTGGGGTGCGTTTCCCAAAAGCATCGTTGCTAACCAAGTAAGAAACTTTGTTGGTTGCAATGCAATTCCCAATTGCCAACCAACTTAGTTACTAACTGGTTAGCAACGATGCTTTTGGGAAACGCACTCCTGGGGGTGCGTTTGGTTCTGCTCATTTCAAATGTCTATGAACTAACTAAGATATGAAGGTACCATCCATATGATACCCCCAAATCAAAAAATTTAAGTCCTAACTCCATCTCTCAGCTTGTTACACAAAAAATCTCTAGAATCGAGTTAAGCAGTTAAAGATGCCAAAATGTAATTTAGAAGATGAGGATGTTTTTCTCAATTCTTTAAAAAAATACCCACAAATTTCACACAATAGACCTACCCACAATACGATTCCCAGACTACCACCCAGGTACTACCACTGCGCTACTCAGCTGCCCAACTTTGCAGCAATGACAGAAACATTGCCCAAATGGTGTCAGTCGGCTCTGACACAAGCTCAAAGCTATCTAATCTTGTGAGCCTGCATTCCAAACCGGCCTATGAGGGAAGGTACTAGGAATAGTGTCTGTTTTACTTAATACAACTGGTTTAATACAAATCCTAGGGATGATAAACTTGTTGCAAGCTTTTCAAAGAATCCAAAATCTCAGAGAGGGTTCTCCACTGTTGAAAAGGAAGCTAGCAAGGAAACTAGCTGTTCAAGTGTCTTTGGAGTGTTTTTACATACCAGTTACATACCATTTTGGAGATCTCAGAGAGCAATGCATGCCAGGGCACCTTAAATTACAGAGTGAATGGAGGCTCTCTCAGAATATCAATTTCCTAACACAGTTATAGGCTGTACTAGTTTGTCATCACCAAGAACACAACTGAAAACGGAACTGAAATCACACATTTATTACCTTATCTGTCAATGTAACTTTAGAAAAATAATCATCCTTGGTTCCAGTTAAAAAGTGTTTTAACCCCCTTTTCTGAAATACACCATTATATTGTGTTTATCTGAATGCAAGTCAAACTGGCAGTCAAATATCCACCCTCTTTCAACCCCAAAGGGATGAAGTGTTACCAAGATATTATTTATGTTTTACCATATTGTTTACAGGATGTTTTTGAGCGCCAAAAATGACATTTCTTTGTGCATGACCCACTCCACCTGCAGATGTAATCACAACCAGATTTCAGCTGTTGTTTTTTGCTCCCCTCCCCCCACCTATTATCAAACCTCCTCACATGCTCTTTAAAAAAAAAAAAAAAAAAAAAAAAAAAAACTCATAATGAGGTCGCCTTCCCCGGGGCAGCAACCTTTGGTCATTGAAATCATTCATCTCCTTGGACTTAAAGCTCCCTCATTCTACCCTCAAAGAACTCATAATTAACAAGGTGTGCAACACAATTGTCACATTGTAAAAGCCTGAGAGTTTGCACAGCACGGAAGTTGGGTTTTAAAATAGACTGCTCCCTAAGACCAGGGTCTGATTACAATTAGGCGAACCACTTTCCTGATTCCAAATCAATGAGGCCAAATTTCGCAGGGGCTCCCGTCAATGGTTAGCGATGAGCATCTCTCTCTCTCTCTCTCTCTCTCTCTCTCCAATCCCCTTCCCCCATGCACACAAGTGTGCATGCACACACACACACACACACACACACACACACACACACTCACACACACACACTCCCCTCCTCCCTTGGATCCTTCCCCAATCAAAAGTTTTGCTCTGTATAATTTCATGCAATCAGATTTCTCCACAGTCATCCAGCGCAATCAGGTAATCAAAGGGGGCACATTAACAAGACAAATGAAATTTAAAAAGTGGGTGCAGCCTGTGTTTGCAGGAACTTCACATAGTGAGGTGCCTGCCTCTTCCACATCAACCCCATCCAAACCCATCCAATCCTATTCGAACCTCCACCGCTCTCATCACAGAGGCACACACCCCTCGCTCTCCTCTCTCAGACGATCTTCATCACCCACGTGGTGCGGCTCTTTCCCCCCATTGCGAAAGCCACAAAAGCAACATTTGGCTTATCAGAAATAGAACGGCAGCATAGGAGCAGACTTTGGCATTTACTGTGGCATAAGGCACTATTGAAGAAAAGGAGGATTCTGGGAGGTCACTGCCATATGTTACCTTTCAGAATGTTCCATCTTTTCGATGGTAGTCACTGGAATAAACTAAATACCAGCAGTGAATTATGTGAGAGGATGAATTATCCTCCCAGGTCCTTTGAAATTGTGTGACTATCCAAAATGAAAGGAATGTAATCTAGTCAATACGGTTTCTCAAATGCATTATTAAAATGATGATAGTCTTCATTTGGCAGCGGAATTAGAAAGTAATTGTGCCCTTTAGTAATCTCTTGTTGGGGTTTGTTGTTGGGGTGCCTGGTAGAAAAAGAGGCATAGAATACACACACAGACACAAGGACACACGCATACACACAAGGACACACACACACACACACAGTCCACAAACATGAAGGTTCCTATTAAAAAATAATGACTGGGGTCAGATATGATTTTTCATCAGTTTTTTAACTGTGTCTTTTGCTGTGGGCATACAGTCAATAATGATGACCTACAAGAGGAGGAGGATGTGTTTAATATAGGCTACAAGATGTGCATTATAGATACGGTTGGTATACCTCTGTCTGTTAAGTTTAAGAAGACTGTGATCTTGAGCTTGTCAGTGTAGAATCTCAGTCAGAATTTGTTGCTAAACAAATATAGATTAAAATTAAGAATCTTAAAGTCAATGTGCACATTTGCAAACATTGCCATTATATGGTTTTAGGGGTTAGATCAGATGCCAGCTAATAATATCTGATCCTGCTTTCTTATCTCCAGTTTGCCAGAACACCAGCCATCAGATCATTGGGATATCTTTCATTCTATTAGCTCTGCAGGAGGGCCATTATTTCGAAATGAGCATAGCGCCTATGTCGATGCATTCAGGAGGCCATCTCAGTCTCCCTGGGCACAGAAAGAGCATGTGCAAGTGACAGATAATCAGGAAGAAGTCCAGGACAGATGACACGTGGAGGGTAAACATTGTGGAGGAGTAAAAAACAGGAGGGGATGTAGGTATGCTAAGAGAGTATATGGAATCCAGTGATAAAAGGGATGGTGTGGTGAATGGCAAATGTGTGGTGGATAATAGGAAGGAGAGTTTGCTTGGGGTGCTGATGGGTACCAGGTTGCAATTGCTGCAGCCATTTACAGTAGCATCAAGTGCATGAATCCTTCACTCCATCTCCCTCCCTATATCATTGGCCACCTCTCCCAAGCTGCTCTCAGCTGCTCTCACTGTCCAGGAAGCTAGACCGTTTGGAAACCGAAACATACCTCATGGAGCTAGACATGGCCAGAGGACCCCATTTCTGTTTTGTGAAGTCCAAGATGTCCAAACCTCATAAGGTTTGACGACTATTTATTTCATAATCTACCTCAGAATAGAGGTGTCCAGTCCATACTGAATATGTCTCTAATTCTCTTTTGCCAAAGTTGTTGTTGTCTGACATTGGGTGTTATGGGGTTGTCTCCTTACTTAAATGACACGCTGAACCGTTCTGATTTTCTTTCTCTCTCTCTTTCTCTCTCTCTCTCTCTCTCACTCTCTCTCTCTCTCTCGGACAGTGGGAAGGAAGGGGAAGGAGTAAGGGCTGGGACTGGGGCTTTTTCCTCAAAGGCTGCTGATTTAGTCTCATGGTGGGTGAATATGATTTCATCCAGCCTCTCCCAGCCTTATTTAAGCGCTGTATCAGAAAGATGAGGAACAATCTTGAGGATGTGAGTGAGAGATTGAACGACAGATTTTGTGTTACATTTTCTATTTAGTATCAAATGAACAGGTGCTCATAGTGGTTTAAACAACACGTAGGCCTACATTATTAAGAGTACATTTGAACAGTTAATATGTAAAACCATTCCTGGAAATATATGTAAAGCCATTGTAAATGGATTTAGAGGCTTTTGTATCTGAACTCTTCAGTTACATTTAAGGACACAATCTTTGCAGGTATTTTAGTAAGGTGGCATTCGTCACCTTATCAGTAAATTAAATCTTGGACTTTCAGAGTTATTCAGAAACAAAGTATAGGTCTACTCATTAATCATGTACCAGTTTTTTTTAAATGTTATCTTAATTAGCAAACTGCAGAAAGCCAGTTGTTAATGGCACATTTTAACAAGACAGGTCTTTGTTGTTTGACCCGGTCTTTGCCATCATTTATCATAATTGATTATTGACTGTCTTTACTCTCTCGCTCTCTCTCTCTCAGAGCATAAACCAGGTTGGTGTGAAGCAGTGGACCCAGAGCATGGCACCAGTTAAGCCTGCTGTCCTTTTAGCTTCCTGTGCTTTGAGGTCACTCTCAAATTTCCACTATAGATATCAGAGATTAACATTAAAATCCCGGTCTACCCCAATCACTGTGATTAAAAAGACTGTTACCATAGCAATGTCTGTTAAAATGGCAAGAGGGAGAGGGGACAGGGGGTGGATTGTTAGATCATCTGTCATCCACTTGCGCTAACATGTTTTGATATTTGGTTGATATTTAATTTGCATTTTTAATTTCTCAGCAGATGAGGCAGATTCCTGATTAATGTGCAATTAATTAATGGTGGGAGCAGATTGATATTGGATTGGAGGAGGCAGCCCTCCCTCCTCCCAACTACCCTCACCCACAGCAGGGTCTGTTGGACCGCAGGTCATCGCTCTGCATTAGGCCCTGAGCCACACATTTAATCTAGTGCAAAAAACACGCTCAGCATCCACACGAAGAAAAAAAAGGCATAAAACAAAATAAATTGCTTGTAAATGAATGATTTACAAATGATCACCGTGAACTTGTGGCTCGTTGTTAACAGATGTTGCTTAGTCTCCCTCGTGAAAATGGGGAAGAGGCTTTAGCTTTGAGAATTCAATGAAATAGTTGGGAGAGAAAGAAAACTCATTTCTACCTCACACTTAAAGAAACTGTTAAAGGCCTGGAAAATATGTGTCTGTATGTGTGTTCCAGTTTAGCAAGCAGGGGTCTATTGCATAAGTCACATTTGTTGGTTTCCTTTGGTGCTGTGAGCAGTTTGGCAGGCGTTGCCCTGTATTCTCTAGCGCCATAGTAACTAGACTGTCAAAGTGCTTGTTGCCTCTTCCCCCGACGGAATACATGTTATCCTCTGATTCCTAAACCTCAGCTGAAATAGCCCTCTTTCAGTGTTCAGTGTTCCGAACCCATTCTTCTTTTAATTCCAGAAGTCTACTTTTCCCCTTGCTCAAAAATAGATAATGGGCATAAATAGCTCTTGCAGATCTCGTAGGACCAGCGACTGGAAATGAGCGTGTGAGTGACTGCTTTTTATAATGGCTCATGTTGAGGGAGAGCTTTAGGCCAGAGGAAATGGAGATCTTATCTGCTGCATTAGTTGAGCGAGGGCCAGCGCTACGTAATCAGGATTATTGCACAATGGGGCCTATATGTTCCCTTTCAGACCAAACAGATAAATCTTACACATATGCGCTTAATTTCTCTCATTCTCTGTTCCATCTTTTTTCCACTTTCCATGTTTTTTATTACCTGAATACACTACTGAAAGCAAGTACATTCAACACCGACCTACCTTTTCTCCCCATCTTTTGGCATTCAAACAACCTGTTAATACCCCTTTTTTTTACAGTTTCCTAATTACTAGGTATTTACCTGGTAAGAATAAGGTAGATTTAAGAAATGACATGGCAACACATGTAACACAAGTAATGAGACTAATTACCTAGAAATACCTTACTTAACTATACCAAAAACTATTCTGCATTAATAGTAATTACTAGCTTACTGGGATACTACATTATATACCAATTACCATGTAAAATAAGATTACTCTAACTACTTAACCTGTAATAGTGCTGTATTGGCTGGCAATTGCAGCATACCTTATTTACATGGAACTTACATGAAACTTCCCCTCATTACATTAACAGGCCTTTTAAAAGAGTCTGGTCAGATTTAACCATTTATTACATATTTGAAGTTTTTTTTGGACTCCATGAGGGTATCCAAGGACATCGTCTCTCAGATTAATCTCCGCTTTGCACTGAACGGTCAGACATGGCAATAACATTTTATGCACTTCATTAACTGTGTTGCATTACTTTGTCAGCATATGTGTGTAGGGCAGTGATGGTGTATGTGTGTCTGCGCTTAGGAGTGGAACGGGTTGTCATGAGAGGTGTCAAGAAAGGTTGAGAGCCACTGGCACCACTGGAACCTATTCCAAACCCCATCCTCATACAGATGTTTAATTGTCTCTTCCCCACCATGATCCTCTATTCCAATTCCAACAGCCCTCCATGCACTTATTTAATAGAGCAGTTTACCATCATTAGCAGTTTACAAGTAGTTGCAATTATTACGACTGTGAGCAACTTCATTCACATTAAATAAACTTGCTTTATTGGTTCTGCAACGGCCCCCAACAGTTTTATTGTGGCTTATATGGTGTGCCTTATACTAGTAATGGCAAGATGAGGCTTTGTTGAAGCTTTAAAGCTTTTCACCAAAATGTGTTGCAAAAAGGTTCATTTCATGAGGCCTCACTTAAGTTTCAAATGCTCACGAAGGCCATCTAGTGGTGAATAAATATAACAGGAAACAATATGCTTATTTAAGGAAGTTTCAGGCACTTTCTATAAATTCAGGAAATAATAATATAGAATTAGGCTATGTATATAATTAATAATAATATATAATATAATTATATATTTCAATTACAATTGGGAGTGAATTTGACATTTCACCTATGGATATATTGTACATGTAGCCTATAAGTAAATTTAACATATGACAACATTAAGCTACTGATAATATTTTTACATGTTACGTAACACTGTCTAGCCTTTTAAACTATAGCATAATCCACCTTATTGGGAGAATTTTGATCAAAGTACTCCCAAACAGGCGAAAACTTCCTCTTCTTGTTCTTGTTCATCTCCATAGTCTTATCAATGCACAAGTTGCAATCCACCGCAAAAAAAAAAAAAACTTCTGAACCAACCAACCACTACCAAAAACCCATAAGTGCATATTCTTCATGGGACATCTTTACAGTAGAGATGTCCCACCAAAATCAACCTAGATTCAACGCGCTAGCACAGCAAGTTCGGCAACCGAGGCCTCAAATGTCACGTCACGTGATCTCTCCATTTTCACACACGCCTCGATACGGAGCGTCGGATAAAAATTATGTGAAATGCTCGAGACTTCATTCGAAGTCTCAATACAATCTGGCCATCACTACCTTATACCCACATTAAAAGGCACACCCCTATTTTTCCTTTTTTTTCAAAACAACAGCATACCCAAATTGAAAGCTTGACAGTTCCTACATAGTTTTAGACTCAGGGATGTGCCTCATACCATTGGAAAGGTGACACCCTCAACTTTTTTCTAGAGGAATATGTATGTTTCTGTGACATATGGACACAGAGTTATAGAGGTTGGAACTAAGTTTTTTTTCCCCGCTCATTTCAAATGTGTATGAACTAACTAAGATATGAAGGTACCATCCATATGATACCCCCAAATAAAAAAATCTAAGTCCTAACTCCATCTCTCAACCTGTTACACAAAAAATTTGAAGTCAAAAGACCAAAAGTATGATTTTTTAATATACATTTTTGAAAAATATGTTTATGCATTTTGATTGGGACTCCTATGTAAATTCCCATAGAGACTTTTTGTAAACAAGAGGGCCTACTGACATTCAAAAGTTTATAACTTGAAAACCCCTTTACCTAGAAACATAAAATTGGTTTCAAATGAAAGCCAAGACCCTGGGCTTTCATGTCAGTTTGCTTGATTTGAAGTTACTCCTGGCATTAAATGACACAAGCATAACCATCAAAAAAACAAAAAGGGGGGGGGGGATTGGCTGTGTATGGATCTGCTTGCTCAATTAAAAACCTATTTCTGATCCCTGGTGTTGTGTATTCAGTGAGATGAGTCAGATTCACCTAGGCCGTGCCTCTTTCCTTCTGGGTGACAAAAACCAGTTCAACTCCTTCTGAACAGCATTGTTCCTTGATGAATTTTTTTTCTTTTTATATCTCCATCATTATTCTCAAGGTGTTTGAATGCGAAGACTATCTAGCAATGTCCCAGTAATGAATGTCCAGGAGAGACTGTGCCTATTGTTTTCCACCACCACTTCCTAAACCACAGGGCTGAGCTGTAGTCTCATACAACAAATGACCTGGTTTAGCAGCCACTGCTAGCCACAGCGTAGTCTTTTGACCTGCTCCAGGGCAAGTCTTTCGGCTCGACTCAGCTCAACATTTCCTCCTCCTTGTCTACACACGCACTCTGCTAAGTCAGCTCTCTGTGAACATGACAAGGAGGTCTTGTTTTTCTTCTTGTCTGAACAATTCCATTGACAACTATCAATATGAGCTGACGTCACTACAATACACTTTTCTTGTTTTTACTTGTTTATTTATTTGAAATGCCTCTACAGTATTTGACTGAGTATATTCTAATATCTTTTATTATTTGTTTCGCAACCAGAAAGCTTAAACAACAAAAGAAACCATCCAGGCGGCAAAAATCCTAAGTAACATTTTCATATGTTTCTATTCAGAGGGAGGATTGGAATAACAGTGCGTTTATGAATCAACATGAATTCTGAGTAGCCAGACAATCTCATAAATATGTGTTGCATTTAGTGGTCAGAGGAGAAGGAGAGAGAGGGGGAGAGGAAAACAAGAGTGCGTGAGAGATGGAGAGACCGAGAGGGAAAGAAGTGAGGGATAAAGTGAGGGAAAGAGGGAGCCTTTGTTCGGGGGCCTGGATCACAGGAAGTGAATAGAGAAGGACAGTGAGTGACACTCATCCTGAAGCATTCGGAATGCTGGGAGACATATTCTGTTTTGATCCCACGTTGTTGACGGATCAGTCGGAGAAAGGCAAATTGGGATCAGGTCAAGGTTTGATGACAACAGGGGCAATTTTGATGTCCCCCCCCCCCCCCACACACACACACTACACCCCGACCCCATCTATCCCAGCTCTCCTGCTGCACGTCCTATTCAGGCTGTGTCCATTGCCGCAGCAGCCTAAAAGCCTTTCCATTGGACAGGAAAGGGGATCTGGGAGCTAAAAAAAACGTCAGAAAAAATGGAAATGGAAAATATCAAAAAAAAGAAAGGAAGCCTCTCATAATAGTGTGTTAGCTCTAGTGGATGTAAAGGAAGAAAAAAAAAGTCAGTAATGGGAAAAGCGGTCCTCATTGAGTCTAAAGGGGGTTTCCCTCACCCCACCCTCAGCTTGTTAAACAAGATAAAGCTTTCATTAAGATGGGGGCAGAGGGCACTAGTGGTTGTCTTGTTGCCGCAGCGCTGAAGAGTGAGTTTCCTTGTTTGTCGCCACCGCTGGCTTTGATGAATGCGCTCTCTTGCCATGTTTGGGGCTGGCCCTTCGGGACAGCTCAGTGGACCCAGGGAATCTGCTCACAGAAGACACAATTTATGTCCTTGTCAGGAACCTCCCCCCCCCCCCCCCCCCCCCAAAAAAAATGAATGTGCACACACAACAAATGCTTTCTGTCTCCTTCTTTCTGTTCCCTGAATCTCCATCCATCCCTCTTTTTCTCTTCCTGCATTTTTATGGAAATCAAACGATGCTCAGAGGAAAAAGGACACCGGTGTTTTCATCAGCGGATGATTAATTCGGCAGTGCTGAGCCATGTGCAAAGTGTTACATCGGAGCCGCTTCCAGCTCCATATTGAGTGTAACCCTAACCTCAAAGGCCACAGGGCCTGCTGGTGTTTAGAATGTATTAGTGGAACAAACTCTTCACTGTACTCTATTTACAAATCCTACCCAGGGATGTATTAGTTGCAGATGTGGCTATGAAATTGCCTTGACCAAATTCATACCAAAGTAATAAAGGTTTTGTTAGTGTAAGAGATTTTTTTCCCCTCCTCTCCCCCAATCCTCTCTCTCTCTCTCTCTCTGATAGTTTGCACTAATTTTTTATTGTAGGAGTGGCAGTGAAGAGAGGATATTGCACATGGCCTGAACTATGGTCTGTGGAATGTTTTTTTTTTTTTTATGTAAGTCCAGTTTTATCACATATTTTTGTAGGAAGGCTTTACACACCTACATAGAGTCATCAGACACTGGGAGAGAGGGGGAGCTGTCACACATGTAAACTTTGCACACTGGATAGCTTCTCCATAACAGCAAGCCTTTGCGCACACACTTTCTTCCAGTTTGTAGGTCTGCATTTTCAAAATATGCATACGTGCAAAAGATATAGAATGGAGCACATTTCATAAATGTGACGACACTAGAGTGGATTTATTTAATTCTGAGTCCACTGAATAGTGCTATTGAACTATTTAACTGAAGTTATTTAGTTTTTACATGAATAGTGATTTAAAAAATAAAGAGGATGCCAGAGTTATTTTGTAAGCCAGTGGTGATAAACCGTTTTTGAACAAATACCCCCGAGTCCTCATGGCAACCCTTGCTGCCCCTCATCTACACACAAAAACATATTAAAACAAATAGACATCAACGGCCCCTATTTGTGGTAGAGCACCTCATTTTAACTAGCTCTTTCACAGTGCCGCCCAGCATTGTCAAAACACCCCCCTCAAAAAACACTGATCTGAGCCATTAAAGAAGAATAATTCAAAACAAAATGTTTGACCTCCTCCTCCCGTCCTCATGAAACGGTACAAGCAGGCCCAGCTATTGAAACAAAACAGTCATGGAATTCAATAGTAGTATTATGAGTCCCAGTATGCTAGATCTGATAGCCCTTCAGCAACAGGAAACAAATAAAAACACACTAGGCAATAAGAAACACAATATCAACAATACAAAAGAACCAACACAGCCCGTGGAGAAACATTTACCCAGAAATGCACTTTTCTGCTCGAGTGTGTGTGTTCTGCATAGCGCCAGAACATGATGCATACAACAGGCTGCGGCGGCCCGACATGCCATTTATTTATTTTGCTCCACCTGTCACTATCTGTCAGTAGTGGTGCTCTCCATCAGACAGGCACAGGGCTAATGGACAGGCAGGCTAGAGTCCCAGTGCTGCACTGGCCACTCTAGTGCATTAGTATCATGCTTCCAGTCTCAGCTCAGTGGGTGTGAGCGTACGCGAGTGTGTGTAACTGATTGTGTGTGTGTGTGGGGGGGGGGGGGGGGTAGCAGATGAACTCCATTTAAGCTAAAATTGAATAGGGTGAGTTTGGTGTGTGTGTGTGTATGTGAGTGTGTGTGTGTGTGAGAGAGAGAGAGAGACAGGGGTAGGTATGTATCTCATTCAAACCTATTCCTGTCACTAGATTTCTTTTCCCTTTGGCCGCCCTCTCAATCTCTTTCCCTTCGAGACATTTTTTGCCCCTGGATGGAAGTCGAGATCCCAGGTTTCAAAGCACTTCTGTCTGGAGTGGCCTGCCCTTCATGCGTGGTGCTGCACTGCAACAGTTTCGTTTTTTTTTGACAAACAATAGCTTTGATATTTAAGCCCCCTTGAAGAAAAAAAAAAAAAAGACCTTGAAATGAGAGGGGGATGTTGGTGTGGCACCCAAACCAACACTGACGACCACCAGCTCGAGCCGTCGAGTTCTCGAAGACCTTTCATTCTTCAGCAGCAGCAGACAGCCAGTCGTACCCTCCACTCATCTTGATTCCACTCACACAACATCGGGACGTTGTTTGTCGAATCAGTATAGCGTTTGTACGTCGTTCCCCCACTTTATGACCTTCTCCTGAAAGGCTTGAACACGACTCGTCCATCAGTCCTCCATCACCCACAAGAGTAATCTTTACATGCCTCACATTCATGGCTGCCAGGGCTCTTGGCCTGAGGCGCTTTGGCACAAGCATGGGAATCAAATTGGTTCCTGTGTCTGAGCCAAAATATGGTTTGTTACTTTTGGACAGCCTGATATGTTTGGCCAATATTTTGACTGACATCTACACATGAGATTGTTTGAGTCTGTTTTAAAGGCCATCTTATAGTATGCGTACTGGCTCTTACACGCTGCTGTAGTTTACATCAGGCTTTATAGAGTGTTCAGGCAGTGACTAGCGCCGAGGAGGGTAATTTATCTTTGAGGATCTCAGAAATAAAGAGCATATGAGGGCTTTGCTGAGGCATGGTGGAGTTGGCTGGGTCTTGGTGGTGACCCTAACCTACCCTGATCCTGCCTGCACCTCTGGTCTACCTCATTTGGGAGTGGGTTTGAGCATGAGTCTGTGTGTGTGTGTGTGTGTGTGTGTGTGTGCCTGAGTGAGGGGGATGTGTGTTTGTCATAAGCTTGACAGTCTTGATCCCTACAATTTATCAATCCATAACAAATAGAAAAAAAACAGATGAACGGAGACCAACACTCAGCAGCAAGAGTTCTTTCTTTGTCTGGTTTTCACCAAACTCTTTTCATTGTTCAACTGGTTAGTCTGTGTCACTGTCGTTTACGTTTCTTAAAACCTTTGCTTTTTGTTCCTTTATACCATTATGCCATCTTGCTGACCTAAGAAAAAGTATTGTAGGTCAAAAAAATAGTCAAACAGGAATTCATTCTGATTGTGCTCCTTTGACCACAGAGACTCAGAAGCAGTGAAGCAAGCATTATTTTTCTTTTTTTTTTTTCTTTTAAAGTGCAGTACGGTCCACCAGTGACCTTTCTCTCCTCACGATATTTAGGCAAAAAAGTAAAAACAAAGGCCGAAAGCAATGTCAAGTGGTGCTAAAGATACTGCCAGACAACCCATTGGCTAGCACTGCATATTGTTTGTGAGCGGCTTATGTTTTTTTTATGATTTATCTGTATGGATTTGGACATTTACCTCCACCTTAAATGCCTTCTGTCAGACAAGGAGAGACAGAGTAAAGGAAAGAGAGTGAGAGAGGTGGAGTGGGAAAGCACGAGGGACACAATCGGCTGCATAAATCAACATCTGAATTTATTTGAGGTTTTCTGAGAAAACTAAATTCTCGAATTCTCCATGATGTCATAGTGATACTGCGCATTCTGTTTTGTGAAAAAAAAACGTCTGTTCTCTTGGTTTTAAAGTATACTGATCTGATGAGGGTGGCCTCTGATTTCTTACAGCCTTTTTGAGGCAAATTACACCCTCCTCAGACCCCCCACTCTCTCTCCCATTCCCACTCCCACTGACCTGATTTCAGACACCTGTCAGAGGACACTCTCACACACTCTGGTTTAGAGCAGCTCTCGTTTGATTTCTCCATCACCGCTGAGATTCCAGTCTTCTCGTTGTTCCCCTTTCTCATCATCTCACTCCGGTCCTCACCACCCCCTCCCCCACCCCCATTGTCCTGCAGGCAAACGAGCACTGATATTGGCTTACCTGATGCTACCCGGGACCAGCAGTTTAAAAGGCGACGCAGCAGGCATGGAGAGAGAACCTGACACTTGGCTCTTTTGTCGGTCACCGTAAGTCACACCTTACTGCTTTTTACGGACGGGCCCCTGGCCCGGGCTTGGCCACTCTCGGCTTTCCACAGCTGGGTGGAATGAAACGTGGCCTGAGGGGGCCTGTAATGGCTTCAAACGGAACGACCTGAACAGCGGAGGATAAAGAGGTGAGGCGCAGTGGCGGGATGTGTGGAGGTCAGGTAGCCAGCAGGGGTGAAAGTGAGAGCTGAGGGTAGGCTCTCTACGCTGGCAGCCGTCGGGGATGTCTCCACACGGCTCCTGAGTCCAGTTACAGTGGCCTGGAAGGCAGACACCTCTGGTGTTTCCATTTCACTGCAAATTTGCCAGCTCAACAGCTCAACTGATACCAAGTGAAAAAGATCTGTGACTGGTTCCTGTGGAGAAATGACTGGATACTGAGATTTGAAGCAGGCCAATATGTGCTCATGATGGAGTATGGTGCTTACATGGGTTATTTTACTGTCTGTAAATAAATCAGACTACAGACAAAAGAAGATTTTTAAGAGATCAATGTAATCAATGTCCGGATCTATTTTTCCAGTGGCTGGCAGCACACAGAGACGAGTGACACACTTGTGTAAATATTTCCATTATTATTACTGAAAAAAATGTCTTTGCTCCTGCATCTGCGAAGAGCCTGAGGGCCTATTCTCACTGTGGACAAACTACACTATCTTTACACTGTCGTTTTAGGTGACCTAAATGGGTGATTTAATTTTACTGAGCCAACAGTAAGATAAATCGCAGAAAAAAATGAACACACATTCATTTTCTATGCGCTGAAACATGAACCGTATGGGCACCAGGCCAGGAAACACACTTGAGTTTTTTTTATTATGATAATGCCATCAGCCATTTGTAGCATGGGAAGGCCTTGAACATCTAGCCTTTACTATTAAACTTTAAGGCTATGTAATGTAGCCTATAGGATAGATTCACAGTCACAGGAGCTGTCATCCTAGAAGTATACAGTAGATTTAGATCCTCTCTAGGGTGCTAAGGCAGTATTGTGATTGTGTACCCTGCCACCTAAATTCAGAGCATGCCAAGACTGGGTTCAGGGCATACATGAGAAGTAAGGTTCATACTTCTACCCTTCAGCATCCAGCATGTGTTTAGAAGAGCAGTTTGGTTCATAGCAAATACGCCTCACTGTTAATGCCACCACATGGTTGAGGGTAGTTCACAACTTTGAAGAAGTGGTGTGGCACTGCTGGTTGAAGTTAGCAACGGGTGGGTATGTGTGTGCATGTGAGTGAGTGGGTGGGTGGTGGGGTTGGAGATTGTAGTGCGCTTCATGCCACCCCGACATGTGCATGCAATATTCCTTTTAAGCACAATTCCTACTCAGTGAACACACAATAGTATAAAAAAGAAAAACCTGCTCATAATAACAAAGCAGAAAAGGATGAGAGGTTTGTGAGTAAATTAGCAAGAGAGAAACAGAGAAATGGAGGGAGACGGAGGGAAAGAAGAACTGTGGGGTATTGTAATTAGTTGCACCTGTTTCCTTCAGCACAGCTCCAGTTTCCCGCTACAAACGCATGCAGATTAGCCTTCAAAGGTCCCGCTCGCCGCCTCCCCTCAAAGCCGCCTTTGTTGCCAGTTGTCAGGGAAGCGATCAGCCCGCGGGAGAGCACGGCAACCCAAGCAGGGCCACGGAGCTCTGGAACTCAACACGCATGGCCTCTGACAACACACACACACACACACAGTCACCCAATAACCACATTATAGGGTGAGGAGGGCACAGCGAGTGAACAAGCGGGAGACAGAGAGAGACAAGGGAGTGAGAGAGAGACCAAGCACATGCATGGCGTAGATATTGTGGACATTTTGGGTATGGCTGGAACAGCTGTAAGTGACACAGCACATGTTTACAGAGTTCATTTGTTTGCTTTGATGTTCCATTCCTTCATAAGATCCTCTTTGATGTTGACTTTGCCGTTTTCAAATGCTCAGTCTGAAATGGCATTACTGTCCTTTACATCTATGTTCTATTACTCATTGCTCACTGGACTCCACACATCTTGAAACAAAATGGAGAAATCCTCCATTCTAACAAACCTCTGAGTATTGACTTCCAGAGGCTCGGTCTGTGAGTAAAATGGGTGAATGAATGAAGCGGAATGGATGACTTCCTGCTATTCATATTGCATTAGGATATAGCACAATCTAGTGGATGAGAGGAGGACAAGCAGCCAGCACCACTTTTTCCCTCACTATTGATCTGTGCGCCATAACAAAGTTGCTTCTCCCGGGGGCCATTTAGAGAGGCATGGAACGAGAGGAAAAGAAACTTTAGTCAAAAGTTGATTCAATTTGATATTCGGGGAGCAAGCAGAGAGTGAAACACAAGCCACTCATGTAACAATCTCCAACTCTTTACTGTCGATACGCATTTCGCCACAGGCCAGAGCATTTCCAATTGGACCCCCGCCTAGTGGTACTAGCCATATTAATTAGAATAGATAAATGTGTGGTAATCTGATGGATTTCTCATTCTCATGGGATGCTACCTCCACAGGATGATTTCCTTGCTGTCTGTGTGTCCCATATCTACAGCAGTGGATATTAAGTCAAAATCATGCTAATGTACATTGGTGCAGTTTGTAATTTGGACAATGTATTGACCTAAACAGACATAACATTTGTCTGTGTGTGTAGTAAGGAGGTAGTACACTATCCAACAGTAACTATGACAAGAAGATGTACATAGCATTTAGAGTTATTTGTGAATGCCATATGCTAGCTATTACATATGTGTAAGTTAGAGCTACGTATGGCCTTGCTATTGATGCAAGAGCCTTTGAACAACAGAGATTGTGTGTCGCAGAACACTTGCCACTGTGTGTTCATCCTTGGTAACTTGTTTAGACTTTTGGTTTTCCTGAAGTACAGTTGGTGTGTGATCACACAGTTTTGTCTCTTTTACTACTATCTACCATCCAAATGCTCATGAACAGAAGTATGTGCAATAGCTGTACTTGACATGGTTAAAGTGACTCTAACAATCATTAGTGAGTCAGTCAGAGAATGCTCAAATTTGTTTCTTTTATATTTTCAAATTGTTATTAAATTGCTGAGGAACAAATTTATAGCACAGGGTACTTTAAATGAGATGCTCTTTAAAGGTAATACTCATTTGATTTGGTCTCACTGTCTATGGCTAAAACAGAGGCCCCCCTAAGCTGCCAAAGTACATGCAGATGTGATGACAATATTTTATAAGCCATCTATAGTTAAACAGTTGCTTACAGACTTGGCGCTCTCCCTGCCCACTGCCCTCACGCCTCCACATTCATTAAACTGTCAATAGCTTTAAAAATAGATTTACGCAGATGCTTTTGTTCCGTCACTCAGGCAGTATTTATGGGAAAGGAGGGAGGCTGCAGAGGTCTGGTCTTTGTGGGGTTTGGCCGTCCCCTACAACTAGCTGCCGTGGTTTGCCGAGCTATAGGGGAAAACCAGGGGCTGGGAGGTTTTGTCTGGTGTGGTGTGGGCCCTAACTGATGAAAAAAAAAAATGAAATAAAGCGCTAGGGCATGTGAGCGAAAAAGGGGTGCTAAAACAGCGCTAATTAAAAAAAGCGAACTACAATGTGTGAAAAGCAGTGGGTGATGTGGACCATCAACCTGTACCTCCCTAACTGCCACACAAAGGACAGTGACAACAATAATGGAAAAAGGGAGAGAGAGTATGAGAGGTGGGGAGAGAGAGAGAGAGAAGTGGTAGATAAATAATTTACTCTATTATCTGCTCCACAAAGCTCATCAGTGAAACCTCACAATGGCCACGATTGAATTGCTGATGATGTGTCTCCCCCCCTTCTCTAAACTTCAGCCCACTAAGCTGAAAAGCATGCTGTGGAAAAAAAAAGATTGTTCTGCCAAGGTCAAACTGACATATACAGATCTAATTAAGTGTGTCATAGGGCTGCCGGTTGTCTGAGGGTCAAACTGGTTGTGTTCTCATGCCTGTTGTGGTCACTGATTGGACTCTTGTCCAACAAGGGATGATTAAAATTGATTTTTTTCTAGGGTCTTCCTTTTGATGCGCTCATCCTTTTCCCAGAATCAATTAACGAAAAGAAGAAACTATTGCTCAAATGCAGGGCTAATAATGGCAAAACATACAGTAATAACAGAACGACCTGAAAATATGCTATTGCTTTTTCTAACGGGCTGTGCTTTGTGGTGTAGCAGTTACCTTGGGCTTCTGCGCAAGAAGGGTTGTGGTGGGCAGCAGCAAAGCAGCAAAGGCTGAAGTATGTGTTTAGCTTTTGTTGGTTATGACTTATACAGCACTTCCGCCAAGGCTATTTCTGTCTCCCTTGGACAGGGTATCTGGATAGCCCCAAGTATGGAAATAACATGCAAGTTTTCCTTGGCTTACCCTTGTGTTTGAAGTTGGGAGTAGTTTTCTCTATTTAGACCACTAGATTTCCATAGGCATGTGGGTTTGTGGTGGCGAAAGTGACGGCCCTTTGGCCAACGCTCTGAGGTCCTGCCTTCTGTCCAAGGGAGTGGGGGGTCACCGCGTCTCTGGTCTGCTCTGTTTATTTTATGGAGCACTGTTTATTTTATGGAGCACAGGTTTAATCAGTCTGAAGCCTCTTTCTGGTGCACAAAAATGTGAAGGTCTGTGTCTGTTGCCGTAAGTGTATGTGTGTGTGTGTGTTTGTACGCTGGTCTGCAGTTGACCAATTCTATCGTTCAGAGGAGGGAAAAGGTAGCAAGAAAGAAAAAAAATCTTCCTGTCCCAACTCCTAAGAGTTATGGTTGTTGAAGTCCACCAGCATTCATTAGTTAAATGAGGTCATTATTTTTACTGTGATTCAAGGACTATTTCTGTGGGCCTGTGCACTCTCCCAGATGTAATTGGTTGCAGTGAGCGAGAGCTCCTGGACCACAAGGAAGAAACAGTTGTGTAAGTCTGAGTGAAGTTTCTCCTCAGACAGTGGGCGACGGACAGGCTTCAAAGGACATTGGCTATTTTAGTCTCCTAAAGATGCTTGTTTGTTGGAGGGCATGTTCCCCTTGCATGACAATGGGGAACAATTTATGACCTCGGCCATTAACATCTTTATTAGACTACCTAGGTGCGACACTATTGTCTGGTAGACCCAGGAGAGAGAACACGCTCCCTTTTGAGAGCTTGGCAAGGTGTGCTTAAAATCACTTTTTTTCTATGCCCCAAGCATGCATTGTTAACACCCCCCGTTAGCATGAAAGCTAACATGGCGGGTGTGCCATTTACGCTTCACGAATTAAACAGCCAGGGTCATTATGCAAGTGCAGGGAGAGTGTGGCACAAATTGTCCCAGGCCAGGCAAAAAGCCTTATTTATAGCTGACAGAAGGGCTTAGAGCCAGGCGGCTCTAATAGTGCAATCTGTATTCCTAATGGTCCTGCCCTGCATCTCTGTTCCATTTGGCTTGGTACAGGTGCATTAATGGGGCCTTGTTTTAGTGTTCCGCTCAATCTACTGCATAGACCATGCATCGCACAGAGGCGGCAGTACAAGAACTCTCTCTGCTGGACATAAGGAGTAAAAACACTTTATGGTGGTGGTTTTCTTCTCAAGCTAAAGGAATACGCTCTTCTGATCCCATGATAGAAATTTGAAATTTAAAATGACTAGAACTAACGACAAATTAAATAGTACCCTTATTTGTGGAATGTATTTTTTAATTGCTCATTATATATAAACACAATACAACTTCCCTCATTAAGGAAATTTTGTTCTCAAAGGCATTGCAAACTGACAACAGTGCAACCAATCTGGGGGGAAACATTCATGGGAAGGCCCACATTTAGAACATTCATGGCACAGATCTGTCTTTTGCACGGCAAACAAACAGTGACATTGCTGGGGGAAGGAAAGAAAAACTGTTGTTCATTAAAGCGGCTGTTCCAGAATGTTCTGCTCCCAATTAACCTTCAAGCTCATCAGTCACAATCAATATGGAGTACAGGCTTGTTTTTTTTTTTCAAAATTGAGAAGTGGTAATTATCAGGCTGTATTCATCTAGTTAATGAAACAATACTCCAATATGCCTGCAGCTAAAAAGTTAATTGAGTTCTATTTTCTGAGACAGGCAGGACTCTCCTTGTGGCCAATGCCAGAACGTCAGATTGGGGCTGGGCCCGTGTGCTGTCCCTGAGCTGTGCTAACCATGGGTGGCATAAGCTTGTGCGGCTTGGAACCTCTCCATCTCCTACAACCTATTGTGGTAGGGCCAGCTTATGATAGGATTCATCCTTGCATTACGACTCTTGCTTTTGGCATATTTTCTCTGGTGTCTTATCGGCCTCGTTAATTAATGCAGCTATCGATTGTTTTACAGCGATTTTGAACTACAGAGTGTCTCATATTTGGGGCCTTTTCTCTTGTCAAAAGTACTTTTGTTGTGCAAGGACCAATGCTTTTTTATTTCATTTAAAAAATCCTTTACTTTACTTATACAGACAATATGGCATGTTGGTCTAATGTCGGTGTGACACATTTTATTATTGCATCAGTTCATTTTGATATATAAAGTAAGCCACTAGTATACACATGCAGTAAAGCTTGATTGTTTGGTGCCGAAGTCTGTTTTGTTATTGGCATAATGCGATAGTCATGTGCATTGTTGTTTGTTTCTTTCCTTTAATGTTGTGTTGGGACAAAACTAGGGATTTAATCCTAATGTAAATCTTACATTTTTGCTTATACTTTGCCTATGCATTTGTTCAACTTGGTTACCATACAACAGGGTGGTATACAGTAGATATAGATTTTTTTTTATCATTTTAAGGGACACAATTGTGCAAACTAACTTTCCTTATTTGGGTTCACACTGTAGTGATCATCTTTTTACACCTGAGCAATGATATTTCATACAAGTTAAGGGATTAGCAGAATATATTTATTAATTAATATGCAACAGTCAGTACAGATGACATTGCCTCTCTTGTGTGGTGTTCAATTTAGCCCCTCTTGGCCAAGCTTTAATGAAGAATGATTTGTTCATTACTGTTATGCAGATATATTTACCTCAGTTTAGTCTCAATTCTAACCTCCTGAGTTTTGACCAGGAAGGAAAATGTGTCTTTTTACAACTTACAATAATTCAGATCTCGGGCTGTTTTTTTATTCTTTTAGAAGAAATCAGTTAGAATTGGTCAGTGTGTCGGTTAAGTCCAATATAAGATAAACTTTATACTTAAAATATCCTAGTATTTTCCACCCAAAGACTGGGATTCAAGAACTATTCTGGGAGACAATGGCAAGTAGTTTTTAGTGTTTTTTTTTTTTCAAAATTAAAACCAATCAAAATGTAACTAAGATGTTTATGTTCAAAACCGCTCACATTGGGTCTTCCATTAATGACTATAATAATAATTTGCCACAGAAAAAAGTAGTGACTTCACTTCTAATTCTTGCATTTTATTTGTTCCCCATTTGATGTACAGTAGAGCCTTTTTGCAAGTCACTTGATCAGTTGGTAATCAATAACCACTCCCACAAATTCCACCTTCAGTCTCCCATCTATTGCATGATGGAAAATCTCCGGCCTGACAGAAGCCATCTGCAGGATGAAAACTTGCTCAGAGGCTGAGGTTTATTTATGGATATGCTATCGAAAAACACATTTGTCACTTCACTGGCAACATCCACAACAAAATGGCCCCAAACCACTGTCAAGAACGCCATCTCAGCTGTACAAGGTCTTTCACAAGTTCAGAGAATTCTTAGGTGTATCGGTTGTAGCATTGTTCGCCAACTGTCTGGTATCTTAGTTGCACAAGCTCAATCCAATGGGTGAATAAATGTATTAGTAACTGGGAACCTATGTGTATGTGTCAAAGATTTTGTGGATTGCAGGGGCCAAGTGTCAGTTCTGATCAGTGTGGACAGTCTTGTAAAATGTGTTATGTTACCATGATGACCAAGTCAAAACACCTTAGTGGGGAGTTGAAAGTATTGATGCTTCAAACAATTTGAATACCTTGATGGGTTAGAGAATTCATAGTAACCCACACATTGGGTAATCAAATTGGTACCACGAACAGGTTAATTTTTCCTTGGTCTGAGAGCTTTTGGTCAGTTCAGTATCCAGCTTCTTACTGTAGCTCCAGCCTACTATCAAGAGAGCTACCTCGGCCTCTCTAATGTCAAAATAGCAGGCTGCGGATAACGTCTGTAGCCAGCCGACTTGGTCACCTGTCAGAATTAGAGAAAACTACAAATGACAACAAAGCTGAAATCTTCTTAGGTACAAATTTTAGATTGGGAAAGATTTTAACATCGCAACCCTCCTTTCACTAAAGTAGTATCATAACATGTTTCAGGGACCCAGTCTAAAAAGGACAATTTTTTCCCCTCAAGCACTCCCAACACCACCTGTGTTTCAAGCCCATCACATTCAGATGTAGGATTGGAGCCTTGATAATGGAAACAGGTAAAGATTGTACAGCTCAAAACTACTAGCCTATAATAGTCCATAATAATAATAATAGGGGAGCATCCTCCTCCTGCAGGTGACTAATGCAATAATCATCATCTTTAACAAATAGCTGTCTTGTAGAACAACAGCGTTATTGATTGATTCACACCAGATTTCTTGGTCACAGAGTGCTGTCTGTAGGGAATGTAACAGGAAAATGTGATACATCATTATATAGGGAAACGGCAACTAATATGAACTGAATGAAAAGAATAATTGAACTGAAAGTGACTTTCTGTGCGTTATTCACTTAGTGTTACAAGCATAGTGATCTAAAAAGGGCTATTGATTGATTCATACTAAACTTCCTTACCTTTGAAACTGACGGAATGAGGAAAGTCACAGACAACACAATACATGCCTCTTAAATCCCTCTTCCAGCTGATGGCTCGTCACTTGCCTCTGATAACAAAGCAACATTCTAGGCCCAAAAATAAATAGTAACACATATCTCCTAAGAGTTTAATGTTTATTTGAAATTTCTTAGACCATTTTGAACAAGAAAATGAATACAACAATTCCAACAGAATATAAAAGCTGATGGCATAAAACAAAGAAAAACAGGTAAAAGCAAGAGATAAAAATTTTGGCTAAACATATTGAGGTGATGGAAAGAAAATGTCAAGATTACCATGACTGCTGTACTATGAAGGCACTATCAAGTATTGAGCGAATATATATCGTCTCCTGGCTTCACCTGTAGTTTTCAAATGTCTCAAAGCGCTGTGACCTGGAAACATTCAGAGAACCGTTTTCACAAATTCCATCCTGATGGTGATTGTGTGTCCTTGTATGACTTAGTAGACTGTGGTGTGTGAGAACATTGGTCTTCATAAGACACAACTTGTAGGGTTCCTCAGCTGAAGTGCAGTTCATAGTAAGTGAATCATTTAATATGAAATCACACGCTTTGTCTCATGGTTTAGACCAGTCTGTTTGGATGAGCAAAAAGTTGAAAGCACCCTGGATCCTTGATCGTCATAGTTGAGATGAGTTCTAAATCCAAATCACCTCATGGAGAATGTCCTTATTCATGCCATAGACTGTTGCCAGACTAATAATGTTAACACTGTTATAGTAACAGATTCACTCAATTAAGTTATCCATGCACTGATGGGTTTTTTTTTTTTTAAAGAAAATTAATATAGATATATAGTGTTTTTTGCAATGGAGGCTAAATGATTTATGGAAATATCTCTAAAAACATTTTTTTTTTTCTTTGAATGTCATACAAATAGTACCAGATGGTTCATTGCAGCTGGCGGGATAGTGATCGTCTTGTAACGTGTGTATGAGTTTTTTTCTTACAACCCATTTGGTCCAAATACATAAAATATGTATTGTATGTGTAGATACAATATGTACAGGTTTGGAGTCGAGTTCACATAACTGCCCTTTCCTCATTCTGTCTACATCTGTAAACACTGTACAATGCACTCTTGCGGAAAAAAAAAAATTATATACACGAAATGCAAAACAGAAAAACAATGAACACAGAGTCTGAGTTATTAGTAAAAAAAAGAAGTGCTACGTTCATGATCACCATAGCATTTCTCTGGCACCCTGGTCATATATTTTCTTTCAGACTAGTACATATCTTAGTATGTTGTGTGTATGTATGATGTCTCAGCATTTTCAAATAATATTGTCTTGAGAAGCAAGCTTCTCTTTTTTAGGACCCTCTGACATACATAGTCGTTTTCAACAGCATAAACACATTACCCTCTAGAGATGTACATTAATAACAAAGAAATAAACATAGAAAAATGGTTGTACACACACACCCACTCACACACACACACACACACACATCGAAACCCTCTTAACCGCTCTTAGTCAATGTACGAATCACTTTAGATCTGATAAGTGTCAGAAACCACAGTGCAAGTTGAGAGAAGAGGATGGGCTCTGGTCTATATCTGGTAATCAGGTCCACCTCACCAAAAGTCTGACACACAAGCCTTTAACCAGCAGCAGGGGGGACAGCTACAGTACGAGCGAGTGAGAGAGCCAATGGAGCCGCTGATGGATAACCCTGCACCCTCTCCATCAAACCGACCTTTAACCCTTTGAGTGACAGACTTGTGCTAAGCAGAGACGATAATTCCCATACCCAAACCCAGAGCCCTCAAAGTTGGCAGTTGGCTCACGACTGGTGCGTTGCGTGCGTACCTTCACAGAACAGTCATCCTTCAGTCCACTCCATACCTGCCTTCTCTCGCTCCCAGTGTATGTGACAAGAACAAACAAACAGACAAATAGAACCGCACTGAGGCCAGAGGATCGGTGGACTAAGGGTCCATGTGCCCCCTGTGAACACCTTCCCTCCGACCCTGCCTACCCACTGAAGCTGCCTCTATGGGTCCAAGGCCTGGCTTTCAGTTCACTTTGGGGTAGATCTTCTCATAGAAGTAGTTCTGGGCCAGCACATAGAGCTCGCCATCCTTCTCCCGCACGCCATGGGCGCGCACAAACTGGAACTGTTCCAGGGCAAACTCGTAGAACTCGTTCTCCATCTTCCAGATGTCGGACTGCTGCAGTTTGGTGATGGACTCCTTGGTAGGTGGTTTCTTCTCACTGGTCTTCCTCAGGTGGGATTTCTTACCTGTGAGTGGGAATGGAAAATAAAAAGGTAAAGGATGATGATGACAGAGGAATCATATACTTCAAAATATTAATAAAGATAAGAATATCCAAAAATGACTGAAATACGGCATAGCCGTAAGTGTGAAGGAGTCTTGCAACAGTAAAGACAATAAAGCACCTAAATCCTATGTTCACACTTTCACCAAGTTAGCACTTGTACCATGAATAGCATTTTAAATACAATACAAAAGATCCAAATAAGTGCAAGAGACCAACAGAAAATGACTCACTGAGTCTTGACCATATTTATATATACCAGAATCCTAATCTGAAGTGGTATTTAAAAAAATGCCCGTTATTAATGATTGAAAAACCAAGTTGCAGTAACTGCTGAGAGAAAGTCCTACCTGTGCGATAGAGGTCTGTGGCGCCCTTGAAGAAACGTGGCAGTGCAGCCTCCAGCATCATAATGAAGTCCTCCAGCTCCTCTGTAACCCCTACCAGCAGGTACTCATTTACCAGGTTGTACTTGGCTTGTTCCAGTGCCCACCGGCTGCCCACGTTCCTGCAGAAAGACACGGCACAAGTAATTGCACAATAACACTTTTTCATTTATTTTTTCATGTTGTGTTGCTTTGAGATGTCTGAGTAAACTACAGATTATTATTACGTGAGTCACTGACATACTGTAAAATAACAGGGTCAATTTCCCCTGGGCCTGATTGCTTTCATGATTTGGTTTAGCGTCATAGATTATTAGAGCACTAACTTAGGTATAATGCATCTGAATATCGTTTTATTCCTGTTACCACCAAGAGTTGGGAAAAAAAGTATATATTTTTATGGGACTGACTTGTTCTGAGGGGTGGTTCATCTTATCCCTATGCTTAAGCCGGGACATGATTTACAAAGGTGAAGACTATACTGTAGCTTAGACATTGACATTGTGCTGGCAACAAAGAAAGCATCATCATCAAACAGACCAAGATTTCAGTAGTTTTAATGCAAAAATTTAGACCTACCTGATTATGTTATGTAAACCAGGGACACAATATATTCTATGTGAATGCCATTCTGACTTTTTTATATTTTAAATATATGCATGAGGGACATTTAAAATGATGGATCAGAGCACATTTACAATTGTGACTTCCCAAATCACAGAAGGGATGCCAGCGTTGTTAGCAGAGTACAATCAATCAAGTATTTTTTTCAATAGACTTATGGTGGACTTGTTAAAAAGAAGGGGGTATTCGGACCTTAAGTAAAATGTACTGCGGACCATCAAAAACCGATCCATATTAAAGTCCCTGAAAAAAAGTCCCTTAAAAAAAAAAAAAAAAAAAAAAGAGCGATAAAGGTTTGTTGGAAGAGTGGGTTTGTTTACAGTACAACACCTGTTCCATGCAAAAGGTTTGCTGAGAGAAAATGAAACCAACTCTGGACAAATGGTAAATATTTGAACGTAGTTCAAATGGTAAATATTCGAACCAAATAGGTGTGAAAGCAGTCTAAGAGATTCAAGGAGTTAAATGCAAGTCATGGGGTCAGAAGCAAAACCCACCAGCATTCTGAGTAGTGGCCACAGAAGAAGGGGATCTGCAGCCAGAGTTTCTCAGGAGCACAGTCACCACCCCCGGACGACACACACTCATCAAAAGTCTGAAACACACACAAATAATTGCAATTACAATTCATTTTTAATACCAAATATAAGCTGTAGCTTATACTACAGCATTATAAAGAGACATGTAATTAGCAGACACACCCTACATACACATTTGGGCACCTCAGTCATAGTGATGAAACATCAAAGCAGCCTGAGCCTGACCCCACTATAGACGCATTTGAGCGATTTGTGCCGGCACCATTGCTGCAGTGACAAATGCAGTAACTGTAAACTGATTTTCATTTTTCAAGCCGATGTTTCCAACTTTGACTTTGAAGTTGACCCAGTGCAAGAAATGTTTTGTGGCAGTTTTTCAGGTCATCAGAGGCCAGCTGATGAATTAAATATTCCTGAATATCTAAAACAAAATGCAAACATGAGTTGTCTATAATGATTAAATGACACTATTAGCTTGCCAACACCAGCAGGCAGAACATATGCTGATGCTGATCATCTTTTGTGCTTATCTCTCAAACAAAGGATTAATTCTAAATTATTATTGGTATTCATTCAAGATGCCTTCATCAGTTACTGGAGGTCACTGTTTAACATCAGGTATTCATGCTTCTGTCACTAGAGTTCCAACAAATGGAAAGAGCAAATGGACAGATAATCTTGAAGAGGTCAACATCCTGCAATCTACTTTTTTACATTTCACATTCTAATAATGGGTTTTTATTGTTTTTATGTAGAGGTTCAAATAAGATGGGGCAACAACATGAACAAATGCACAATGGATTGGTTACATTTACAAGACTGTGAGCACACACTCTTACAAGAACAATAGCGTTGAATCCTTCCTTACTATGCACAACCTCCACACTAGTTCAGACAATTACTGTGCCCCTGTATGCAGATAACACATGCCGCTGCCTTTCGTTACAGATAAGATGGAATATAATGCTCTTGTTTAAATACCTGCTCTGTCTGGTGTTGCCCTCTGCTCCAGAGGTTATCTGCTCTAGTGTACCAGGCTAGCGCTAATTATAGTTGGATTCACTGCAGTCCACCTCAACTAGGATTACAAATGGCTGAATCATCCTAAACAAACAGGATGTTTTTATTTGTGACTAAAACTTTGATTTGTCATATTGCCTGGTCTCCATTCATGTGTAGTATCAGTTTTAAAGCTGATGTGAATGAATGAAATGTGCATTAACAGAGATACAGCTTCAGTGATTTTACCCATTACTTTAACAATCATTTGCACAGAAGGGTGTCTGCAGTAAGAATCTTCACCTGTGCAATTTTCTAACTGGCCCTATGTAGTCCAATCTCAAACATATGCGCAGAGCAAAGGTTCAGACACAGACCTTCTTGTCCCCTTGCTTCCGCCGTCTGAGGCCGGGCCTGTAGTCATCTCCAAAGCGCAGGAAGTAGTAATAAGAGACCAGTCTCTCGATGGGGTCTCGCACCACATTAATATAGATGGGCTTTCCCTTTACACCGAACCTGAAAAGAGAGAGCGAGCGAGAGAGAGAGGTAACATTCAGAGAGGAGAATAAATTCTACTTTTTGCAGCTGGGACATTTTCTTTTTCTAGATCTGCCAGCAGTGCGGATGCAGATGGAGAAGTCAATCAACTTTGGATTGAGGCAAGTTACTAAAATGTTTATGATGTATAGCCAAAAATGGAAATATTACCGCTTACAACGTTCTTTTAATCCCACATAAATAAATACATTTCAAAGTCTAATCAGTTTCTCCTCAACTCCCTTAGGCCAGTGACCTTGGTCAGATTTCATCAAATACACCCACCTCAACAAAACAAGAACTGGTTTATTTAAAGACAAACAAAAAGCAGTTTTGAGAAGCCATTTTTTCCATAGGGGTAGAGATGAAAAATGCATATAACAAGTTAAATTTATGCTGACAAAATGTCTCCGAAGTCATGTCTCTCCGAATTTGAACAAGTGCAGGACACAGAGGCTGCAATTCTAGTCATGACCACAAGGTGTCAGCAGGAACACAAGAAGCAAACTGTGGCAAAATGAAGGCCCAATCTCTTAATGTTTCCATTCCCCACATACTCAATCTCACTCAATGGCTCATTTAACCACAGTGAGCCGTCTCGTCCATCTCGGGTGGCAGTGTGTTAGGAGTGCGCCTGAAAGAAGTGATTAGGGAGGAGCTCACTTGGAGAAGTCCAGGAAGGCCACATGGCCGTGGTAGAAACCAGGCTTCATCTCCTTCCAGGTGGTGACGTTCCTCACAAACCGCACCTGTGAACACACACACACACACACACACGCACACACACACACGACTACTGAGTCATAGGTGTAGTCACAAAGCAGACAAAAAGTTTCAACTTTAAGCCTACAAATCAACGTTGTCACAAATCCACCAAATCCCTGCTCTCAAACAAACGCTCAGAGCGACCCCAAACCACAGCAGTGTGTCTGAGGGATCTCCAGTGGTTGGCAAACACAATGCACACACACAAATCCTCTCCTTTGTACAATGCCACCTATCCCTTCTCCTCCACATTCCCACATATTCAGCCAGGACGCTTGAGAATGAGCCAGGCAGGTGATGTGCTGCTGTACTGCCGACGCGTGTCTTCCGTCATTAGTATTCCTGCTAGGTTCAGTGGTCTGGAGCTCAGACCACAGCCATGGTCATCTGAAGCCAGACACACCTGGGAGCAGAGGGGCTTCCTGTTTGAACAGGCTACATAAAGCAGGTGACCTCACAATGGACTAGAGGACGAACAGGAGACAGTAGGGAGGTGGGAAGTGAGAGGAGAGGGGGAGGAAAGAGGCTGAATGATAAAGTGATGGAGAGGGAGGCATAAGTAGGGAGATCTTCTGGCTGGAAAGAGAGAGAGTCAGTCCAAATTGAATGAGAAATAGTTGGAGACAGGAAAAGTACTGTGTGCATATTAGGTAAAAGACAGCAAGGGGGCGGGGGAGGGACAGGAGAGGGATGGCAGAGACTAATCCGGGACAGGCTAGCGGGCTGCGGCGTGAGTGCGCCCTGGTGAACAAACAAGGATTGCCGGTGTGGGTGCAGACGGGCAGGCAGAAGCATCAGTCAGCCCAGCACACGCCAGCCTTGCATACGTTCACACGCAGGCACTCACCTTTTCACGCTGCCAGCCTGCTGCGACAGGAATACCAAGCAGAGGAGAGGACGGGCACCGATGCGCCACCAACATACAGGAGCAACACACACACACAGACACAAAATGTTGGTGGTGTGCCATTTGAAAGCTGTGACACACACACGCACACACAATGTTGGTGGTGAGCCATTTGAAAGCTGCAACACACACACACCTATTCAAAGTGACATTCAAAACTCAGCATTACATAGAGGGGCTTTGGCGGAGACTTGATGGGGGAACAAAATCACCTCTCCAGCCACTTACGTCTAACACATCCCCTCCTGTCACTGATTCTTCCCCGGCCCAGCTTTATCTCCCTCCACCCTCTGATCCAAAATGGCTCGAAAACGGCACTACCCACAACCCCCTGACTCCCTCCCCTCATCTGCACCTGCCTTTCTCCTTCATTCGTCCCCCACCACTAGGGGTGGGCAATATAGACGATATATACCGTATGCAATATGAATTTGGCCAATGATAGAGATTTTGGGTCATATCGGCATACCGTGATAGGCTCATTGTGTCTCCACAACCATGTGAGGAAATGTTGACCTATAGCTTCACCTTTTTGATAGCACCTTTTCATTCTTACAACGAAACTGTGTAAGAGCCCATAAATTGAACAGCTACTGCCTGACACAAATGCAGCTTACCAGTTTACTTCTGTGCAATACAGTCCAATATAAACACCTCCGAACGATGACTAAACAACTGTTGTACATATTGACTTTATGCTATGGTAACCATTAAGAAACTGTTATGCTGTAAGGTACATACCAAAGTATACTGTGATATACATCATCTACCGTCTATGGTTCAAAATATATCGCAATATAAATTTTAGACTATATCGCCCACCCCTACCCACCACCACCAAACCCCTCTTTTCTCCTCAACTTTCTTCCCGTGCTGCGTGTCCTTGGGCCCAACCTTGCTGCCGTGTTGCATGACGCCGCGGGGGTCCAAGTACACATCCGTGACATCTCCATGCGGCTTTTGTGTCTCCAAAGCAAACACTGATTTTGTGCCGTTGATTTTATGTCCATCAGCATGCAATTAACGCCACAGCCATCTCAATCTACAACAAACACTTATTTCTTTAGAGGTCCATGGCTTGTCTCCATCTCTTCCACTATAGTTCACTCCTCTATCTAAATAGCAATCGTTAGGTACCTTAAAATACAGCTCCTGGTAATCTAATCAGCTATGATTTGCTGAAGCGTGAAATAAACAAAACTCTCATTTCATCAGCGGGACTCCTGTAGTTTGATTCACGGGGAGTAAACATACTAATGAAAATGTGCATCTGTACCGGGGGAAAAGAAAAAAAAAAAAAAAAAAAAAAAAAAAAAAAAATAAATAATAATAATAATTCGCTCTTCACAAAAGTGTGTGCCAAACAAATAGGCTACATTGCAGGAGGAGATTCTGTTCTCTTGTGACGATGAGTCACTGGCAGAATCCTGGCATCATCCCTAATCCTGAATGACTTATTTTGTTGTGAAACAACTTCACATTGGTGAATTCATGCTAGTTTACCCATCGAGGGTGCAGTAATCATTGTTAGCGTAGCAAGTGAACTAAAACCCCAGACTGCTAGTTTCACTCAGTAGCATGTCTGTTAAGGTTTCAAAGGGAGCTTTACCAACATAGTTACTCAAGGTATTCAGCATCAATGCCTTGACTAGCATTACCTTGAGAATTTTCACAGACATACAGTATTTCATCCAGCTGGGTACCATTACGCATACAGCCATCTCTCTCCCCTCTCTTCCAGCACGCCCTACTCAGACTAGGGCAGTATACAGTGTTAGCCCCTAACCGCTGCCTCAGTCTTCCTTTCCTCTCCTCCTTGGATGGAGAGAGAGGAGAGAAACAAGCGGTGCTGTCACTTCCTCATTAATCTGCTTCCACATGCTGCTGTTTGTGTGTTTAGCTGTTTTTTAGCACCATAAAAGGAGAGTGCTTATCAAGCAAGCATTCTGATGATTTGAGAAACCCTTTGCTCTCTGGCCAGGGCTTTACGAGTGCACATGCGTGGAGAGCGTTGAGCCAAAGTTGTATAATATAAACAAGTCTGTTAGACAAGCCGTCTTGTTAGTAGTGTCATCGTTGCCTGGCATCAGCTCTTTAGCAAAGAGTAAGACGTGTGATCTAATCTACAACACCGACCCACACCTACACACCTACACACACACACACTTCCTTCCTTCACACACACACAGTCTGCAGGAAAAATACGCCGTTACCTATTATTCTTCACATCACAGACTTGCCAATTAAATTGGCAAAGAAAATAACTCAGTCTAAGAGTCTAACGCAGTCTAAGCACTTTCTGTTGATATAAAGGCCATCTCATGCGCCTGCAAACATACTGCATTAGTCTTTCATGTCAGTGAATATGCATCTACTACTGATGCCCACTCCATTTGGTTCCTGATGGCTACTGTGGAACCCTGGAAAAAACAAAGAGAGATCTCTAATTTAAAGACCCCTTATGCAGCACTTTTTATAGTCATTGTTTTCAGCCTTTCGAGAGGGAGAGAAAAAAAAACACCCATTCAATATATTATACTACAGTAGATTGGGATTCTTGGGATTTCTTTGGGATTTCTTTCTCTATGAGGCTTTTTTATGAGGATTTACACAGCCTATTTCAGGATACTTTACAAAGACACTTCATCAGTAGTCTCATTTACACTTAACTATTAGAGACCTCCAGTAGGACGGAGGACCTGCTAAATCGTATAGCCAGAGAAGCAGTGGCTCGATAAGTGCATTAAATGGCACCTGATAGGACGCTTAAAACCGTTATAAAGGCCAAGAAAGTGTGTGTTTGTGTCTCTCCATGAGGATGAAGAAGGAATTGACCGTGTTTTTCACAGTTGTTCTGTACCCTCAGTCTCTGTGTCAGGTTGGCACCATTCTGTGAAACCATAGGGTTCCTAGGTTACAGCTCATGCTGCAAGCAGCACAACTGACAGCAGATCTCAGGAACCAAACTGACACAAACTGAACCACAGCCAAGAGTTAACTTGGAGTTAACTTGGAGAACTACTGATTTATAATGGGTAACAACTTCATCTGGGACTGACAAAGAAACTGATACCATCATCAAAACCAGGGATTTCTCCCAGCAGTACAGTGACTGCTGCCACCTTGACAACAAACACCTCTAGCCTTGACTAGGTTCAAGGAATAGTGGAATCCAGACATAACCACAGATATTTCATCAGAACAGCGCAGAATAGATTATGACATTAAATCTACATTTTTAAAACAACCATTTCCAGATACAAGCCATAAAAGCCTTTGATCTGCAGATTATTACTGTGTTCTAGTCTGTAACCATGACAAATGTTTATCACCACCGAGTTATCTTTATTCATACCTGCTTTGCATAATATTGATGCAAACCAGTAGCCTACCTCCTGATAAGACTTTCTCAATAGACTGAAAACGATGAAAATTTTTTTTTGGAAATTTCGGAAATGCTTGCTAATTTTGCACCATGAAACATACCAGGACATGCAGAACATTAAGTGCAGAATGCTCAGCATCATTAAGTAAGTGTGATTTTCCGCATGAGAAAAAGTCAAACCATTCCCCCTGCATGCTGTTGTACGTAGGCTAGTGGTAACCATAGCCCATTTAAAATAAATTTTAAAACCTTCACATGGATTCCAGCAACTGTTCATGGAAAATGCACCAAAACATTTAAGAGGCACTAATGGGGCACTAAAAGTTTTTTTTTTTTGTGAAAAATCATGGCATTGAAAACAATGACTGCATTCTTAATCAAGCCTGCACTACAACAATAGTTTTTTCACTGACAATAATTTAAGTAATGGATGACAACAGCCTCTCCACTACCTAGACCTCAGGTAGGTACCACTTAGGTTAACGAGTGTTCTGGGAAACACTGAAAACACAACTTTACCAATGTCTAAAGATGACTTTTTAAAAAGAGCATATTTTATTGTCTTATAACCTCCTTTTCTCCATCCATCCCTCACCCACTCTCATCCCTCTCTGCCTCACCTGGTCCTGCAGGGACATGACAGGGTTGTTCTTGGTGGTGTTGATGTGCAGTACATGGAAGTGGTTTTTGGAGCACAGGTCGTAGGCGATGTTGGTGAAGGAGGTGCTAGCCGTCTTGGGCACGCGGTTGTAGATGATGACCACGTCCTCGCTGTCACTTGGCGCTGACCAGTCCCTGGCTCCTTCCTGCATGTGCCTCTGCTCCACCTCTCTCACCTCGTGTCTGGCAATGGTGCGCTCTGCAAGGTAAAGGAAACTTCATTTGCAAACAACTCACACAGACACCCCTTTTCATAGCTCTGTGTGTGTGTGCCTGTGTGTAAGGTGTTTGACAGTGCAGGCTTGCGGAAATTTACCCTGTGTCAATTATCCCTTATTTGGTTTTGTTTTTTACCCCCTTTTTGCCTACCAAGCGGATCAATACTGCTCATCTGTTGTGCAACAAAAGCTCAAGTGAATCATCGGTCCACCAATCACTTTGAAAACGCTTCTATCCGGATCCAGCACCAAACCAAACGCCACACTCCTCCCACCACCCATGATGGAAACAATCATGGCAGAGGCAACAGCAGTCCTTCATTCAAGTCCATTGACGTTGCACCTATGACTCACTCACACAGTGCTGGTTAATGTAGAAAACCTTACCCATTCAAGACAAAGGGGGACCTTTCCTATAATTCCAGCAAACACACACACACATTCTTTTGTTCAAATTACAAAAAACAGGACAGTGGGCTTAGACAAATAAGGTGGTTTTAAACTGGTTAACTGAAAGGGCTGCCTGCACTGGTCACTGGTCAAAGAGCACTTTGTTGGTTGGTACCATTTTGAGGTTTGCTGATCAGACTTAACGCATGTCTCTAACGTGCAGTAGTGTAATGAAAAAAGAAATGACAAACAGTGACCTTGCCATTGAAAGATCTGGAATGGTAGGCCAGACATCATGTTCTGATGCTCTTTACAAAACCTAACAAAAAATATCTGTGCTGAGCTTACAGATCTACAACTGGCATTATCAGACAACTGCTGCAATCAATGTGTTAACCGAGATAAAAGTGAAAAGTGACAGAATTGTAGCCCAATACCTCTTTACCCATTCCACTCCAAAGAACAGGATGCATGGAAAATGAGGTCTACAGTACTAGAAGCCTTGCAATCAGAATCAAGATGATTTGCTTCTCTGTGCCAGCAGTGAGATTGCAACCATTTCATTCCAGTTTTACAGTATATTCTCTGAATATAATGCACTAAAATTAGGACCAGATATTAAAATAAAGTGTAGAGGCCTGACAAAGCAAACAACTACCCACAGAGAGTGCCTTCATTCTATACCAGCATGGTCTCAAACCAAGCATGTGCAAGGACTTTTTTGATTGGACAATTTGATGTTTTATTTAACATACACCACACTCACTGCAAGAAAGCATGTCAGGATGCATCGCGCATGCACACACACACACACACACACACACACACACAGGTCACCAGAAACACTGCTTCTAATATTGATCTGAGACTTAAACAAGGCCCCTTAGGTCAAGCATGTAGTTGGCATTAGTGTCGATGCCAGGGAAACGTGACTCGGGTGTGGGTCTGTTCCTTAGGGGAGGAACGTGAATATGAAACTTCAAGGGGAAGGGTGGAGGGAGGGGAGTATCCAGGCTCTGGAGGCAAGCTGAAACGAGAGAGTGTGAGGCTTAAGATGGGAAATGACCTCCACACCTTTTTAGTCTCAAAGTGAAGACTGGTAAAGACAACTTCAAACACGACAGACTCAAACTGTGCCAATTCAGGAAAGAGTCGCAAGCTTTCACAGCTTTTGGTCAAACATGCATACAACGATTCCTGCTGCACTACATGTCTGCAAATACATTTTAACTGACACAGTGAGCACACAGGAGTCACTACACCTCTAGTAAAGATTCTTTACTCTTTCTTTGAGTAACTCAAATTACTCATTACTAAACACAAATTTACCATTAGAGTTGACGATAAAAGAGCATGCTTGAGCAACTGCAAAACTTATATGATGACTCCACTGGTCCAGTGTGAGCTTAATGATGAAAAGAGGAAAGACGGAATGTCTACAAGGTCCATCACGCACTGCTCACACAACACCTCAGTACTGTATTTGTGCATCTGTGAATGAGCCAATACTGTGTGTCAGCATGCAACCGTCTTGTCAGTGTCTTTACACACACCTCCTCTCCGTCCAGTCTTTGCTTCCTTCCAGGCTTCAGAAACACAGTTGAACAGTATGGATGGGGGAGGCTGGATTTTGGACAAATTTGCTTGCAATCCATCAAGTTTCTAAAAATAAAACATGACTTGTAGCAGGAACGAGGTGAGGGAGGTATATGAGGGGAGGAGGGGAGAGGAGAAGATAAGAAAAGAAAAGAGAGAAAACTGGTAGATATAACCTGCACACTCCACTGTGTGAGAGGTGGCTTAATTAGCTAAACAAGCTGCTCCATCTTCTGACATACAAACACGTTTCCAGGTGATTAAGCCTTTGATGGTGATATTGAGGAGCATTGGCATAATTAGCATCGCAGTATGTCTTTTCCTTCTCTATCTCCTTCCCTTACCCTGCGTCCTTGTGTGACAGTCTGATGGGGGGCTAATTATAGCCTGTGAAGCGCCTCTCGCAGACCTGCACCCCTGGCGCAGCGGAGGATTCGCGTCCTGCTGTCAGCCGCACCCTCTGATTGACAAGCACCCAGGGGTGTGCACGGCACGGGGAGGGAGCAGTGGACCCCTGCCCACCCCTTTTCTGCCAGAAAATGCCGGCACGTAACTCCACACACACACACACACACACACACACACACACACATACCGACTCTGGAGGTACACACAAACCGCACAGAGGACAGCACCATCACTAACACACTTATCAGTGATGGGAAGCAATGATAAATAGCACATGAGATGATAGCAGTGTAAATCTACACTGTGGAAAAGCAGCCCATCACCAAGGCCATCGTAAATCAGCTGTTGATAAGGAGGGTGGCGAAGAGAGAGGAAAAAGAAGGGCAGGGGGGAGGAGGAGTTAGAAAGAGAATGGAAAGGAAGAGAAAGGGCATCACATTGTGTCAAAAAAAAAAAAAAAAAGACCAATGAGGACAGGGGCTGGGTCAACATCCTTGGCTCTCCTGCAAAAAGATCCAAGTACAGCAGGTTTTATATTTGAGAGGACAAAGCCAACAGAAAACAAGGGAAGACTTGTTGATGTGGTGTTGATGGCGTTCCACGATGAGGCACGCTGAGGTGTGCCCCTTCTACATATGCGGCGCAGCAGCTCCAGCTGCCTGCTCATTGGCACCTCTTCAGCAGAGTGTGGTGGCAGACATGCTCGCTGAGCATTTTGCGCCAGTTAATGAAAATGTGTAGTAGCAGAGATCAGGAGAACTGGAGGAGGGAGGAGAGGAATGAGGGAGAGGGGGCAGAGGAGGGATGGAAGGAGGGAGAGAGAGAGAGAAAGTTGGGATATCAGATTTGGTTTATATATGGTGGTAGTGATCTTTCCTTTCCTTTCCACCACACCTATCATGACAACCATCAAGGCATCCATATACAGTAAGTGCTTGCGGGTGACAGAATATCTTTACCATGCTGTGAAAGCTTGAGTGTGCCACACCATAGCCCAGAGGAAACAGGAGGCCAGGGGTTTTCATTTCACCAGTAGATGGATACCAACAGACTGACCAAGGTACAGGAGAGTGTTTCAGGTCAATAGTGGGTCAGGGGCCTGTGCCAAATGCTGATCACTGTCATGCAGTAGTCCTCTGGTGACCCTTCCAGGCAGATCTCAAGTTTCCCCCGGTTGATTCTACAACTCTTTTCTGCTGTAAACAATTTATATCAGTCCTGTTTAATGTTGCCACTTCAGAGACACCTTGCCTTTTAAATGTTCTCATTACCATGAGATTACAAGGGGTCTTCATCTCAAGCCACCAAAGATCACAGACTGACCTTTAAAAAGCTGTCATGCACATAGAAGTGGGCTTACGCTAGGATTACTGCAGGGCAGAACACTGCAGAAATTACATTGTAATAATGACTAATTGGTACTTTTTGGCACATGAACTGTCACCCTATTGAAACTACACATAGAGAGACAGCTGTGTCTGGCATCGCTGACCTTCCCTCATATAACTGTTAACAGGTAAGGCCATCTTTTGTGAAATGCTAATTGTGAGAAAGGGTGAGTATTTTCAGGTAACACATATCAGGACTAAAGGGCCTGAGGAATACTACAAATAACTTTGTGGCCAAAATCGAGCAGACCAAAAATACAGTATCTGTTAAAATATTAATTTAGTGAAATCAGAGGGCAAGTTGGCAACCTCATAATCACAACTGGATGTCTACAATTGGACTGTATTAGACTGGACTACAATGGACTGGACCATTCCCAATGCGACACTAGCATGAAAAATGAATGGAAGGTGTAAAATAGTGTTACAGAATAATGAAAAGCCTGAAACTCTAAAAAATTGCATCAAAATACTCTTAGCAAAACATTTTGAATGAGCCATCCAATCAACAGTGCATCTTAACCCATATAACTAAATTGAGCATTATTTGAATTATTTGAGCTGAGCCAGAGATTGCCTCAGTTATAGGCAGTACGTGTGCAGGCAGGCATTCCCAAACAACTTCACTCAGTGTCTCTCAATGTTGTTCTCATTAACAGGTTCAATTATTCATCACCACCTCCTCGGAGGTTGAACAGGTGGTGCCATCCACAGTGTGCTCATTCTGCCATGAAGACTTTTTTCTTCAACTGCTGTTGATGCTGTTGTTCTCCTCCACCCGAGAGCAGTTTGCACACTCACTTGCCGAGCACAGGGCGCACAAGAAGTGTTGGAAGTGAGACCAGATAGAAGGCACTGATACCATTAAGAAAAAAAATCAACACTGGGTAAAGTATATGGGCTGCTGAAATTGGGCTGTCAATTAGTCATGGCAAATACAGAAATCGAACAATTGAGCCCATCATGAGATATCACTCTACTTTCCTTAAATAAAATGAGCAACAACTCAACACGTACAGTATTGTTCTTTACTTTGAAGGGATTTCAGTGGAATCAGGCTGACCTGCACAACTGATGAACATGCATTTTAAGAGGCTTCAGCCATGGTGCAAAAACGTATAGATTCCAGTTTGTTGCCAATGTGCACCAAACTCAACTCTGCACTTAGTCATCACTACTACTCTGTCTACAATGATGATGCTGGGACTGGTGACAGAGGACAGGTGGGACTGGTGGGACAGGGACATTAGAATCAAGATACATGTGTCTATGCACCTGTGATGAAGCCACAGCTTGCCCACATAGACCAATTAAATTGTGGCCAACCCAGGGAATTCAAGAATCACTTTCCTTAGAAACTCACTTGAAGGGGGAAGAACTCATGAAGGCTGAGTCAATTAAAACACACAAAACAGAAATCTCAAGCCATTTGCCTGGGGTTCTCTCACAATCCTGGCACATCCCTAAACCTTTTACACACACGAGGCTGACACAAAATCTCAAAAACAGGATTATGGCAGGGTAAATCTGCCAGATGCACAGCGGTCCACTTCACTGCACCTGCATAACAATTCCTGCCCAGAACATCAGTAAGGTCTCCCCCTAAACGATTTTCCTAAGTGGGGACGATAAACAGTGGCAGTGACAACCTTAATGGCCCCATCCCCCATCTGCAGACACTTCACTTCCGTGGGACATATTTTAGGGAAACAAACTGGAGTAGACCTGTCTGCCAGGAGAGAAACGAGGGAATGAAAGATATGGGCAAGTAAAGAATGAAGGTCATGCTGGCAGCCACGACTTCCGGCTGACTGTCTAAATGGTGCTGCCAAAGCAAGCCACGCGCTGAAGACCTTTCCTGCCAGCCACATAAGGAGTCCGAGATCTGATGAGGTGGTGAGGCATTTTACTACAGGACAAGAGCAGGATGGCACACAAGCTATTTCAACAAGCCTACCACTGACATGAGATCAGGAATAGGGAGGTTGTAAAAGCTAGATGCCTTTGACAAGTATCCGCTCTTGAAACTTTCCTACACAAGATGATACACTGTATCTTCTACTGTACCCACTATCTATCAGTATGACACTATGCTGCTGATCTGCATTGTGCCATCAGACCAGTCGTAATGAGTGCTCAATTGTGTGTAGGCGAGAATGACAGAGGAGAGTTTCGACTCCATTTCATCATGCAACCGCAGGTATCATTGGGGGAGGGGTTAACGACGAACAGCTGTTTATCTGCCCAGCAGCAGCTTGAGAAAGAAGGCATTTCTGCCCATGAACTCTGGCTGAACCTCCTTGTGCCGTTCCTTCTCACCGCTACGATTCCAGAGTAGGTTAGCCTTTTAAATGCCATGTTTTATTCAGGCTCTGCCCTGCAGACAACCTCAGGAAGTTCGGCGTCGTCCTGGGATATTTGACAACAAACGATAGGGTAAACATCCAGGTATTCTAAGGGAAATGGTTGATCCATTAGCCCTGGTGTCTGTGTATATGCCTTGAGTGTGTAAAACCTGTCCAGAGAGCCCAGCTACATCTCTGGGGAGCCAGAGCCAGCCTTGTAATTTAAACACAGATGAAGAGACTGTATTGTTAAGGGCAAGAAAGGCCTATCAACCAAGTTGGAATTTAAAACAGCCTATGTCCTCTGCGTCATTCCACTCCATTAAATAAAAATAACAGTTCCACACACTGCACTGCCTCATCTCTGTGCTATTTATGGTCTCTGTGTGAGCTTAATAAAGTGCTAACTGGTACACCATGGGAATATAGCAGCATGCAGGGGAAACTTCTGTGATTTCTTGCGGTGATCTTTTGGCTTCACACGTCTGCCTTTAGTGTGCACAGAGTAGAGAGAGAACACAACCTCAGCTTGTTAAGTCTCAATCACAGCACAGCAATGGCTTTGAACTTCAGCAGACAGAACCACTAATGCCACTCTGGCTGGCCATCACCTTCCTAAAAGCATTCCAAAGAATAGCAGGGCCCAAGAGAAGGACACCCCACTAGTGTTCACATCAACACTAGTTATCAAACCATCTGCTTCACCTCCATCCCTCAGCAAGCCCTTCACTAGTAATGATGAGGGGAGGGGGGATTTTTGTCCAAAAGGAGCAGTTCTGCCTGACTAAATGTGGTTAGCAAACAGAGTGAAGAAACGGGCAAAAATATAAAAAAGTAAGGCAGAGAGCAAAACAACTGACTTGTTTTTCGTAACGAATCATAACACAGAGCATCATTAGCTACAGAAGATAGAAAGCAAGTCAGTCAGAAATCGAGGTCTTGACAGAAAATGACACCGTCCTCTCCTCCCCCTCTCTTTCTCCTTGTCATTACACACAGCAAAATCTCCTTCTGTTACAATGAACCCTAACGCCAAAGCTCTGACAGCTGTTAATGTCGCTCACATTGGATTTGGCATAAGGGGAGGTCTTTGTACTGACTCTGAATGGGGGTGGGGTGGGAGCGAACATCCTTGCTGTGCAGAGAGGGTAACGCATTTGCCAGTCTGAATAGAAGGAAGCCAACCTGCCAACACCAGTTCCACTGTATTCTCATGGGTTGAGTGGGAGATCGACGGCTTAATGATAACAGCCATCTCTTCATGATGTGACCCATCAACAATTGTGCTTACCATTTTACTTGTCCACGTTTTAATAAATGGCCTTCATGCATATTTTTGTACATTACTGTGTGGGTGTGTTTAACAACTTCATATGCCAGCTCCAATTTGGCCAGATTACAGGTGATTCCAACTAAATACAACCTAGCATTATGGTACCATAAACACCACCTTCAATGTCTAGAAAATTGTAAATCTTTTAAAATCCATTTTACATATTGCTAACAGTTGTAATGTGTAAGAAACCCTATGCTGCATACCACAAACATATTGTTGATCCTATTGCAAAAAAAAAAAAAAAAAAAAAAACCTCTTCCCATAGAATGCATAACACCTAAGCCAGCCTAGGGCATGTTCGCAAATCAATGGGGGAAAGACTGGAAGGACTAACTAAGGCCATACCAATAAAATTAGTTGGTTCTCGGATTCTCCGCTTGAAAGAAATGCTAAATGACAAAAATAAAATTGAGTTCGAACTCACACAAACATAAAACGTCAAAACAATCAAATCGCGCCTTTCGCGCACTTCAGAGAGAGCAAGAGACAAGAGAGATGATATGAGGAAAGATGCCGGTGGAAGGGGATCCTGCTAGGCCAGTGTTTGCAATTATTATAATATTTGACCCGAAGAGAAAAACATTTGCATTGAAATTAAAGAGGATAAGAACTGCGCAGTTGTAGCCTACTCACGGAACTAATTTACCGCTAATTTACCGCTAATTTACCTTCAAAGCAATTTTATTTTTATTTTGTGCGCTCACTCCATATTTGTCCTCAAAAAAAATCTAAGAACCAACTAATTTTTTTGGTGTGGCCTAAAAGAAAATCTAAACAACTTGCAAAATTCTGTATGAGCTGTAATAGGCAGCCTTGCTGTTTGTAGGTTTTACAGATGTATTTCACCTCTAAAAAATTTGATTATGTGAGAAATATCATTAGTGGGACATAGAAGAAAACCCATTTGTCCTTAGCAGATGACTCACATATCGCTTATCAAAGCACACTTGTGTCAATGAGAAAAACGAAACCCAGGGAAGGTTAGGAAACATGGTGGTAAAAGCTGTTTTTCAAAGAAATGTGACACCACATTTTTGCCTCTCCCTCCCTCCTCTGCTTCTTTTCTTTACTCCCCCAGTTCTAGCCCTCATCGGTGCACAGATACCTGGGCCTTGTCCTCTGCACTCAGCATCTGGGTTCTGCTGTCATTGTTCACCCTAAGGTCAGGTGAAACGTGTGTGCGTGTGCGCCATCCCAAGAGAGCAGGTGGGCTTGAGCAGAGCTGACATGCTGGGGAGCCCTAGACAAGGATGACAGCAGACAACTCTGGGCAGAGACTGGACTCTGTGTAGAGACTGCAAAACGGCTCTCTCAAGAGTCCCTTAACTCTCTCTTCCCCCTCCTCTCCCCTCCCTTCCTGCCAGTCTTCCACTCGTCTCACTCAGCAAGCCCAAACGGCTGACACAAGGCCTGGAAAGCGAAGACTGGGAAAGACATGACTCCACCACCACCAGCAGCAGCAGTTGTGGCAGCAGCATCTATGCCTTCCTCGAGTTCAGTTGGGGTGACTGCCCTCCAACAGGCTTTCAATGATTCAGGAGCAGTTTCCTGGTCCCTTTCAGCACATCACTGTTACATTGATATGACATTGCTCATCTTCCCTGCCACTTGGGGCCGTCAACAAGCCACAAGAGTAAGTGGAGCAGACAAAGAGACTACAAAAAAGGAAAATGGTGATCTTTTAAGGTTCAAGGACAGAAGTGAGTTTTTTCAGCTGTACTTTGCTACTTTGATCAGAATGATAAAACACAAAGCTATCTAAAGGAATATTTAGATATTGGTGGCGATCAGCCCAGTCACAGAGGGCCAAGACAAAAAAAAATCCTGGGACAACTTGCAGACAACACTGAGATTTTTTCAGAAAACAGAAAGAGTATCATTTTGATACAGACTGGAATTCACTGTGAAGTTAAAACACTTTTCTGTGCTACTACTGTATAACATACAATAACATACTATAACTAGTGTTGTACCTCTCTATATATAAGGATAAGGAATTTGGACCTGTCAGCAGTATATACCATGTACCACGATACACTACCTACATATATTAGACACACAGGACAGGCAGGGGTTTAGAAAGTTTCTTATGTTCTTGTTATCTTCCTGGTAGCAAGCTTTACATCAAGATTGATCTGACAACCGGGACATTTTAACCATCATAATGACCTGTGGCCAAGCAACTAGATGCTAGTTATGAAATGTCAAGTAAAAGTAGCAGCAATCCATAGCATTATAGCATTAGCCTATAAGGGCCATTGCTGCAGCTTCAGTTTTGTTTGATTTGCAAGCAAGTCAAAAAGATAGATGATCTTAAGAGAAGAGAGAGCAGCACATTCCCCAGTGGTATTTGTACAGCAGCATAAGGCCTACAGAAAGAGTGTGCGAGTGCTAAACAGGATGCTTGCTGCCGAGTCAAGAGACCAGGGAGTCTAAAGGCCCTCCCACAGAAGTCTCAAAATGCTGACCACACCGGCCTAATTTTAGATAAGTGTGTGTGTGTGTGTGTGCACACACATTTTTATTCTTTCAACATTGAAAAAAAAAATCTTTCAAACAATACCACTAGTTTTAAGCAGGGGTTTTGAGTGGGTGAGGCAGCCTAATTGGAGTCAAGTGCAGAAGAATAGTGCAGTAGAGAATGGAGGGACAGGGAGTTCCATCTGAAAAGATAGTTCTCTATGATGTAGGGAAAAATAAAAGGAAGAAAAATACCAACAAATTTTAAAAAGTATTAAGTTAGTAGTCAATAAAGGGAGATCAATGTTATTTCTAAACCACTACTCAAAACCAACACTGAAAAGGAAATGCAATCATACTGCAGACCAGCGGGAGAATTGTAACAAAAGATTAAAAATATTGAAAAACTTAAGCATTGTGCATGCACTCCACACTTCTTTGTTGTAGAAGATGAATACATTGTCTTTTTGTGTTAGATTTTGTGGAAAGAGAGATAAAAAAAAACGTTAAGTAATATTGGGATTGATAGTAGTACAAGTAGTTCTTAAAAAATAATCCATCCAAAAATAAAATATATATAGAATTGTGTAAAACCTGTGTAAAACAACACCTCTTCAAACTTCACTCATCCGCACAGGAAGTCAATCTCTCAAAGGTACATCAGCAATTATAAAGGCGGCACCTTTTTTCATAGCCTCCCACCAATTGGCCCATTTCACAGCAGCTATTCTTTTCAAAAAGTCACAGAGGTGTTACTGTTACTGATTACTGTTACTGTTACTGATTACTGCCATTACTTTGTGCAGCGTGCAAATCACAACCACAACATTCTAATCTGATCAGACATTGCAGTCATGTGACCGACGTACTGTATGCAGCAAAGTAAAAAATGAGATCGAAAATTAGGATTAATTTAAGAGCCCAAACACCAAGAAGAGTGTAACATTGAGACAAATTTTTGAATTGGAACTGCTGAACGATCAGAGACAGACAAGCCTCTCTTCAAGAATCTGTGTGCAGAATGTTTGTCTAAATCTGTACGGCCAATTTAGGTTACACCTATTTGTCAGATTTATATTGGTATGAATGTTAACATTATTTAAATCACAAGGATATAACCTTCCAATGTCACAGTGCAAGACCTCACAAGTTTAGGTCTTGGATGATCGACATTAATACCTTCCTCTGTGATCCAGAAAGTTCAGCTATAGAGTACATCTAGAGTCCTGGCCATTCCCTGGTGAGATTCTTTTTAATTAAGAGACAAAGCCTAATGTTACCACATTAATCTCTTTTCCCCATACGACAAAAGCTTTTTGTAAGGCAAGATTTCACTCATCCAGTCATTTTCTCGCTCAGTCTCAGAGCCTAGTCTATAATCTGCTGGTAACAGAAGACAGCCTGATTAGGGAAGAAGCTGCACAGCAGTAGGCTGCCTTTTACAGTCAAATTAAATCAACAAAGGACAGACATGGGTGGTACCATACAGAGATACAAAACTAAATTTGAATTATATGAGTTATAATTTCAAAATATGAATCAAAATATAAAAGTCAATAGGGGTGGGCGATATAGTCTAAAATTTATATTGCGATATATTTTGAACCATAGATGGTAGATGATATATATCACGGTATACTTTAGTATGTAACTTAACAGCATAACAGTTTCTTAATGGTTACCATAGCATAAAGTCAAAATGTACAACAGTTGTTTAGTCATTGTTAGGAGGTGTTTATATTGGACTCTCAAATTCACACAGAGGTAAACTGGTAAGCTGCATTTGTGTCAGGCAGTAGCTGTTCAATTTATCAGTTTATCAGCTCAGTTTCGTTGTAAGAATGAAAAGGTGCTATCAATAAGGTGAAGCTACAGATCAACATTTTTGGAGACGCCATTTGTGGAGACGCAATGAGCCTATCACGGTATGCCGATATGACCCAAAATCTCTATCATTGGCCAAACGCATATTGCATACGGTATATCGTCTATATTGCCCACCCCTAAAAGTCAATATATTCAAATTTTCTAATTAATGTTTGTATCACACAGAGTTTTAAGTAGAAAATGTACATTCTCTCTCTCTCTCTCTCTCTATTGATATTTTGCAAATGTGTTGCTATCTTTTTGTATCTATGTGTGGCCATCTATGCATCTCTCTGAATGCTATATAGCCACACTACATAGGTAAATGCAAGGTAAAATTTTCTGAGATTCAGCAAGCTTTTATAATTAATTATTATTATGCCTTTCCTTCTTGAGCTAATTTGCAAAACGACAAAACAGAAAGACATATTCATTTGCCATTGTGCACACTAGATGAGGCCAACACCTGCATGTTCATACAATCTTCACAGGATTCATCTAACTAATGAAAAAAAAAAAAAAAATCAAAAGAATGAATGTCCAGATGTATGGCATGGTCGACATCTTTATTCCTAGGTCAAAGGATAAAGGACCAATCAAGTAAACCACAGGTTTATTAAACCCTTGGATTTAACAGTAGCCCAGCAAGAGGGGGGATAGTCAGATGAAGTTTCATACAACTTGAGAAATACAGAGGCCCCATCATCACTCAAGGGGTAATATAAACCCCCATCTGAACATAAAGTGAGAGCATGAGGGCCCAGAGAGCAGGGAGCGATAAACGAGGGCCAGACACAGACTGCATTTACGATCATTATGGATTTCAGCAGGGTGGAGGGGTAGAACAGCCAGTGAGCTGGCCCATGAGTCTCGCTTGACTGACGCAGGATTGAGAGATCACCAGAGGATGAAGGGGAGAATAGGACTGAAAAAAAAAAAAGAGATGGAGTGAGATGGGGAAAAAAAGAGTCAGAAAAAGAGAGGGGGGAAAGATAACGAGCGGCAGAGATTGTCAATGCTGGAAATCGAGATGAGGTTTCAGCAGGCAGCAGCCTTTCCTGCAGCCTCCTCAGGGGACCAATTAGAGGCCTGGCATTTAAGACTCCCCTGGAATTGCCCCGCAGGCCGCCTACCCAATTTGTTTACCCAGGCACTTCTATCAGCCACAACAGCAGCAGCAGAGTTGGTTGCAGCAGACCAGGGGATGATAAACACAAAAAAGGCCATACAAAAGAAGGCCATAAAAATATTTGTGGACAGTTTAAAGCCTCTTTGACTGATTCCTTCTCGATTGTGTTGGATGCCATTTGATAACATCTCTTGGTTAAACAATCCTAAACCACTAGTTGCCATGTCCCAAAATGACCCAGTCCTTGGAGTGCATGTGTGACTCAAATGATGTTTGAGTCTTAAGATTGTTTTCAGTAACTTGGGACGGAAGACCGAAAAAAATGAATGGTAGTGAATGGAGAGATGAAATTATTTTCTGGTCCACTTTACCTTATGTCCTGAATCACACATATGACATACCCGAATTTAAATAATAACTAATGGTGTAACTTTCTACTGTGTTTGTTATGCAATTTCTCAATTATTTGCTTGTAAAAAACACAATTATTTGGACTACAATTTGCCAGTTGCAAATCGGACGTCACAGCAGAATTTCTCCCTGCACACTTTTAATCACCGATTGTTTCCCCATCAAAATGTCGATATGTCTTAACGTTATCAAAGTGTTACCACAACGCCAATGCTGGTTGCTCTTTCTACTGATTTCCAGTTGACAAGAAAGTGGATAAAACTTTATGGGAGTGGTGGCTAAGGTAAACGTTAGCGGACACCCATGCTATATACAGTCTATGGCCGATACCATAGAGTTTGCCGGTGAGGTTCCGGAAGTGATTTTCCCATTCATTTGTCCCATTGACATTTAGATTACAACCCACAATATCCGAATTACGGAAGGAAGACGTCTAACTAGCTACGGCATTACGAAACGATTGGTTGTGCTCACCTAGACGCCAAAATGTAATGTGATCTCCATTTTGTTTCAGTAAAAACGTCTTTTCTGCGATGTCCCTTAGAAGTACTTCAGTACCCATAATCCTGAGCAATCCCACAATCCCACAGCAACGCATCTGATTGGTGGACAAGTACGTTACCATGGATGTGTTTGTTGAAGCCCGGGAAAGCAAGCAAGTTCACGAACGTCACCGTAGCCTACCTCACAACCCATGATTTTGCTTGTTTTTCATGTAGCCTACTACTGCTCGTTTGACACAACGCTTAGCCTAACCTAATTTTCAACTAGACATCCTTACCATGTCATTTCCATTTCCCCAAGATGTATAAATTTAATATGCTCATTTTCTTACCTTGCTGGATTACATTAGTTTTTCTCTGTATCTGGTGATATGAAGGGTATGTAACATGGTAAATGACAGTTGGGCTAATTAAAAACAGTAAATTCAGTTGTTGTGGTGCAATCTCTAACAAATGGAAATTACCACAAATCTTGATAAATGCTTTATTGTACCCATCATTATCAATTCTTTATTCAGGGGAGCTTGACAGAGGCATTTGTAGGGAACCGGTGGAAACTAATGGTGGACACCAAAGCGGTGGTTGCAGTCAGGTACAAAATACTGAACCATGCTTTTGGTTAAAAAAAAACTGATCTAAAACTTGATTGATGCAAATGTGAAGATTATATACAATATTCGTACAATATTACAACATTATTTACACAAACTACTGAGGAAATACACCAAAATTTAGCTATTCGATTGCAAGAGCAAGATTGCGTGGCTGTCGTCTTCTCAAGGAGATTAAGAAAGAACGTTAGGCGAATCGTTTTTGGGATAGGATTGGACAGGGTAAGTACTGGCTTCTGGGATATGTAGTTCCTGAACTCAGGGGTAAAAAATATGTACACAGTCTTGTACCTTTGCCTTTTTTAGCCTCTTCTTTAGTTTTTTCACTCTGAACGGAAGGTTACACGGTCATCACCTACCCCGTAGCTGGATAGAATGAGTCGGGACTTTAAACGCTTTCAAAACGCGATTTTACGGAAAAGTCAATGGCAAAACGGGAGCCTTGGAACCACTTCCTGGTTGGTTCTATTAAACAGGCTAATGTTACTATGGTGACGTAAATATTATGAGACAAGCGCTGTAGACCGCCACCTGGTCTAACACAAAACCTAAAATAACTTTTGCTGCAGTTCGAAATTTAGTGCCGTCTCAACGTCACTATGTATCTTTAAAATTCACAGACACTATGTGACATCCATAGCACATTTCAAACGGGATCGGAAAATAGCTTTTATATCTCATTGACAGTCATTCATATTTTTTGACATCTTAGGTCCCATGCTGCAGAAGTAGATGGGCATGACTTCGGCTCCTATAAAGTAAGATTTTCAATGGAAACTGTTATTTGTTTTCAAACTACCCTAACATAACTATGCAATAAACAAAACAATAGACCCCTTCTGAGTTTGTAAATATTGTGACGTTTTTGTGCAGGAGCAGCAAACTGGAGGCAAAAAGATTCATTAAGTTAATTCATTTTACCTGGCCTGCTATTTCTGTTAACTTGTTCTTCGTTTTGGTATTGTTTAGAGTTTACTTATATGATGGAGGATGTACATCAAACGTTCATTAGACGGTGTTTATCTGAGTACGTTAGATAACTCAGATCACATTAACATGTAACGTTAGCAACTAGAGCAAACTACATGCTGACTGTCTGCAAAGATTTGATGAAGCTGCTGACAGTGGAGTGGCATGATATTGAAACATAGGCCTATTAAATTGAAATGCCAAACATACACAAGATTAAAACTCCAGGCATACAACTGATTTGGATGTGCTGCTATGTCTTGAATGGCTAACGTTACGTCCACATTGAACAAAGCCTACCACAACTTCACGGAGGAGTTTTATTATATTTTTTCCTACTTGCTTGGCCAGAATACAAACATGTATGACCCATGGGTCATTAGCAATAGAATGCTGCAGATGCAGCTGCACCTGCAGGGCTGGGTAAGTAGGCTACCACACTTGCCAACCTTATGTTGGACATCCAGTAACGTGCTTTACAATTACCCTAGCTGTTGGCTGTCTGTTTAGAGAGACATGCTAACATTCACTTTGTAACAATCAAAACAAACAGACATAAATTATTTACATGCTGACTACACTCTCCTTTACCAATTTACCTAATTCCCAATTGTCGACAAAATGTCACATCACAAGTTAGGGTTAGCAAATTTTGGATTAACATTTAGCACAAGTAGGCTAATGTTAGACTAACATTTAAGGCCGTTTTGTATTAACCTGCACAGTGGTAAAGGTAGAAAAAAAACAGGCTCTGCTTTGTGTGTGGAAAATTAATCCTCACAAGCAATGGAAGTTCTGCTATTTGTGTCTGCTAGAAATATGTTTTGAAAAAGAGATTACTTACAGAGTACAGCTAGCGTTAATTTATCCAACATTGTAATTCCTTTAGAAACTCTTTCTAAGGACGTCTTGGACAGCTTGGTTAAGGCCACACCAATAAAATTAGTTGGTTCTCGGATTTTTTCAGGAAAAATATGGAGCGAGCAAGCGAAATAAAAATAAAAAAATGTTCTGAAGGTAAATTAGCACATTCACAGTTAATGTTCATTAAAGACATTACTCATGTGTTTAGGAAAAACTAAATGTGGCCCAATTTATAAACTTAACTTTCACATCTCACAGCACACAAGTTTTAGGCAATGTACGAAAATTCATAATTCTGTCATTCTGTTATGTAAAAGTTTGTCATTTATTTAAGAATTTGTGAATCTAAGCACCAAGCAAGCTGGCTGTGGAATTGAGGTATGACATACAATGTAGACTACGTCTAGGCTGCTGTAGCCTACGTTCAAACTCATTTTGTCACAGTTCATCACAGGGCATTAGAACATCAAAATCGCATAGATTCACCAGATAGCAATTAGTGACTAAAACTCTGTGATCAGCGCAACGAAGATGAATATTCACCAACGTGCAGTCACGTGAATCTAGAAGAGAGACAATTTTTTTTTGCATGAGAAACAGAAGCGTGTATGTGTGCGCGCGCGCCTGTTGGCACATGCTATTCATTTATTTATTGATTGATTTTGATGGCGAAACACTTTGAATGGGTTTTTTTCGCCTCTCAATCAATGAAATATCAAACTCACCTCCACAGAGTTGCACAAGCAGACTGCTCTCGGCACCGTGAGTACAACTGCGCAAAGTTCTCATCCTCTTTAACTTCAATGCACTTGTCAAATGTTTTTCTCTTCTGATCAAATATTCTAATAATTGCAAACACTGGCCTAGCAGGATTTCCTTCCACCGGCATCTTTCCTCATATCATGTCTCTTGCGCTCTGAAGTGAAAGGCGCGATTTGATTGGTTTTCAACGTCACATGAACGCAGCATGCCGTTTTCAGTATTATAGCCATCAGCCACTGTGTTTTTTATGTTCGTGTGAGTTCGAATTCAATTTTATTTTTATTTCATTTTGCATTTTTTTTCAAGTGGCGAATCCGAGAACCAACTAATTTCATAGGTGTGGCCTAACAGTGTAACGTTATGTCAGTGAACAACAAGTAGGCTTATTAGGCTATTGTGCGAAAATCAGACTACATTTAACTTGTGTAGCGTGCATCTATTGCAGAATTGTTTACTTTGTTGTTAACGTTACTTCGTTAAATGCCATAAATCTTTCTGACTGGCAGATATCTGATAGAACTTTAATGTTGATTCCTTAGTTTGTGTATTCTGACAACCAAACACCACAACACAAAGATGGCATGACAAGTTAAGCATCAGGTAGTGCTGCAGCCGCCGCATAACTTTACTTATAGTGTTTGCTTGTTCTGCTTTTGAATTAGAACGTTGAGTGACGTTTCACCAAAAGGGATCAATAAGGCAGGTCACTAAACTTGGCCTAGTGTGTGAAACTAATATGGAACAGGAGGAATCGGGTACACAGGCATACAGCTGACAATGGTGCAAAGGAGTCTATGTGAGCACGGCAGTACTGCATTAACTTTCTGAAGACACTTCAAAAGCAAAAGCCGTGAGGCAGTTAGATGCATGCGCGTGCACACACACACACACACACACACACACACACACACACACACACAAACACAATTTCAGAGCCTCTAGATTTAAGCCATTGTCAAGTGTGAAAATGTTCTGTTACGAATTCTGTTATGTGAAATTAAAGAAGAAAACAAGAACATTGCGAATGAGAAAAACACAGAGGATCTAAAATCTACTGAAACGTGCAATGCTGTCCAACGAGAGTGCAGAATGTACAGCCTGCGGGTTCAGCTCTCAGGCAAATGAAACTGTTGAATTATTGATGGATGGACCCCATCTTTACAGGTTCTTAGGTTACAAACCACACTGGATTTACCACTTTCAGACAACGCCACTTTATCAAAACACACACACACACACACACACACACACACACACGATATGAGCCAGTGATTCCACAGTGGACATGTGGGCCTCCATCAGGACATCATTTTCCAGAACGTTCCACCACAGGGGTTCTGGTCTGTGCCATAAGGCGCCAGTTCCAGAGGGTTGCTAAGGACATCCAACTGATGATGCCATTAAGACTCTCATCTGCAAGGTTATTCAGAAAGTAACCTACTTCAAATCAGACAAACAAATGCTCCAAATGCAAACATGCAGAAAAGACTTTAGATATCAGCTGAATTTCTGTGGCTCAGCAGGAACAAATTGCCTCACTGTATGATTTAGAGTTCTCAGTAACTCAGGAGCCTAATCTTCAGCACAAATCAGCTTGAAATTACTATGAACCCAATACCCTAATGTCTTGCATGTCTTTGCACCTGCATACAGAATTACAAATAATCGACAGTCAACTGCACAGTGTAAAAAAGATGGCATGGTAAAAATAGCAAAATTAATGGTCGGTGCACACCAAAAAAGTTCTTAGAAGTGGAGTGTGAACAAGCAATGACATGTTCAAGGTTGGAGAGTTGGAACAAGGCCACAATGTACACTACTTGAAACATCTGGGAGGGGGAAAAGAAAAAGAGCACCACAGGAGATGAAAAGTTGTGTGTGACTCTCAAAGACCTACCCCTATACAGCTGGCAATTACTTGATGACCCAACAGATTTAGGAATGCAAATCTCAAATTCTCTGAACCGATTAGATATGATTTACTGTCTGCTCAAGGCTCAACAATAATTTCTCAAAGTAGAAAGACTGAAATTCATTATTTTCTTTTTGTTTTGACACTATCTCCATTTGTATTGACCTATTTTTAAAACACTTTAATTTAACTCCCAGCAGGAATTCAGGTTTCAAAAAATTAAAACACAATAATATTTATGTCAGGGCCATACTTACTTATACTAATTCATTCTTCTCACACAGTGAAATACTGTTGACATTTTGTTTGAATAGATTAATACAAAATTATTTTCCTCCATAGTAGCTGGATGCCATCCCCAAGATGTTTTAGAACTGCCTGCTGTACACATAGCGCCTTAGTTCCAATATAGACATTTTGTGCAACCTTGGACAATGCGTTTGCTTGGCTTGCAGTTATCTACTGACAGCTCAGTCCACGGCTGTTCCATCAGCTGGGAGCCCATGCTAACCTCTGCCCTCCAATATTGATGTCTGGCAGCCAAGCAGCACCAAGGCAGATTTACAAGCATGCTGGTGACTGACAGCTGGAAGTAAGGGTGTTGTTTTTTGGGGCAAGGTCTTGGGACCCGAGGTCCATCATCCCAGTGATGGGCAGAGCAACTCACCCTTGCCTTGCTTATTGACTAGAGGAGATCAGCTTGTCGATATACAGGAATAGCCATGGATGGCGACATCTTGCTCAATCAATTAAGGCGGTGGCTTCTAAGTAGCTGATTGTGCATTCCACCCGAGACGTGCTCCAGAATTGCGCCCTGTGCTAGTCAATCCCATTTGATATACTGTGATAAAGCAATCGCATTGAAGGAGGACACAGGAGTAAGAGCGAGGGAGAGATAAAAAGGAAGGATAGAGCAACAATGAGTGAATAAGAGAGAATAAGTGTGTGAGTATGTGCGTACGTGTGTTGTATGTATGAAGGTCGTGCAGTGAGAAAGAGGGGGTGGCAGCATGAGAGCAGCCTGGGTAAATACCGACCACATGTGTACAGCACATAATCCATTTGCCCAGGCACCACCATTTCACAGAAAAACAATCTAGCTTAGTGGTGCTACATAAAGGAGAAATACAGCATCCAATAAAGAGAATACATTAGCGAATAGTAAGGCCCACTCCAGTCAGGGAGGGCTGCCTGGACCACCAGAAAAAATGGTAAAAACCAAGTCCAAAATAGAGAAAAAATAATCATGTTGGTAATTCAATGGGCAAAAGCAGAACCAGGAGAAATCAGCAAGCCTTCTTATGAGCTCAATTTATTTTCAAATTATTTAACTTCTGAAAACCAAATAATGAATACGGTGTGGTTCCTCAGTTCCCCCAGGATGTGAATGACAGGACCAATGTGTGATGAAAAGGATCGAGAACAAAACTGAAGTGTGTTTGTCAGCCTTTATAAGATGAAAGTGCCAGGACATCTCAATTCATAATGAAAGTAATGAGCCATTTACTGCTTCACCTTTTTTAAACAATGCACTTTCAATGATATTAAAAAAATAATAATAATTTAACTTTCAGACTGAAACAGACAGATTTTCAGATCAATTAGCAATTACAATTATTAGAAGGATCACATGCAAATAGTTTGCTTAGATAAGCTAGTGCAAGGTCAAGGATAAAATAGTTACATCACATGTAACACATTGTTGGCTAGTTATAAAGTCTGAGCCAAAGCATTTCTATAGACGTTTCTGGAGTATTTTTTATTTATTTTGGGGCTTTCAAATAAAAACAAGATGTCCATTCTCCTGCAAGAATTACCATACGGAATTTGCAGTGCTAAAATGAATTTTTAAATGCACAGCATGATGTAGTCTTGCCAGCTGTGATTATTATAATAACCTTAAAGAGTCAAACTCAACTCCAATAAGACCTACTTTAGAACATAAGCAAGCGTTTCCTCCATGAATTATGGATTAGAAAAGAACTCCCAGCCCACCATGGCCTAGGTCTGTTTTGAAAATTGCAATTTCATGTGCTAGAGGTTAAACTGCAATCCAGAATGGTACATTATAAATGAACTGTGATTTCAGCCCAAATCTTGTCGGATAGGATAAATACTTTTGTCTCCCTTGGCCCCTGAACAAGTGCAGAGCTGTCCGACGCACAATAATTTCACTTCTGCAGTTTTCCCATAAAGACATGGACTGCTTACAACTGCGTTACAGTCTCAAGCAGAAATTTGTGGAATTAAAGTTTGTTCCTCATTACTCCAAAGAAGCCCAGACACTATTGCCTTGCTGATGTAGTCTGAGGGTCTTGTGAAATCTATGGTCATCATCCTATTCAGCAAGTAGTCAGAGAAGTTCCAAGAACCAAACAGGTTAGGGGCAAACAGCTTACAGTAGATGTCCAGGGCTAACTTTACCTTTGACTGTTTCACCATCATTTCACATCTCATGGGCCCATCAGGCCAGAACAGCCTCATTTCAAAGTAAAATGCTGCTCAATGTGCTTACTAAAACGCATCTGAGGGAGTCTAAATGAATTTCAAAGGTTTTACATCATGATGGTCTTAAATCCAATCCAGTCTCTTTTAGATGATGATGCTGGGCAGCTTTTCTTTAAGCTAAATGGACCAAAAAAACAAAATGTCTTTTGAATATGTAATAAGCACCTCAATTAAAGAATGAAATAAGTAAACACTCAGCAAGATAGAAAAAAAGCACTGGTACCCAGTATCTATTCCTGGTCAAGACCATTTTGATGTCAGCCCCTTGAAATAAACCAAGCTGTTCTCGACTTAGTCACCCTGTGTCTGTCGGTGGCCTGTTCATGACTAATTTATTAGCTGTCCAAAAATATATCAGTGGAATAAGGCCTCACTAATGACCTTTAGCGGCCTCACATTTCTGAAGCTGGAGATAAAAATGTGCAGTGAGGCACTGGGGAGAGGATAAACAGACTTATATAAGTGAAGAGAATTTCACAATGAAACCCCTATTACTCTGCCAACAGTGATAAAATGCATCAGAAATGGGAGAGAAGTCATTTTTTTCGAAGTGCAGTTTCAGGGCAAAACAGAGACCGCAGTAAACTGCCTCAATTTAATTTTTTTGTTAAGTTGTTTTTTTTCCCCTCTCTCTTCCTTTTGGGCAGATTTTTATTTGTTTGTTTGTTTTTAAGATGTCCTGCCACAAATATGGTTCTATTGTCTGGCGCTTCAATGGTGTCATGCTAATAATGTGCTGAATCCCTCACTGTGAAATGCATGCCATCTCGGGGCAGATATAGCCTAGATCCCTGCAAATATGCTAAACTCCCTCAATACCCAACTCTGACCGAGCTTGAGAAAAGACCTTCAATTGACCTTTGTGAAAATTTGCTTTTTATTTTTAAATGTCCTGACTGAAATAAACCTTGTTGAATCAGCAAAAAAGAACAACTGGGAAGTTTCTAGACCTAAGAGCCACAGGAGAATGCTGTAAGGAGCTAGAATGAACACTTCAAAGGCTGACGTCGCATGAACAAAAGCTTTTGTTGTGTTGCAAGTATGTGTGTATGTGTGTATGTGTGTGTCAGGAGGTATGGATGATCAAAGCAGAAGTATTTTTCAAAGATAAAAGGAGTCCATCTGCACGGTGGGACCAATATGTCTTCTGAATTATGATTCTCTGAGGTATGATTTTGGCCATCCACTCCATCTCTACCCTAACTGTCTTGAAGAGCGAAACCTGAAATAAAAACCACCATAATACTTTATGTGCTACAAATAAAATGAAATAAAATAAAAAAAAATGCATAAGTTGCATTTGCATAAGTTAATGCATAAGTTTTGAGATCCATGATGCCATGCTTGTAAAGGTTACCTCATTACATTTTTACCCATAAATCGTAGAAGAAGAAGAATAGTTTAGCCAGACTGTTTTTCACGCATATCCACCTGAGAACATTTGCAATCCAAAAAGCGAAGTTTAATTGATTTTGACAAACCACTTAACCCTCCAATTCAGTTTTGTAGCCTAAAAAACAAACTCTATTGTGTGTTGTCTGTGTGGTTGGGCAGCAGCAAGGGGTTTCCATCAGGACCTCCTGTAAGCAGGCCTTTGTTTTAAAAAGGCAAAGAGCCACCGCACTAAATAAGGCTAAAAGCAAGCCTTGCTATTTCCATTGGAGGCTGCAGATTTTAAAAGACAGCAAATGAAATGGAAAAGTCTTTGAAAGGATCATAAAGGAAGACAACATCCCCAGGTAGTCACCTTTGGGTGGATGCACACTACTGTGATTCTGTACAGATTTAACAAATCTTGCTAGCCATGCAGATTTTCCGCCAGCTCTCTTTTTCCTTCCCCCTTCTTTCCCGCCCCCCTCCCCACCCCCCAAAACCTAACCCTCCCTCCCCCTTCCCTGGCCAAGATGCTCATCCTCCATCTTATTCTTTGCCAATGTCTACATGTCTTTTCCACCTAGTGTAGTGCACAGACTGTTATGAATTTTGGCCAATGCTGTCTGACCTACAAGCAGTATGTGTTGCACACATCCAATACCTGCAAAGTGAAAAGGGTTATATATATATATATATATATATATATATATAAATAAAAAAAAACCCTGCTGCAACTGTTTGGCCCTTAGAGAGATATCTTTTGGCTGAAGGGGGGGGGGGGGGACAAAAAAAGGAGGAAATATTTGTGCTAATTTTCTGGACCACAAGATCTTGGCCTCAAGTCAACTCTGAAGCAGACTCTACGTGAGGAGATGGAATGGCAACTGCTCTCCTGCTGGTGCGGTAGCCTACTCCTTGTGCAGGCCTCTAAGCCCCTGGGGTCTCTTTCAGAGTGAAACCAAAGTAGGAAACGGCTTCCATTGTAAGGGATGAATCCTCTTTGATCAGCGTTTCCCCCATAGATTTGCCAGTGAATTATTCATCCACCCCCCCCCACCACCGCCCTCCAACAAAAATAGGAGAGAGAGGCAGGAAAAGTATCTAAGCTAAATCCTTATATTTTTATGCTTTCATTTAATCTCTGCACCAATGCACTTTGCCAGCTTGATGATTAAAATGTTACTTCTGAAAGAAGAAGAGTGGCTACAGAGGAGGAGGGCACTGTTTAAGCAAACCACGGATGTACAATAAACAAGATGAACAGCAGCAAGCACTTGGCTTGAGCTTGGGCTCACACTCGCTGTCATGAATAATTCAAAATGAAAAGTGAACTGCATTGCCAACATGCAAAGTTGACTCACTACAGAAGTAGAAGTGGAACGGGAATCTCAGGGAATGCTATTACCCTTCGACGTACACAAAATATTAAGGCCAAAAACTGTTGTTCCCCCCCCCTTTTTGAAGTGGAGCCTAACTTTGAAAGTTGATGATTAAGCCTCCATTTAAATAGCAGCCATCAGATCATATCGCCTTTGCCTGTTGAGATCAATGCGCAGACAAAAGGCTGACTAATTAACAGCGCTGTTTGTTGCCAAAGTAATGCTGGGATGCTCAGATATCACACCGAGAGTGTTTATGTGGAAGGAGCGATCGGCCTGTCAGATATATCCTCCCCTGTTATCCAAAAGGGTTGTTGGTGCGGCACCTCAGCCCTGACACTAAATTCCAGATAAAAATGTGTCAGCAGACACATTCACTGTACTGACAGTAGAGGGCAGGCAGAAAGATAGAGGGGTCAGAGCAGCACTGTCTGGGCCCCATGCATCACGGTCAAGCTGTCAGCCTGGTTGATGTGATGCACTCTGGCTCCCTACCAGGCACAGATATCCAGAAATGTCTCTAGGCACGCCCGCTAAGGGAGGACCTCGGGCTTGCTAGAGGGGGGCTGGGAGAGAAAGGGTGGGTTAGTGTGAGAGTTAGTGTGAGAGCGTGACAAATCACAACATTTTATTGAGGAGGGGTAAATGACCATTTTTTGCATTTTTTTGGGCCCATTTCTGTGGGACAGGTGATATTGAACTCAATTTTTTTCCTTAAGGAGAAAACATGGCTAGACACAGGAGACACAAGGAAACCACTGCCCAGTCACGTCTGTCCCTGCAGATAGCAGCCGTCTCCTGCAACAGCAGCTGCAAAAAAAAAAAAAAAAAAAACTCTGAGCCGCCAGTCAAGCATCACAAAGTGACAGGTGCCAGGAGTAATTCCACCATAGCTAAAATAAGCCCAGAGACCAGAAACTTAATATACATACAGAGTTAAACTCAAGAAAACCAGCAACACTGGCAGAGCAGTGGTAGAACTGACAGAAAGGAGCAATGGTGGTTGGCTGTGATTGAGAAAGCTTGCACACGCGAGATATAGCATGGGAGTGAAAGCCCCAGTTATATAGCTCCAGAAATGACTTAGTGCTATTGAGGGAATTGTTCTAAAATGCATTTCTGCAGCACGCTGTAAACATCAGTGCTTCTATCCTGCCAACCTGTTGGATGCAGCAAGGTAATGATAACAAATAACAAATTACTGTTGGAAAAAGAATCAGAACAAATGGACCACTCCATTATTGGGAAATCATTTTCCAAACAAAATATGCACACACTGTGCAAACACTCACAGACATTGCACACACAACTAGACACACACATACACACAGGCAAATGTTGAATGTAATTAACCTGCAATATGCAGGTTCAAATCAATAGGCCTACAATGCGTTTTATCGACCCATGTTTTCTTCCAGAGCACAGCTGAAAAGGTTTTTCTATGGCGCATGAAAATTCATATTCACTGCATGTGTCAGCCACTTCCACCGCCACCAATCTGTCTCATTACAGACAGAGTTGGGAAAGAGAACCATCAGATCTACTGGAATCCTAGTCTATGCCACAAGGCAGTGATATGCCATGTTCTTGGACACATTACTTTGCATTTGGGTAAAAGCCTTTCAAATGACCAACAAGGAATACCATTAGGCAGGAATTTCTAACATTGTTTGCTTTGGTTCGGTGGCACACTGGTTGGGAGTGAAAGCATCACAGTGTATTATTGCAAAACTTAGTTGCAAGGCACATCAATGTCAGTTTAATGTACCCAACACATCAGAGGATAGCATAGTAGACACAGACCTGAGAGCTGTGCTAAACTATGTCATGACCCATTGTGATCCTCACCTTCACCAACAAGCAACTTAATACGTCACTACTGTACAGGAGGAGTAATCCTATCTTTTCAGAAAAGTCTTGGTTAGCCCACCCCTAGGCTGACTGCAAGACCAATCTCTTTGGTAATTCAGAGACAGTACCACAGAAGCTGGTTTCTAGAGGGCCAAACACCTGACTGACTCGGATCATCTGGCGGATGGAGACAGCGACAGAGATAAGCCAACTGGGCATGGAAAGAGTAAAAAGCTTGTTATCAAAGCGGCAGAGAGACTGCCTGCAAGATATCTAGGCTCACCTTAGGTGCCCTACAGCCCACTGAAAATGAATTAAAGGAAAGTCAAAGTAAATCCACATGGGAGCCTGGAGGAAATAGGAGACGGGCCAAATGCTGTAATTGTATCCGAGGATTAGCTAGAGGAGTCACAATCTCGGCTAAACACTCAGACCTGCAACAATTTCAATCAGCGGCTCGAGCAGGATAATCACACAGGCGACTCACAAATACACACTGTGCCATACACACACTCAAAACACAGACACACACGACAGCAGTCCAGTGAAAATATGTAATAATTGAAGGGGGCAGCCATTCTTAGGACACTGCACAAACTGACTTGCTATTGTTCTCCTTCTGGAGCTCCAGGCTGGAAGTTAAATGCTAGGATCATTGCAGTCTTCATTCCAGTATTGCCTCAACATGTTCCCTTCTTGAGCTGACCACCAGCCTCTTGGGAGCAAACCACAGAAACAAGAGCACAAGTCTTTTAATTATATTCTTGCCTTACAATAGATCTAATACTATTAACCTTTACTTGCGGTTCAGTTAATCAACGCGAGTGTGATGAACATTCATGATTGATTCACAAAACAGCAGTTCTTTTGACATAAGTGTACTAGGGGTAACTCATCTCAACATTTGAAATGGAAAAACAGGAAGTAACATTCATAGATGTGAAAAGCTGCTACCCTGTGGAACATTCAAGACATCTAGAAACAAAGGCCTAAGGAGGGAGGAAATCTTGTATAATAAGATAATATTAGGACATGTAGCAGTCACGCTAAGAGAGGAACAAAGACCGACCTGTTGCCCAAATACCATGAACCAAGGCCTATGTTTACACGGGACACCAATAAATCAGCCCAACACACTGGCCTCTCTTTCTCTGTCTACTTAAACTAATTGTGTTTGCCAGCATGCTAGCAACGCATCTCATTTAAATGACGAGAGTGGGGGAGAGATAGAGATAGATAGAGATAGAGAGAGAGAGAAAGAGAGAGAGAGAGAGAGAGAAAGGGAAATGCAGCATGTTAGAGACCTACACATCAGGGTATTTCAATCTCAATCTGCCATACTATCCACCCTTATCATGGGCATCTGTTAGAGAGATTGAGAACACCACAGTGGCCAGTGTTGCGGTAGATCGCATTCCCTATTCACCACCAGAGAACCAGTGTGTATGCTGCATAGGGTCTGCTGCATAGGGTCTGCTGTGTGCATGAGGAAAAAAAAAAGTCTATTCTGCTTCAGCGACGACTGGTCTACAGATTCAGTGCTTCTTGATGTATGTAACATGCAAGCTACCTGTATGGTATTAAGAGGACCTCTGAGAACAGATCACAAGCAGGGTTTCAGTTGAATGTAGTCAGAAGCCTGATTTTTTTTCCACAATCTGCTAAAGTAAAAAACAAAAACAAAAAAAGACGACAAACCACTGGGGAGGTTCACGCACGTTTATATAGACTAGAGTAAAATTAAAAGAAACAACTTCTGTATACCTGTTACATCCATCTAAAATGGATTTAAAAGATGAAAGTTGAAGCCTGGTAAAAAGCTAAAACTAGCCAGCTGCCTGTCCCATCCATCCTGTTTGATCATTAGACAACAAACTGGACTACATCCAACTTCAAATTGATGTTCAGAGACTGCTGAGCTTTTGTTTTTGTGGAGACATGGCTGAACAGTACGCCGACCTCTGCTATTCTACAGCCAGGCCTGCTAGCCTTCGGAGTGGATATAGGTGCTGCTCTGTCGGGCAAGACTCATATGAAGGGGTGGACTGTGCACAAATGTCAACATACATTCCAACATACATACCAAGCACTACGGCAACCATTAGTGTCCTCCAAAGCACATCCAGACAGACTATTTATTGTTAGTGACTAATAACGCAAATCTCAAAAAAGTTCCACCAAAGCTTTATGAGTTTGTGGGTTTTGAAACAAAGAGAGAAAATGTGCTAGACTATGAATTAAATTATCAACAGGGAACTCATTTCATTTGATTCATGAATTTACAATTCGAATAGGGTGATGTGTAAAAATGAAGCACCCTACCTATAAATTCTGAAGCCAACCATTCTCTCTCATTATTTTTGAGAGTAAGCTGCCTTGATAATTAATGAGGTTGTCATATTTACAATTAATATCACTGGAACAGTCTGTGTCCATTGGTATTGTGATAATTTCAGAATAAGTCCAACCAACCTAGTCAGCTGGACAGAGGGCAGGACAAACTCTGTGATTCAAGCTTGGCAGCTGAGGGCTCCCTCATTACGCATAGCCAAGACCGTGAGGATACTGAAGCCCTGAATTTACACACAACTTGTGCTGCTGCCAAAGCAAAGCCTATGCAACGGCTTTCATAACAGAGGACTGCACGTACAGCAGATTCCACCGCAACACCCAAGATGACCAGATAAAGCCAAGTGCTTCTGTGCAAGCATCTAGAACTGGACATTGCCATCAGCTCACCCCTTCATGCATGGCGCGAGGGCTATAATACAAAACAAAGTTAATGAGGATCTTCTCAGTCAAATACTGAAAGCTTTCTTGGGCATTAACTGTTTATGCATTTTGTTTGGATGAGACACAAACCAAGTTTTGCAGCAACAAATGCAACTAACCATGTTTTCCTCACATCTTAACCTTTAAATTGGAACCCGATTACTCACCCACACTCACAAAATGCAGGTAAACACATCCCAACAAAGAAAACTCATCTGACATCTCCACCCTTCCTTCCTTTCCTTACACGAGCACCACATTACTCATTCCACCATCTTGGCTCTGAGCAGCCAGCTGCAACAGGCAGACTCATCAGTCAGCCTATGCAGTCCACACTATACGCACGCACACACACAGCCTAGAACTAAGCCCACTCGGCCCAGAGTCAGAGGACCGCTGGGCGAAGCCTCAGGAGAAAGGCCCTCTCCCCACCAGTATGCTAACCCGGTGTGCGGTCTGGATAACACTGGTCCGGCACCATTCGATTCTTGAGTGGATCGTTCATCAAAGCCTAGCATGATTAATACAAAAGGCGAAGCTCCCAGGAGGAGATTAATAGAGAAACACTGAGGGAGGTACAACACGGCGCAACTGAATAAATCACCCTCTGCCTGGAATCTATTCATCACTCCACTGCCCGGCACTGACTAACACACATGCTGCCAATCTAGGCCCCAAGACCAGCCAGGAACTGTGAAGCAGGAGGGGATCGGACAGGAACAGAGAGCAAAGCAACAGATTTATCCTCCTGGGAGCCAGTATAGACACACAGCCACAGATAACCACTGGATCATTATAGATATGAGAATCCATTGTTACAGAATAGGATAAATCTGGCTTGTTCCCCTAAACACTCACAAAGTCCAATTTTAGGTCAATGAAATGCACTGTTAGGCTAATGTAAAAGGCTGCAAAGGCTCTTTACATTATGACAACATTGGACTGCTCTCACTGGACATTGCATGCACTATAAGATGAGCAAGAGAGGCACAAAGCAAAAAAAAAAATGCCATGAAATGTGAAATTTCAAAGTTGAAATAACTAACGATTCATTTCTATCCCAGACATGGCATGCCAGGTCAGAGTACATTTAAAACAATAACGAAGAGAGAGAGACACTACAGACAGACAGGGTGAGAGAGAAGCGAAGAAAAGAACCTCTCACACCATGCAATTAGAGGGTGTATGGACGTGATTTGCACCCTCATCAGTGACAAGTTTGCCAGGGTGCACAGAAAAAGGCTGGGCTCTTTGTGATAAGAGCCAGCAGAGAGCCGAGGTGCACAAAAGAACAAGGGCTTATCCACGCTCAGAGAGGCGGCTGTCAATCTATTCCTCAAACATCCCCCTTTTCTCCCAGCGCCTTCACCAAGGAAACTCACTGGCTGTCAAAGAGAATCCAAGCCCATGGAAAAAAAGAGAAACATTTCCTAGTGTTATACTAAAGTAAAGTAGCAATGGGAAGGAGCCGAGGTGCACTGGGGAGTTCTACTGTTCCCACACCAGTCTCAGTGGGTTTCCTATTCCTTCCTTTCTCCCTTTTCTCATTCCTCTTTAGGCCGCAAAGCCTTAGTCAAAAAGTACTCGGCACCAGGGGAAGAGAGGAGGGGGTCAGTGCGCTCAACCAGGATCATTTGTTTCACTGTGGAACAGCAATCAATAACAGTTCAACGAAACACACACACACTGTAGCTGGTGAACCAGAACATGGCCGCATCTGAACCATCTTTTCTTAAGAGAATAAATGAATAATTTGACTAAACTAAAGTGTGGGAATGCAAGGTTCTTTAGCAAAATATTTGGGCCTCAATTTATTGGGCCGATTTGAAAAATAGGTTGACACATCCATGCAAAATACATACACAAGCTACATCTCTCGGTCATGCTGTGAAAAGCTCCAGATAAGAAGCTTACATGTGATAAACGCCTATAGACAATATATCAAAGCACAGGACAGACACGAGAGGCAAATATAGCTTGGCTTTCCACTCTAAATCAGTCTCTCCATACAGTACGTGATGCAAATAATTGAGGTCACCCTCCACAAAAAGCCTGGTCATCCATCACGATGAGTGTGACCATGAGCGGACTGTGGCAACATTAATGATGGATTAATGCCACTAATAACAGGGGATTTGGGTAGGATCGATTGGAGGGTTCATCTGTGCTGGCAGATATGAGAAATGAAGGGACACGCATTTTAAAAAGTCAAGAAGTTTTTCTCCCCCATTTGCCATTTTGCCCATCTCATCTTCTTTTCTGCACAATTGCATTGATCTAACAGAGGAAGGGTGAAGAAAAGGCATTTGACAGCATCTTAGCACCAATGGCTCAATATCAGCCTCTCCGGGTCTTTGTTGTCTGTAAGTATGACTAGTCTAAGCTTTCACAAAAGTTGTGTGATTGCAGTAGGAAAAGAGAAACTGCATTCCACTACTTTTGTCCTGGGGGGAAAAAATGAACGTCAAGGACCCATTGGAATCAATAACCCATTAACTGTGATCATCTAGAACAACAGTCCCGTGTCCCGTGGCTTTCCTTTCTGTGATTTTCAGGTAGGAATACATTGGCATCGTTTCCACAGTTGCATTGCCTCTAGATAGACCACAAAGCCTGAGGGGTGGCTAGTGAGCATCACCCAAGTGTTGTGAGCCTGATGTTCAAAATGGCCTGTGCATCTTCCTGAGCCGAGCCTCTATAACCACCAGTCAGTGAATCCAAACGGTTGTCCTGACAGCCCATCATTCACAATTAAGACTGCGTACTGCCTCATCTCTCCACTCACTCTCACCCCCACCCCAACACTCCTTCTCGCACACCGCATTTCTCAGCAGGCAGTCCTGCTCCTATGAGCACAGTCACAGAATTATTTCCAGAGGTGTGTACACTTAATCATGCAACATGCTGCGTGACTGCAAATGGCATACAATATGGGCCAAGATACTGTCTGCTACGACAGAGATTGTTGGTTCTAAATAATAACAAGGCTAACAAAACAAAAAATGAAACCACTGTTCCTCAAGGAATATTTAGTTGCTTGCTAGTGACGGAAGACTAAATTAAAGCTGCTTCATGCACACTTAGGCTTACCAACAGCATAATTTGTTACATCGCAGGGGATGGCAAAATGGATCTCCTTGCTACACTTCTTCCCTCCCCACCATCACTGCCCCTCCCCCCATCAGCACTCCTGCAAACAAGAGAGCCAGGAAAGAATGCTTCCCCTTCAGGCACTTGTAAGACGAATGAAAGAACAAGGAGCCTGACTGAATCTGAAGGGGATGCAGGGCATGAGGGTAGCACTCCTTACACACACCTATGACTGGCAGGGAGGCTTTCTGCCTCAGTGATCCATCCCATCGTTGTGGTTCACTGGCTGCGGCTGAAAGGAGATTCGGAAGAAAATAGGCAACTATGTCTAGGGAGAAATGGCAGTCTGCAGTGTAAACACAGTCATGACGCAAGGCCAACTGAAATAATGTCAAGGTTCAGTTCTGCTTGGGTAACAATTATACACACATTCATCATACTCTGATGCTTTATTTTTGTATAAAATACCAATTTCTACCATAGGAATAACTTGCTTAATGTAGGAGAATATCCATGAGGAGGTGTTGAAATAAGATTTTCCATGTTGGGATTACATCTGCCGACTTCTTAGGTCTTTTAAGTAAGAGCCTAAAATAAAGAATGTCATGACAACAGAACAGAAACCTAAACACAATTTTGCATCCTCAAAGACCCATCAGGACTAGGCTACTGAGTTCATGACATAAACTTCAAACCCATCAAGCCTACAGTACATCTCAAAGTCAAACTAAGTGATTCAATAATCGTGGCACACAATTTCTCAGTAGGCCTTCACAAGATATGCAGCAAGACCCACATACCAAACAAGGGAACAAAGCAACGCCAGGTGTATTTATTACGAGGGCTTCAGTTTGCCTGGTGCCCACTGCAGAAGGTACCTTTCTGGCCCAAGCATTTCAGATCCTCCCCTAGCTATAACTGCAACCTCGGCACAGAGCAGCAAGGTGGCAGGCCACTGGCAGACTGAATAAATCACTCTATTTAGGAGTCATCAGAGCAAGGTCCCCCATTAAGCAAGCTGTACTAAGGCAGCACATTGGAAGTCTCCTCCTGAGGTCTCCGGGCTTAGAGTTTGTTTCCCTTTCTGGTCTTCTTCCCAGTGTGTCTTAAGAGACCTGGCTGCCTACTAACAAGGACGCTCGCCCCTGGGTGGACAACGGTCATAGCTCTTTCACAACAGAACCTTCAGCAATTCACCAAAAACTCGCACTAGGTAACATGCTTTGTAAATTCAGGTACATTGTCTGCCTGAAACATTGTAATGAATTAAACTCTAAAAAATGTTTTACACATCAGGCACACTGATGGAAGGAAAAAAAAGATCTAGCAAGAACAAACAGAGCAACTGTACTTATGCTGAATGTCTCCTTCAAACATTTTCCTACGTGACCCATTTCATGACAAAGGGTTGACAGTATTGTGGTACATCTTTGATGTCTACCTTCAACAAGACCCACCCCCTCCCCCCTGATGCTGCAGCTTCACACAGAAACACAACATAGCAGGCTGAACACAACAACATTCAGTACAATATTGGCATATTTTCTGCAGGAATTTGCATTTATCAATACCAATACCATCTGTATAGTTTTACAACAGAACTGTGTTGAAAAAGATTTTTGTCCCCATGCTGTTCAATAATTTGTCACTGTTAGACACTTTAAATGAACTGCCAGAACATGTAGCCTGGTCAACAGGTTAACATAACACAAGTCTAACATACAAACAGAGATTCCAAATTATCACACACCACTTGCCAAATATAGACTATATTACAGTTAGCCTTTGAAGGCATTCATTAGCCCAATTATTTCATCAAACCATTCATACCACTTTGCACCCAAATACCAGGTCAAAGGATGCTGAAGTGCATGTAAACATATTCTTTGAATCAAGCAAGGCTGATTTGAATTTGCTCAAGACAATCCCTTACCCAACTATCCTAAGTGGCAGCTGTAAACCAATATACACACACATTTTTTTCTAGTCCACAAATATAAAACAACCCTATTTTACCCCAAACATTTACAGGAAAAATCTTACGTACGGAATACAGCATTTCTGTTGTCTGTTGGCTAAAATGCATTTAGACCTCTTGGTGGTTTAAGCCAGCAAGTACAAGATTTTCTACTCCTTTTATGTCTGATTGTTGCCTGTATGATTGTTATAGAGCTGCATTCTCACCAAGTCACATGTTCATTTGAGGAAAACACAGAAAAACTGTAGTATTTGCATGTGCTTTCATCACTTCACAGCCGAAGCAGTGAAAGCATGCTTCCAAGAAAACTGGTGCATCTAATGAGGTTTTCCACTTTGTTAAGTGCTCAGTGAATTCCACATGATCACCCTGACCAGACCCGTCTCTGTAGCAATGTATTCAGCATTGGGGAGACCGGGCTTGTTCAGCAGCTTTGCACGGATGTATGCGTAGCACCTGCGCCGCGAACACCTTCACCTCACACGGATCATTACCGGCTGTGGGAAGCGAGCCAAATACGAAACTGCTACATCCGAATGTCTACTTTTCGAGTTCAGCTTCAAAATCCTGTATGACATTAGCTACGCTCACTCATGTTGACAGGGACAAAGCTGAAGATCTACTGCCAGTTTCAGAAGCAAGGCGCAATAAGGTTAAAGGGGGGAACTTCATCGTAGATCGAGTGGTCTGTTTTGTGATTGAGCCAAATAGCTGTGTAAGGAGACTGAATGGAAAACAACGACAACACAAAAACTTTTCACGTTTTGTATAATTTTTCGAAGATGGAAGTGGAGGGGTAACGTTAACATTCATTAACGCTAACTCACTTTCCCATTCTGCTTCGTGGTAAAACAAAAAGTTACTTGCGATGACCTAACGTTAACAACCAAAATGTTTAACGCTATCGTGACGAATCTTCAGTAGTCTTTGTAATACCAAGACTTTCCTAACGTTAACTTGCATACAGCTACAAAATCAATACACCATCACTTAACTTTATCTTGCCATAAGCTGCAACGTCTGAAAACCTCGGAGGCAGTATGTTGCAAGAATTGAACTTGGCCAACCATGCTATAGCAGCTGCATGTAAACTATTACGCATGCTAGGATTATAGCATAATACTATGTATCCGTATGAAGAGGTTTTCATTTCAAAGCCGCTTAATCTATTTTAATTGACCAAAGCAAAGAGTAGCAGCTATGGGTTAGATGTTAGCTGATTAAGTTAGCCGAAATGATGTTAGCTACCGCAAATCTTAATGTGATGCGAACCCAACATCCCTATTTTGACATTTTACAGCTTTGAGAGAAGAATTTTACAGTTGTTGAAATGTGTATGTTTAATCAGTGGTGACGAAATAAACCCGTTAACAGAACATGGTACACGGCGTTAGTTAGCAAGCTAGTGCAGCTAGCCAGCTAACGTGGCTAGCGATGGGTAGTTATACTGGCGACCTGTATACAGAACCTGCAAACGTGATCAACATTAAAAATGTCTTCAGTACGGAGATTGACTTACCTAGCTTCGTCCGAGATTCCTCCAGTTTTTGGATTTGGTTCTCGATGAACATCATGGCTATTCCAAAAGCCATAACAGCCAAAAGCTGAAACTTGGGCGGCATCATAATCCTTAGAAGCCCCATCAAACTACCAGATGATTACATGTCATGCCGTGAATACAAAATAAAATAAAAACCGACTAAGGACAAGCTCAAACTCTTTTATGTCCCGGTTATCGATTATTTACGTTCGGCGTGCCCAGCAAAAGGTGACAATAATTTTTAATATTGGTTATATGTGGGACAAATGCTGGCATTTCAGTTTGGAGTCCCAAATCACTTCATGGTGCTTGTTCTCTGTCCCCGTCGAATGAGAAGAGTCGCTCAGTCTCGTTCCCAACTCGCTAGTGGGACTGCCCCTCCTATCGGCCAGTGTTTATCTCCGCCAGGCAACCGTCTGCTCTCTTTTTCAGTGGAACAATTATCCAGGAAAACTCAAACGTGCCCCCTGTATGTTTGGAGTAGTAGGTGAGGAGATACTAGTGCAGAAACTTGAACGTGTGTAATTGATAGCCTACAAGAAGTTGTGCATGGATGATTCACACATATTGGAAAAAGGCACTCATCGTTCACATGCTGTCTTTTCATGTACATAGTTCAGCAGTATCGCAATTATATTATTATTATTTTGCCCTATTTTTGTGTTTGTTTTAGTGTGGAGGTGGTGGTGGTAAAGATGAGTGATGGTTAACTTCATGGGTAGGTCTGTGTCACAATCAGGGCCCAGTTCTGCAAAGAAAATCAGTCTGGTTTGGGAAAAAAGCATGTTATGGTATTCTGATCAGACCAGTTTTTTTTAAATGATCCTAGATTATACGTAATTATAACCACATGATTTCTAAATCTGGATCGCTTTGACATGGATTTTTAACACTTCACATCCATCAAACTAGGCCTACACATCACCTAAACTATCCATGTTCCATGCCAGTTCAGGGTTAATTTCTGTAGTCTCATTAAATTAGTTTACCAATGTAAACATGAATAACTGGAAACAGTTAGCAATTAAGAGTATTGGAATCACATCTTATTTTTCTCAAATATGCAGGTTATGACTATGTTTCTGCTAAGCCTTTACTCTTTTCCTGCTGTTCCTATCATTAGAGATAAGGGAATATTATGCTTTTTGGTTGTTTTCATGCTCGCACTGTCGGAATTTGTCCCCTGCTTCAGTGGCTAGCGGTCCACGTCAACTGGGATGATCAACACAATCTTATGTCAACCTGGAACTGTGGGCTACTTTCTCGTCTACTTAGAGCGGCTGATGGATCTTCTTGTGAAACATGCTGTCTCTCCTTTGATAAGTACGCAAATAGTTGAAGATAAATTAGTCTCCACACAGACTATGCTTAAAATTCAGGAATCATGAAAAACAGGTGATAGCCATTTGGATCTCATTAGTTGCTCTATCATAGTTCACATTTTGTCATTTACCTTTCTCCTAAGCTTCCTTCCATATGAGGCCATTTGAGATACACAGAGGCTGTTTATATATATTTAGTCACCCCATTGTTATTATTGACTAGCCTATAAACAGTTCTCTCAGCAGATGTCCTAAATAAAAGGAGCACACTAACACTCCGGTGCAATTTAGTTCCATACGAAAACATCCTGCAAATTACCCACTGTTTGGTTATTTTCCCTCCTTATCCTTAGCACACAGAATGCTAGGTATATCTGTAATGAATAGCAAGGAGTCCCAACAGAGGTTTGTCCCTGGCATGTGAATCCCCCAATCCCTTTTAGGTGTTGCAACCACATGAAGTGCAACGGGATGAGAGGGAGGCAAGCCCAACTGTGCATGAAATTACAGCAGATAACATCAGGCACCTCTTTTTTCTTTTTTGCTTCCGAAAATAGCCCTTTGCCTTCCAGCACAAACTAGGTGTGAAGCAGAGGGATTGAGAGCTCCCACACCCCACCTCTACCACTACAGAGACATCATCAACATACCATCCCAAATCCCTTTTCAATCAAACATCTTTATCAAACAAAACCTTGAGTATGAGAATGTATGTTTAAGGCCAAACATTTACTGTACGTAGAATTATGTGAATACACGGTCAGTGAAACAGCACATGGTCCAAATTATTTCACATAGACCAGCCAAAGTCATTAACTTGTGGTTAATATGGATGTGGCCAGTACAGTGATGCCAAAGATAACTGAAAACCTTATTTTGTAATACAGTGAAATTCTTGCTTATGCATTGTGCAAAGTTATGAAGTCAGCAAGGGTTATTATGAAAAATACTGAACCAAGAACACAAACGCTTTCTTTATAGCCTATACACAAAATGCACACGGTCACATGAGTGTGATGATCTTGTTATCCCAAAGTTATCTAGTTCATTTGAAATGCAAACAATGTAGTGCTTGAAAAATGTATCCATCATGAGGTCCATGCTGTAATGGAAGTGAAAGAGTTTTTTGTTTAATGTGCATGTGGGTAAACGATTTATCACCTAAACGGGTGAGAAACAAGTCTTGTTGTAAAGTTTCAGTTATTATTTAATATAAATTACACTTCCAGGTGACTTAATACATTTAAAGTGGACCATTTAATCAGCGATGGATTCTGTATTTTGTTTGGATGGATTCTGTATTTGTTCTCTTGTGTGCACCACCACACAACTGAGTACAAAATGCCACTGACACTAGAAAACTCAATCTTCAAAACTCTTCTCAATCTGACAGCAGATACTTTTGCTTAAATTTTTTTTGACAAAATGGCTGCTATTAGCAGTTTGCTGAACTCACAAAGTGTATAACTGAACCAGTTTGAACTGCCACTGAAAGCAGACGTCCTACTGCAACACTCTCCTCATTTACCCCCCTCACTTAGAGCAATGTGTCTAAACTCCTTATTTGCAGCCATCCTACTACATTAGACCCAATTCCAACCTCTTTCAATCCATAGCCCCAAATATCACATCAGCAATCACACATGATGCTTCACTGTCATCAGGAACATTTCCTGCTGCACTCAATCAGGCTCAGGTAACACCGCTGCTCAAAAAACCTTCCTTTGCTCCCAGTGGAGAACAATCAGCTGTTCTCTCTCATTCTGTTCCTGTCTAAAATCACAGAAAGGGCAGTGTCAAACAGGTATACAGAATTAATCTCCCAATACAACCAATCTGGCTCTAAAAGTTCAGATTCCACTGAAAGAGCTCCTCGGTACTGAAGTCCTTGGTACTCATCCTGAAAGACCCATCAGCATCATTTGACATGGTAAATCACAATATTCGGTAACAACACTTTATTTGAAGGGGTCTACATAAGGGTGACATGAGCCTGTCACAAACATGACATGACACATATCATAAACAAAAATCAGTAGGAAAAATCGGGCAAATTGTTTTGCAATCTTGTAATTTAGAGACAGGGGTTCATTTAAACGAGTTGCTAATGTATTCAGAGGAAACATTCACAGCCCTCAAGGCACTTTAGGCATTTGTGAGAAGCTTATCAACAACCAAGCATGTGTTCAGTCTTCATACATGCTCTCATGTATGCACAACTAATCAGCTGTTAATTCATTAATCATGCTCTTGAATCGATTAAGCGCATGTGCGCCTACGAGAAAACCGACAATAATAGACGGTCTGCCCTAAATGCCAGTTAATTGTCAGTTGTAGTGACTGCATAGAGTTTGAGCCCTTAGGTTGGCTTAGCGTAAGATTTATGAATTTTTAGAGAATTGATTGCTCACTTGCTTCAAGTAGGTCCTTTGGGCTTCTATTCTACCTGGTCTGTTACCCTCCCATCTTATTTAGCATGAGTTTTATAACACTTTAACCAGCATTGTGTTTAATGAAGTCTTTCATTTGGCACATACTGGCCCTGAACTATTCAGATTTGGACAGGCAAATCCCATAATCTACGTGAAACAAACTTGATGATCCTGCTAAGCGAAAGAAATGCCATCTGTGACATAAACCATTATCGACACGATGCTCTGAGTGTGATCTCAGCTGTAAGTGCCCAGAGGGATTTGAAAGCGATATGCTACACACTGTCAATATTTGGCACAAAGACCACCTGACTTGATTACTTTGCCTGTCTATCAGCTCAAGCTCGATACAAAAAAGCATCACTGGTAAGATCAAGAATCCTGAGCAAGCACATCATCATCCCTTAGTAGGTATAGCCATACAATCTGTGCCAATGTGCATAGGTGGATGTCAGGTATGTGGTATATGAATTTTTGTTGTATTCTGATTTTAAATGAGCCAAACCAACTGCAATAGACCAGGTTTTCTCAAACTTCTGTGCTCAGGGTCAATGATGTTAGACCTTGATGCTGCAAGACTGCAAAGGCCTACACCTTCAGTGCACACCTTGACCCCCCACTCCCTCCAGTGTGTGTGCACCTCTGGATAACTCGTGTCCTAAATTATTTATTACACAATATTATAAGTAGCATTATATTATGATACTGTACAGTACTAGTTTTATATGTAGTAGTAGGAGAAGGAGGAGAAGGAAGAGTGTCTTTGCCTAAACATAGAAACACTGTTTGTTTGTTCCACCTTTGAATAATGAAAGTTAAACTGTGTCCCAAAAAAGTACAGTCCAGTGTTTTCCTGTAATGAACCGTTACTTTTACTTTCACCCAGTCTAACTACCTATGGAAACCCTGAAGGTACCAAATAGTAGATGAATTGTTTAGCAGTATTTGGAAAAGATCTAGTGGCCTAGTTTCGGAAACACTGCAATAGACTAAACTGTATACCTTGCATGAGGTGGTCTTCGCCACTTGTAAGACACAGAGAGAGAAAGAAAGGGAGAGAAACAGAGAGAGAGATGACAACATCCATATAGTCCATCACTCTTCAGGCAGACCAGTCAGCTCATTAAACAGACAGTGAGAAATGGTTCTCCAGAATTGGACAAGGCAGAGAGAGGGGGAGAGAGAGAGCACACAGACCGATTTATTTAAACATCCAGAAAATGACATAGTGATCCTGCTGTGAGCTCTACTTCTTACCAACCACATAAATGTTGACAAAAAACAAGATTAATCTCATGTAAATGTTTTTGTGTGCTCTTTCACCCGGTTGTCTTTCCACGTTGGCCAATGCCACACATATTTTGCAGGGGTGGGTGGCAGAGACCTATGGGGTTATTAAAGGAGAAATCCGGTGTGATTTGGACCTGGACTGTACTGGAAGATGTTACCGAGTACAAACATATATCAAATTCCCACCTCCGTTCACCCCCCGCATTCCGCAGTAAACCGTTTTTAGCCGAAACTTTCATTAGCCTTACACTGCTAGCTATAGGTGCATGACAGTGCCTATGCAGCTAAATCGCTTCAAAGGTTCAAAGTAACTCCACGCTTCATTGGTATACTTCTGAGGGCCCTTACATCACAAGTCTACCAATGAAGCGTGGAGTTACTTTGAACCTTTTTAATGGTGTAAAAATAGCGATTTAGCTGCATAGGTACTGTCATGCCCCTATAGCTAGCAGTGTAAGGCTAATGAAAGCTTCGGCTAAAAACGGTTTACTGCGGAATGCGGGGGGTGAACGGAGGTGGAAATTTGATATATGTTTGTACTCGGTAACATCTTCCAGTACAGTCCAGGTCCAAATCACACCGGATTTCTCCTTTAAGTGTAGATGGAAAATTTCTATTGACATCATTTTGGAGCCATCTTCCTTGACATGTTTCATTGTTCATCGTGTAGCCTCATTGTGAGTGGTGCTGCAAAAAGCCTTTCCGTGGTTGTTAGTGAACTCTTTAGGCCAATTATCCTTTCCCACTGGCCGTCTCCCCTTTCTTGAGGATGCTGATTAACTTTCTTGTAAAACTGGCAGCAAACACAGGGCTGCTTTTAGAGGTTGGCAAGCCTGCTGTCTTTCCCTTCAATGCCTGCCTGAATGAATTAGGAGCATTTATGTGTGTGTGTGTGTGAGAGAGAGAGAGCTCTGACTCTGAGACAATATCTGAGCACAGATTTTTTTTTCTCTTCTAGACATTCCATGAAAGGAGAAACATAAACATCTGAAGAGAGAGACATTGCTCGGATTGAAAAACAATTGTAATTTTTTAAAATTAGGCTACAGTAGGCCTATGTTGAGAATACTACTTTGCTAAACTATGCTCTCTGTCCCAAAGTGTTTTAGCACCCTCTGGTGGTACACACTCACACACACACACACACACACACACACACACACACACACAATCAATCGTCTTCAATACACATACTGTGATAGAGATGCAAGATTTTACATTGCCCAAAAAAAAAAAAAAAAAAATAAAAATAATAATAATAAGTGAATATATTTTACATTTGAAACAAATCATTAAAGGCACACCCCTATTTTTCCTTTTTTTCAAAACAACGGCATACCCAAATTGAAAGCTTGACAGTTCCTGCATAGTTTTAGACTCAGGGATGTGCCTCATACCATTGGAAAGGTGACACCCTCAAGTTTTTTCTAGAAGAATATGTATGTTTCTGTGACATATGGACACAGAGTTATAGAGGTTGGAACTAAGTTTTTTTTCCCGCTCATTTCAAATGTCTATGAACTAACTAGGATATGAAGGTACCATCCATATGATACCCCCAAATAAAAAAAATCTAAGTCCTAACTCCATCTCTCAACCTGTTACACAAAAAAATTGAAGTAAAAAGACCAAAAATAGGATTTTTGAATATACATTTTTGAAAAATATGTATATGCGTTTTGATTGGGACCCCTATGTAAATTCCCATAGAGACTTTTTGTAAACAAGAGGGCCTAATGACATTCAAAAGTTTATAACTTGAAAACCCCTTTACCTAGAAACATAAAATTGGTTTCAAATGAAAGCCAAGACCCTGGGCTTTCATGTCAGTTTGTTTGATTTGAAGTTACTCCTTCTGGCATTGAATGACACAAGCAGAACCATCAAAAAAACAAAAAAGCGGTGGGGGCGGGGGTGCGTCCCATATATGGGCGGGTGTGCCTTAAGGGGTTAAAACATTCACAAATGTGCCCCTCTTCCTCCCGTTCCTAAAATCACAATACAGTACCAGTGAAAATCTTTAATTGCGCCCTCTGCTGGATAGTCATTTCCCGCAAGCATATGGATGTTGACAACTTGGACTTCTAGACACCAAAATTTTGTTGTCAATGATTAATGTTTATTATCAATAGCGGAATGTAGGTCTACCAGGGGAATTTCAAAATTGCCTTATTATTCGTGATTAGCATATCTGTAGTGTCTTAATAGCCAACAGTTGGGCATTTTGCGCATTATATCGGTTGAAGGTAATGAACATTCACGAGGAATCTATTTGCTCTTTTACGAAGTAGAAAAAAGGTGGAAACGTCACGCATCCACTCGGCAGGTTCGCAAGAATGACGTACACAGTTCTAGAAAGAAAAAAAAACAATGATTTCTCTATGGATCTATGTGACGTAGAACAGGCAAGAACTGATGTCACAAAGGCATGAACATACCGACTTCGATTTAATTGAGCAGACATCGCAGTTTTGGCATTGTTTTGTTGGACACTAGGAACGCATCTAGTAAACGAAGAGCAAATTCAGAATAGAAGTTGTAATGGAAGACGAGGAAAGGCTTGCCAGGCCTAGGAGGAGATTAAGAATGGTGATGGGTCATTTGGATCATGAGATTGTGGATAATTTTTATGCAAAACATTGTAGAGACAAAAGAAAGGTAATTCGACAGGATTTTTTCTTGCTTTTAATTTTTCAAGCGTATAGTTTTGGCATAGTTAATGTAGGCTAAAATGGAAGAAAAATTATCCTTTAAATAAAAGGTTCAGTAGTTTAGCATCAGAAATAACATGTGACAATACAATACTTTTCATCCATTTGCAGACCACTCCTCAGACCTTTTTACCACAACCTCCTTGCAATGCGGCACCTCGCAGGATGTCAGATGGAGATTCTCAGGAGGCCTCACCAAGTGCCTCTGCAGTCCCTAAGACCTCCACGGTTAAAAAGAAGAAACAGAAGAAAACCAGGCTTCCTGAATCAAGCTGGAACCCGACAGTAAAACGGCCCTATCAACGTCATTATCCGACCCATACTGATGAAGAACACCCTGACCTATCTCCGTTCATCCCAGGGCTCGCATTCAAGGTAAAGTCTTATGCTGTACTTCCACCAATCCAATCCACCTCTGAGCCAGTGAAGGAAATCAAGAGCCCTGACATCACTGGTCTTGAACCAGTTGAAGCACTGATTGCCCTGGGCCAGAAGTTCAAAGAGCCATTAGTCAAGCTGGGGCCCACCATGCCTCGAAAGACCAGCCCGGAAGCCAAACCATGTGAGAAGAAACCAGTCAGGTGTTTGGTGTATACACCTCTTCCCCCTATCCAGAGCAATGAGGCAGGAAGCACCAAAGGAAGCCCTGAGCCTGCCGATAACTGAAGTGCATCAGCTCAATCAGACCATGCATTTAACAACTGTGGTCTAAAGGCTCAGAGATAGAGATGAAGATGGAGGGAGAGTGATGTAACCTTTTAGCGAAAGGGTGAGAAAGGTCTTATTTTGAAGAAAGTACGTTTTTTGTAGAACAAGACTGTTTAGGCTGAACTTTGTGGCGCAGACACAAGGGGGAATCTTTCAGAGTCAAACTTGACTAGCACTGCCCTGACATGAAAATGATGGAGATAACATGAAAAAAGGAAGATGGATTGAGAGAAGGTGAGAGAAAGATGCAGCAGAAGCACTGAGCAAGTGGAAATGTGAAGCAAGCAAGTCAAAATGGGACCAACTCAGATGCTTGATTCATAAAAATGGAAGAAACGGGAAATGAAGAAGTTCAATATCAAATACACACAGAGTATCAACAAAATTGTTTAAACCCAAGTTGCTGTGTTCCTCTCTTAATTTCAACATGAAAAAGCCAAAGGTACTGTAGCCATTAAGCTTGTCACAAACAAAAAGAACACAACACATATGTAAAGTTCAAATTTAAAATCATTTTATTATTCATTTTCAGATCTTACAAAAATATGACAAAATAAATTAAAAGAAATAAATTGTCCCATTTCCTAACATCTTTTTCTTTGAAAAAGGAATGAAATGAAATCATAAGAAGCTTTACAGTGGTGTTGTTGGAAGAGCACGTCAAGAGGCTGAGGCGTTAAGTTCGAGCACACTGGCTGGGAAGGACGTCTGGGGTTGTGTTGATCTTGCTCTCCCGCTCACCCCTGCTTTTTCCCAGGGAAAGCTCTAGGGGAACAGTTCACGCTGAGGTCCAGTGGACCATTTTCGATTTACAGCACGAAGAGAAAGAAAAGGAGCCTAAGCCAGGTGATCATGGTTGAGTCACACAGTGTACCCGTACGGCTCAAGAGGCAAACATGTTCCACCATAACCATATCTGGTTATTAAAAAAAAAAGAAAGAAAGAACCAAATGCAACTGATCAAGGTCTTTACTATATTCCAATATAGTAATACAGCATTAACTTGTTCAAGGAATCATGTTTAAAAGGTCTGTTGGTTCTTGCACTGATTCTACATGTAATTTTTGAAAAGTTGTTTTATGTTTTTTCCCCCAACTGTGAAGGCCCTTTTATTGACTAAATTATCCCAATGGGATCAGTCTAAGATACAATGAAAAAGATAAAAGTCTTAGCTTGTCGTAGCTTGTGTGCTTAGACAGGCATTTAATCACCTGTTCATGTCAGTCATACAGAATGCAATTCATTCTGTAGAGTTACAAGCTGACAAGTAAACTCATCTCATTCATGGCGGTTTGTAGTCATTTGAAATATGTAAATAACAAAACAAGTACAAAAGAAGCTATTATGATATTCCTTGACAGTGGCTGCCCACTTCAAATTTCATTTGAAATTAACACTTCCCTTATTGCATTACACAACATTGCTTTACCTCTGCTAATCAACTCACTAGTATACACTGCAATTCACTGAAGACAACTGCCACCTGGAGAAGCCTTTTACAAGTATACCTTTAAATATCAATGGACAGAATGACAGTCATGAAATTAATTCAAACATAACAACACGGTTGATATATTTATCAAGGCTAAATTAGCTCTTTTTTTGGCAGGCTTGTGAAAACTTGTATTCAGATAAACCAGGTCACACAGGACAGGAGAAAATTGCAAACAGAAATGCAATTAGTGGTTTGCTGTCTTTTGAGATTGAAGTGAGATTAATGTTGACCCTCTCTATAAAGTAGGAGGTCTCTGGGGGTAGTGAGAGCAGGGACACAAAATTAAACCAGTAACACAACAGACAGTAAACTACAACCTAGTGCCTCACAGTGAGATATGAATATGAACTAAAGAAATACATTTATGTAAAAATATCAGTCCCCTGTTCACCACACTATATTATTGCAAAATTCATTGATGGATGGAATAATGGGATATAAATGAAGTGCATAGATCATGTCTTTCTCTCCCTGCTTCTCTCTCTCTCTCTCTCTCTCTCTCTCTCTCTCTTTGTGGAGCACATTCAAATTACTCACAGCACAGTTCACATGAACAAAACTGGTTGAATTGACTAATGATTCATTGCTGTTATTGGGAGTGCTGCCTGTGCCCAGTGCTAAAATCCCCACTAAGCATTTTTCCTTCAGACAGCCAGTCTGAGGGTTAACCAAGGACAGGTAATTCTGGGTTTGGGCGCCACCCTCTGGCATATGACTGCAACAGAACACAACATCTGTGACAAACTTCAGACAAACAAATATGGCTCTCTATGAAGGCTACATCTGAAAACCTTTCCCCCTTCTCAAACTAAAACAACTTTGGCAACTCAGAAGTAGCTGTAAAGAATATTCTCCCCAAATCATCTTATCTCAAATAAGAGCATTTACACATGATAACAACTCATGTATAGATAGTGGTTAAAAACAGCACCAAAAGGAATGAATGGTAGCAGTAAAAACAATCCAGCTTTTGCATATGCTATGAGGCAGGCTGGTGTTTGTCTCTCAGTGGTCATTCTTTTACTTTTGATAGGAGAGCAGAATAATAGTGCAAATGTCTTCTCCAGTGTCTGTCTACCATGAGCTGTTAACGAGGATGAATGTTCTCTATTTCAGCTTTTGTTTTCTTCAGATAAAAAGAACTGTTTATAAATGGGAACGCTCGGCTTTCCTAACCTCTCCTCTCCACACATCCACACATTTAACCTTACATCTTTTTTCATTTCTTCCTCTCTAAAGCTTTTGCCCCTAAATCTAACCTTCTGACTCTGTGATTTCCAAATACAAATACTCTCCAACTCCCCATTGTCCCAAAAGTCAAAGACTGTGAAACATACCAGGTCAACAACTGTATTGTTAAACTCCTTACTAGGATATTGCAACAGAAATATGGTGAGATTCATTCTCAACAGTGACTGTGGCCTTTAAAGACACTGTCTGGAGGAGATCAGAGTGCATGGATATCTCTGCTGTTCTTTTCATATTGCTCAGTTCAATCCAAGGGAGACATAATAAGAAAAAAATGAAAATCACTCATAGTTTGATATTTTTCTGATATTTGGGATCTGGCATTACTGAATACATGTGATCTACAAAAAAACAATTTCATCCATGTTGTGTTACTGAAATGTGACTAAACTAAAACTGAGAAAACCCCCGTTACCAAATTCAAACTGCTCTTTGGGAAAAGACTCCCAGGTTTAAGAAACACAGCTCATGCATTCCTACATGTATTGCAGAAAAGGCCTGGCAGAGCAGTGTGCATGTGTGTGTTTGCATGTCCATGCATGTGTGAGAATGTGTGTTTGTGTCTGTGTGTGTGTGCATGTGTGTGTGCACGCATGTGTCTGTATTTGGTAGGAGTATGTGTGGTAGGAGGGGGGACATGTTTGAAAGCCTGTACCTCTCACCCAGACATTTTCCCTGTTCGTCCTTCTCTCGCCTTTAGCCTCCTTTAACAGCTTGCAGGCCTAAGTTTACATGAACAGCTTTGAAAAAAAGCACTGACAGACAGAAGAGCTTCACTTAGTTCTTCACCTGTCCAGTTGTCCACCTGTCCTCTCTCATCTATTCTGATAGTCAAGTTTTTCCCCCTTACTCTCCCTTGTTTTCCTAAAAAGAGGATCCGATCTTAGGGCCTGGGTAGCTCAGCGTCAGTGGAGTGTCCGTTCTCCCCATTCTCCCTGGCCGGAGATGGGATCTCGTCCGGAACCCCATTCAGGTCCGCCTTGCTGGCCTGCCTCTCCGAGCCCTGCAATGACGATGACGACGACAATGACAACGATGATGATGATGAGGAAGATGATGACGTCGACTCCCCAGGCCTGGGCAATGGAGCCCCATTCACACAGGTTCCTCCTTCTGACTTGCCAAAGTTAAAGAGTTTGCTGGGGTTGAAGGACTTGCTGGGGGACTGCGAGCGCTCCTGGCCTATAGAGGAGACCACACTTCCAGAGCTGGCGCTGGTGATGGAGGAGGACCCCGTGGTGGAAGAGGAGGAGGAAGAGGCAGCTGCGGCGGCGGCTGCAGCAGCTGCAGCAGCAGCGGCCGCCGCTGCCTCCTTCTTGTTTTCGGGCGACTTGAGAAACTTGAAGCTTAGGAAGCCGGGCAGTTTGGGCTCGCTTCCCGTGGGCGACTGCGGGGAGCGCGCCGTGCCCGACGAGAACTTGCTCTGCAGCGGGATGATCTGCTTGAGCTTCATCACGTTGTTGTTGGCCAGCAGCGAGCTGGGCCTCTTGGGCTTGTCCCCGCTGCCCGAGCTGCCCCCGGACCGGCCCTTGCTGCTGTGCCCCTTGTCGTGGTGGTGGTCGCCTCCGGAGGAGTCAGAGCGGCCCTCCTCCCGCTCCCGCTCCCTCCGTGCCTGGTGCTCGGCCTGCCGCTGCCGCTCCTCCTCCTCACGCTTCCTCCGCTGCTGCTGCTGGAAGTGTTGCTGTGCCTGCCGCTCGTGCTTCTGTGGGGAGCACACACACACACACACACACACACACACAATGTAAAGAAACATATACATGCAAGCCATATCCAAACCATACCAACATGTGAGGGAGGAAGCTAATTGAGCATAGTGCTAAATATGGCAGACTATGGATAGCTCGGCTGAGCAGTCACGCCCTGTTCTTACTACTTCCTTCTACAAGTTCCCCCTTATTATGTATCTGTCTCACAGTAATTAATGCGGTTGTCATTAATGCTTACACTGTTACACTATATTCCTAGTCATAACCACAGTTCCAACGCAATACCCTTCATCAAGACAAATTTCTGTACTATGAACATGACTATACTTATTTTCATACAAGTCACACTAAGCTGTGAGCCGACTGCAATATCTGGTTGAGCTGACTAACTTCAGCTGCATCTTTGTCACCAGGCCCTGCTTTTAAGCTGCTCTAGAATGGCTGTTCTCAAACCAAAATCCTTTTTGGTCTGACCAAAATGCACTTCCTGTTACCATGACCACAATTCTAATTCTAATATAGTCTATCTTCTAGATGTTTCAGTAAACTACTGAAATGAGTTAAATATCTTGATGTTGAAATCACACGAAAACATGTATTGTCCATTAAACTAAAAACAGACATGTGCTGTACAGTATGGATGAAAATACTAATATGATAGAGCTATAATATGAGTAAAATATGAGGAGTAAAAATAGTCTGTTCCATAACTGCCACCCATCTCATGAAGGCCCTGCGGCAGAGATGGGAAGATGAGATGGGTGTGCATGCTGAAAGATGCATTGGGTGGCGGGTGTTACCTTAAAGGCTTCCCTCCGCTGGAACTCCAGTTTTGCCATCTCTTCCCCCACCCAGCTGGGGATGTCTGGGATGGCAACATGAATGATGTATTTGAGGAGAATGGCAAAGTGCTGTCAACACATAGGGGGAGAAGGAGGAGGAGGAGAGGCAGGGAGGGAAGGGAAGAGATAACAGAGAGAGAGAGAGAGAGAGAGAGAGAGAGAGATGCAAGAGGAGGAAAGCAGAGCAAAAAAACAAGGGTGTAAGTAGAAACAGCAGTGAAAAAAATTTGTGCATGGGAAAATGATAAATTAAGAAAACAGAAGAGAAAAAGGAGAAGAGTCAGTCCAGCATAGCACACTAGGTCTTCATATAGAAACACTATGCAGGCTCTGTAGGTTGAAAACTTCACAACCTCTGCCAGCAACCGTCTGGGTGATTGTGGATTTGGGTCTTTTTTTAAGGTGCTCGTGTTACTGATGCCAGTCTGGTGGCAGGTAGGCTAGCGTGGCAGAGGCAGAAAGCAGCTTGCGTGACGACTAATCGGCCCCCAGCTTTTTAGCGCTGACAGAAATAAACAAGCCCCAAAAGGCTTGGATCATTGCGACTGTCCCAGTTATGCAAACTCAGGGATACAAGGATAGAGGACAGCCCGACTCACACAAAGTGATATGAGCAAAGGTCGTGGGACTGTCCCGGCTCATTGAGCTTTAAAGACGAATGATGTTGAGCTACACTTTTGACCTTTATATCTTTTCCCTCTGGACACAGTCTTAGTCCTCATGGAACAATTAGCAGGGGTTACTAGTACATTACTAGTACACAGATATTTGTGCTTGCGTGGAACTAGACATGGTTAACTGTCATTCAGTCCCAATACAGATGCACCATGCAAGTAAGGGCATTTTTAAAATAGTGAAAAACAAAAATGTGTATTTTTCTGTAAAATACAATTTACCCCTTCAAATTCAAAATGCATTATCTCCTAAAACTGCATTATATACACATATTCAAAATAACTTTTAAGATGACAGTTAAAATTTAATAAACATTGAAATACCAACAAATACCTTTAAATTCCACTTTTAAGTTTTTACCTTCAAGGAACACAAAAAATGAATAAAAAAATCTGAGGTTGATGATGCACAAATTTGGACTCTTTGGCGGTAGTGCTCAGTAGTGACCAACACAAAACATCACACGGTGGGGGGGTCTTTAAGTGATGTGTACTGTAGGCTATATGCACACTAAGCTGGACGTGCTCCAGTTTTGTTGTTGAGGGCTGCAGACTTTTCAAAGTCAGAGTAATTAAATTCTGGCACCACTTAAAATCTGTTTGACGAAAGCCATTTCGCATTATGCAGATTGTTACTCTGCCCTTGACTTGAATGGTGAGCACGGAATAAAAGTGCCCCTGTTGGGTCAGCTGGACTTCATTTGAATAAACTGGGGTAAATGGAAGTGCATAGAAAACTGCCATTTGTGAGTAACTAACTAACATTTGTGAGTATATCAGCATGCAGAATATCAAAAAAGTTTTAGATCAGCTGACAAATCAGCCTGAACTAAGTAAAGCCATTGATATTTCAAAGACAGTATGTGATAGAGTGGGAATAAAAAGATAAAAAAGAATCACTAAGCTAAATAAATATTCTAAATAATCTAAATAATCAAAATACAATAATCAAACATACAAATCAAACCCCTACTTTGATGCATTGTCATCTTAAAAATAAAACAACACTTGCACAATTTTCACATCTTGTACAATCTTAATGTGTGTTGTTTTGTTGATATTTGTGGGTGTTTGCTTGCATCACTTTGACAGTTAGGACTGTGGGTTCTATGCAAGAGAAGGACTAGAGGCATGAAGGTCTGAGTGAGTACCTCCAGAATGACGATGGAGATGATGGCCATCTCAGGGCTGAGCCACGGGAAGAGGCGCTGCAGCTGACCGCACTGGCCAATCAGGTAACAGTTCACTATGATGGCGATCAGCCCCATTACTTCCATCACCGTCTGGGCAAACAAATACAGACACATAGTCACTTTGTGTAGTCTGAAGAGTTCATTTAAGTGTGGGGCTAATCAAAACAAATAAACAGCAAGGTCAGATGCTAGCATAGTGTAGGCCTCATCCCTATCGCTTGTGGTTTTAAGTTAACCTAAAAAGCCAACTGACATAATCTCTCACTAATATCTGGGCTGTGCTGTAGAGCGAACACACTGACCTGCCACTGGCCAATGCTCTCCACGCGTTGGCCAAAGGGCCTCTGCAGGCCTGTGCAGAGCTTGAAGGCATCGCTGCGGATCTCAATGACGTTGTTGATGAGGGCACACATGGCGGCCAGGGGGAAGGCGGAGGAGAAGAGGACCACGTAACCAAACTGGATGAACATCTCCTGGTAGTCCTGGAAGGTGTCCTGCACAGGCAAACATCAGAAGAGTGAGGTCAAATACACACATGTGCACACACACACATGCGCACACACACACAGATCTGTCACACAGACGTTACCCTGCATCAGTTGACAGTCCTGATGAGGATGCATTGCAGTATTTAATTGCTGGACAAATATTGACTCTAGACACTCATAACTCATAAGCCAACAGTTTTGGGTTTAGGGTTGTGTAACAGTAGCAGACTGGATCAAATGACAAAAATTCTGCATGTATGATGTGATGGTGAAACCTGCATGTTGATAGGTGCTTGGCAAAGACTACTGAACAAGGGAGATGTCCTCAATCAGCCCAATGCATTCTCAAGGACTTATGATGGGTGCTAGAACAAGATACATTTTCTTTCTGATGTTATCCTAAATGTCTCTCACAGCTTATGGTTACAAATAGCTGAATTGGCACAAATTGCCACTGAATCGATTGCCTGCAGAAAGACAAATAAATAGCTTTGTTTGGGGACAAAGTCTTAAACTCAAGGTTTTTTTCCACAGCTGAGTTATGTAGTCACAGTGTATCAAAAAGTCTGCCCTTCATAAATATGAATGACATTTTCTTGACTGTATTTAGAAGAAAGCTGCAGGGTGGGCCAAGAGTTCTTGATTTTAAAGTTTCCTTTTTGTGGCACGTTGAAAAAAAACAGCCACAGTGCCAGCTACAGTGGTGATTTCTGTGGACTAGAAGGTTGCAGGTGAGATTGTGCCTGCGTTGTTGCAGGTGACATTGAGCCTGCATCTACACTGGCAGCCACTCCCTGGCAGAGTCAATGAAGTAGGCCCTAAGGTGTCGGGTGGAAAACACGGTGCTCTATGTGCATATTTTATAGTGTGCTTTGATGACTGCTGCCGCGTTTCAGTGGACAGACCCCAAAATAGGCACTCGGCAAAAAACAATTTATTTTTAACTAGGTTCCTGCTGAAGGAGTCAACTCACAAATGAGACAGCTCAAAATAACACCAAACAAGAATAGGATAGATCTGCATGCACCACAGACGTTGTTTCCTTGTTCCCGCCAGTGTCAATATTCTATATTTACAGCACAAAGATAAAAGGGTACATACAACTTCTTCATATATCAAGAAATGTAGACACGAGGGTAAGAATATCCAGAGATTGTTTGAACAATCTCTCAACCAACAGTTCATCAACCATCTCTGTTCACCTTTCTATCTACTTTATCTGAAATGAGATGAAGGGGTAAAGTCATCTACCTCATACTTCTGCATGCAGCTCTCAATCTCAGCCTGTGTGAGAATAGTGGACTCCTGTACATCGGGGGGCTCGATCCAGGAGTCCCGTTTGCTCTTACTGTTGCTCCTCTCCAGGCTGCGGTTCCTCCGCCGGTGTCGTGAGGACGTGGTGGGGCCCTCTGGACCGCCTGCAAGCGCAGCGGCTGGTATGACGGGTTCCGAGGCCAACTCCTTCCCATCCGAGCCGCTTGTCTCCTCGTCGTCGTCGTCATCGCACATCTCGAAGACAGACGCCGGGTCCATGCCTTTCTCCACCATCGTGGGGCTGCCCTCCTCCAGGAAGTTGTCCTCCGGGGACGAGGCGAGAGAGGCTGACCCCGCCTTCCGCTGGTCCACCTTGTCCATGAAGCTCACCTTCCTCAGCTTCAGGCCGCAGTCGATCAGGCTCTCGCTCTCCTCCTCGTTCTCCTCCCCACCTCCCCCTCCTCCTCCCCCGCCACCTCCTCCCCCACCCACTCTTCCGCTCTCCTCCTCTTCCGTGGCCTCCTCATCGTCGTCAGGCACCCCACAGCCGCCGTTCAGACACTTCTTCTCCCGCCGTTCACCGCGCGCCCGGCCCATGCTGCTCAGCCGTGTGCCCTGCGGCCCGGGGCCCGGCACGCTGGCGTCAGAGGGCGAGAGCTGGGCCTTGCCGGCGGCCAGACGCACGTAGCGCATGAGCGCTGTCATGAGCAGGTCCCAGACGGCGCGGAGCGTCAGGTCGCCCAGCTTGTGGCGTTCATACAGGTAAGGCTGCAGCACCTCTTTGACGTTCTGTAGAAACTGCCGGATAATGAGCAGCGTGGCCAGCATCTAGGAAAAGAAAGAGGAAAAAAAAAGAATGAAAAACACTAAAAAACATTATCAGAGAGTTTCACAAGTCAAAAAGAATGTGTTTGTTTTTCTTCTTCTGCAAAACCTACCCCCCAAAAAAGGTTCAGAGTCTCCTGTCTTTGCTTATTATTGCTACATATTTTTAATATCTAGAACCTCCGATAGCAGGCAAACACAGTGTCATTATTTCTCAGGGGCAATAAAGACTATTTGAGACATACAGTAGCAGTCAGTTCACCAAGAGATTAGACTGTACTCTTGAAGTGTTCTCTCTTTAAATTTCTTTCTGTGACTATTCTAAAACCCTGGGAGCAGTAATAACTGTCAAGTCATCTTTCAGTGACCCACAAACAAATTAAAGAGAGGCTTTATAAACGAATATCTGCCCTCTCCTCTTGTTGATGAAAAATGATATGCTATGCTGAATGACAAGGGGTGACTGGTGAGATGTTGAATGCAGGGAAGTTCAGTCAAAAAGTTCAGAGAAGAGACACAGAGAAGAAGCGCTGGGGTGACAGCTAGGACTGACAAGGATAGGGAGTCATCTAACATGCAATTCATCTAGAGGGGCACTTTGAGCCTGGAGGTTGATGTGGCATGATTTGATTTGCAACCATAATTTTGATTATGTGTATCTGTGAGGATAAAAGGATTTTGACTGTTTGAGTGAGTTTAATTGGTTCCGTGGACAGAGAACAGAACAAATAAACAGGGAGGGAAAATAAAAACTTGGAAGTAGTGTGCTGTTCATGCATTTCAGCAGTTTGTCAAAGCAGTGAACTTAAGTGAAATCAGTTTACCGTGGCACACAGAGATTCTGTGGCTGTCTGTGATTTTCATACACATCAGTTCTCGACTACATCACCACTTACACCCAGGCTCTGAATAGGTTATAGTTGGCATTCATTAACACCAAATGTCTATTTCAATTAAGAGGAATTTAACATTTATGTGAGGAGGGAAAATGTCGCCATATGGTGGCCCTTAGCTTGACCAATTAGCTATAATTTGCTTGGAACTTTAATGAGAATCTAAACACACTTTATCAAGATGAGAGAGAGTCTTACCTCCTTCAGACGCTCCATGTCTTTGAGGTAGAATCCAATATAAAAAAGGCTGAGATAAGAATTTACAAACTGAAACTGCAGAAGAAAGGAATAGATGAATGTAATATATAGAGAGAAAGAGAGAAAGAGAGAGAGAGAGGGAGAGAGAGAGAGAGAAGAAGACAAAAAAGCAACACTTTTATAACCATGGCACTTCCATTTGTTTTCTGAATTGTATGGTTTAATGGCCTTATGTGGCTTCTGTTTCCGAAGCACACAGATGCTCACTTACAAGAACCATTTTGATGATGAGATTTTTCTCATAGGCACTCTGGAGTCTGTAATTTTCTGCAAAAGAAAAACAGAAGAACAATGCTACCACATTCAGCTCATTTCCAGTTAGCCTCATTGTTCTAAATACGATGCAAATGATGATGATGATGACTATAATGCTGCAATTGTGCCTTTTGCTTGCGATAAAGGATACAAACTACGATCATTAGGAAAACAAAACACAACAGATGATGTATCCGGTTGAGGCCAGTCACATGTAAACGCTAATGCAGTCATGGCAACTAGTAGGCTTCACATTCGGGGTGTTTCCCCTTTCAAATTAATATACTGATCATCTTGCTTGATGCACATAGACAGCATGCCAAAGATATTTGATCAGAATAGGCTAATGTAATATCTGATAAAAAAAAATCCTACAAGACTGGATTTCCTTCTTAGATAAATAAATACATATCACATATCATATTTAGGGATACATGGTATAGTTTCCATTTCCTTCCTTCATACGTACATTTATGCAATGAGCCAACTCAAACTCACCCATGTCATTGAGCCAACAGGCAATCTTCTTGTACACTTCATCACATGCAGTCACAGTGATGGCCAACATGATTTTAGGAATAAACCTGGCCATACGGGGTAGCTCTTTGATGCCCATCACAAATTCCTGTTAATAGCAAATGAAAGCCGAATGACTCCTTTTAACCAAATGTGTTTTTGTGTGTCTGTGTGTGTTTAATTTTCTACAGCTAAACAAAGACAAGACTGAGGTGATTATATTTGGAAACAAGAAGAAAAGATCAAAGGTGGCCACTGCGCTCAACGCAAAGGGGTTCACAGCCAAAGAGACCGTTAAAAACCTTGGAGTCATCATTGATAGTGACCTTAACTTCAGCAGTCATATCAAATCAATCACTAAATCAGCATACTATCATTTAAAAAACATCTCTAAGCTGAGAGACCTAATGTCAAGTAAAGACCTTGAAAAACTTATTCATGCTTTTATCTCTAGCAGAGTTGACTACTGCAATTGCCTGTTAACAGGCCTACCCAAAAAGACCATTAAGCCCCTTCAACTCATTCAAAATGCAGCTGCTAGGGTCCTTACAAGAACAAAAAGAACTGACCATATTACTCCAATTTTAAAATCCCTGCACTGACTTCCTGTGAGTTTTAGAATTGATTTTAAAGCACTGTTACTTTTATTTAAATCTATGAATGGCAAAGGCCCTGTTTATATTTTAGACATGTGTCAGAAATGTACTCCACTGAGGTCTCTAAGATCTGTGGAAAAGAATCTGTTGATCAGACCCACTGTCAGAACAAAAATTGGTGAAGCAGCTTTTTCTTATTATGCTGTGCAGCTATGGAACCAACTTCCAGAAAATATAAAAAATGCACCTACCGTTGACAGTTTTAAATCAAGACTTAAGACCAAATTATTTTCTGATGCTTATTCCTAATGCCACCTGATTTTAATTATTTATCTGTTTTGGTTTTATGATTAATTTTCTCTTGATGTTCATTTTATGTTCATTTTTACCTGATCGTAATTATTTATCTATTGTGGTTTTATTATTAACTTTCTTTTAATGTTCATTTTTTACAAATATTTTAATTATTTGCATTTACTATTTATTTATTTTCTGTTAATGTTCATTTTACTATTTATTTTCTTAAATGATCATTTTACTTCATATATTTTATATTTCCTCTCCTCTTTTTTTCATCTATTTTGTTCATCTTTTTATTATCAAATTTCTTTTAAATTCTCTTTTAAATTTTTTCATCTATTTTATTCATCTTTTTATTATCAATTTTCTTTTAAATCCTCATTAATGTTCATTTTATTACTTATTTTCTTTAATGATCATTTTACTTCATATATATTTTATATTTCCTCTCCTTTTTTTTCATCTATTTTATTCATCTTTGTATTATCAATTTTCTTTTAAATTCTCATTTTTAACACACACGTTTGTTGCCTTGTATTGTATTTTGTTTTGGTCTCTGTACAGCACATTGAGTTGCCACTGTGTATGAAATGCGCTTTATAAATAAAACTGCCTTGCCTTGCCTTGCCTTGTGTGTGTGGAGTATTTGTATAAATGCATCACATACATCCGAATCACTAACTCTGAGCACACTGCAGGATACCACAAGGTTGAATGAGGACACGTCATTGTAATGAAGGGGCCCTTTTATAATGGGTACTGTAGGTAAAAGGTGTTGTGTTCTAGTGCTCACCTGCAGCTCAAAGCATATCAGCATGACCAGGAAGACGAAGCAAACGCATAAGATACAGACTGGGAGGCTGACCAGCCACCTGAACAGCCGCCTCCTCCACGGGGGGTAATAGAACTCCTCACAGCCCGTCACAGGGCTGCAGCGTTTCACCCCCTAACACACGGGCAGATCCAAGGAGAGGGAGAGTGAGAAGAAGAGTGAAGCAGACAGGGTGGGATGGACAGGCAGATGGACAGGACACACATAAAAAGGCTAATGGGGTAGCCATTCAATCGAAAGGTTGACCACTTGCAAGCAAAGGGTTGGTGGTTCAATCCCCGACCAGTAGACCATGGCTATAGTATTAGCATTTACCTCCAACAAGGCATCTTACTGAGGGTGCTGTAGAAGACAGCCCTTTGCACCAGGGTTAGTGTATGCTTCAGACTGACTCTGACTCTGTGTTTTCTATGTGCTGAATGGATTTCACTACATCACAACTGGGTTAAATGCAAAGACCACATTTTCCTCACAAAATCAAGAGTATATACTTTTACAATCTAAAGGAAAGAAAAAAAGAGATGAGAGCAATGCCTCAATCAGAAGGATTACAGACTAAATCATATCTACTCGTTACAAATTACCATCTGAAACTCTTGGTTTCCCATTTAGGTCACAAGTGTTTCCAAACCAAGAGACCTAACTTTAGACAGTACTGGCAGTAACAGGCTGGAACCCACTGTGTTGTCCTCACCCTGAACTGTGGTCGGGGCTCCTCCAGCGACTCCGAGGGGGTGTCCAGGGTGCCCCATTTGTAGGCCAGCTCGGCTCCCCTGCGCTTCCAGCGCTCCAGGAACAGCGTGGCCCACACCACGTTGAAGAGCGCGAACACCACGCAGCAGATGTCCCGGCTCGTCTGGTTCAGCAGTCACGAGGGAGGGCAGCGCACAAAAGAGCACAGCAGGACGTCGGGCAAAATCATTATGTCTTTAAATCAACTCCTGCGACATTGTTTCATTTTTTGTGCTCAGTTCGCTCAGGTACTTATTCCTAACAATAAAAATCTCCTGAGAAATATTTTTAGATACAAATCTACTGTACTTAAATACTAAATCCTACTGAACAGCTACATTACATATTGCATAATACACTTACTGAACTTTTTCTATGGGAACATTTTTTCTTTTTTGCAAAGGCAAAAGCAGCTGTGCATGTTAAGTAATTGCCTCCCCCCTCAGGCCCATTACCAGACACAATCCCTGGCTAAGTCCCAGAGGCTCATCCACCAGCATTAGCCCTTGTTTACCTGATCAGACTCAGTGAGCATCCACAGGACGAAGCCAATCACTGCCGGGTACAGCATGGAGGTGGTGTAGAAGCCCAGCCAGGCAAAGTACATGGCTATCTTCACACCAAAGTAGTCACAGATGTCGTCTGCGTAGAGATCAGATGGCGGAAAGCATAACATGAGATTAAATGGAACAGTTCAGAAGTGGATGGAATAAAAATGATACTTTTAATAAAAAAAAAGCACATTTTTACACAATGTTTATTTGTTGTTTGTTTGTGTGTGTATGTGTGTGTGTGTGTGTGTGTGTGTGTGTGTGTGTGTGTCGGGAGGTTGGGGGGTGGGGGGGGGGGGGGGGGCATTCAAAGCGAGATGGCACTGGCTTCACTGAATTGTTTGAGACCATCAATTATTCAAGCAGAGCCCATACTGGCTATAATTCCATTTCAGTGGCTTTGTGAGCCACGTTAACATATGCTGGGCCATGTTTGCAGAACAAATATAAAAAGAAAAAAACTGCCAAAACAAATTGCTGAAATTAAGATCATGTCCCATAACTTCAGCACAAACTTCCAGAGAAATACACATCTAAATGTGTTGTGCACCTGGGCCATGATGTGATTATGCATGCTGTATTTACAGACCTAAGGGCTGCTTCTCACACACAGCCTGGACCCATGACTTCATCAGCTGTCCCAGAATCCTTTGCTCATGAAGAGGAAACTCCTGCTGGATCACTCCTCTTGCTTTCAGCTCAGGGACTAGAAGATGGAGGCAAATAATGACAAGACAAACATATTCATTAACACATTAACATTAAAACACACCAACACATTAACAGCATTAGAACACACAAATACACATACTACACAATAATGCATAATGCAGATCATAGCTAAACTTCCAAAATATTTAACAATTCAACAAAAGCACAAAAAGCATGTTACAACACTAAATTAAATATTAATAACATTTGTAACAATAAAAAGTAACTCACTGATGGGCTGTCCTTCCAGGAAGTGGATATTGTGGAGCACCTCGCCTTGTTTCGCTCTAAGATTGTCCAGCCAGTATTTAATGATGTTCTGCCGTTCCTGTTAATGATACAAGTGCTGGTTTATTTGTCACTCCTACTCAAAACTGGTAACATAAAGAGATAATACAGGGCGAATTTGAGTTCAGAGCACACAGTATACAATTTTGCTCAACTCGATCATTAGCACCGAACTCACCGTACTAAACTCACTCACCTGGGATGTGAAGAAGCACAGCTCGCTCTCTATGTTCTCATAGATGTAGTCTTCCTCACAGGAGAAGCTGCGAGTCCCTCCCCCAAACTCTGGCTTCACAGCTTTCCGTAAACCCATCTCCTCTGCGCCTCGTAACAGACTGTAGACACAACCCCCAAGACCCCCCCCCCATGCATTTTAGTTCACATATAATACTTGCTTGCCCCCACCCCATCTCTATGCCGTCTTTTTTTACCCCATGCTTACAGTAGGGTGCACAACACTGTTTTCTAATCTACTGCGTCCACCTCTATTGGGTGTATTGCATAATGCCTTTCTGATGCCGAGGTACACACTGTTTTAATGCAGGCCCAGCCTAATGCAGCTTTTTGTGTTTAAATAAATAATTTTGTACTGTATCTGTTTACATAAAACTGCAATAAAACAGCAAATGTGATAACACAGTTTACTACACTTATACATTATGCTGAACTGGAAAAATTAGGAATGGGAATGATTTCTTGTTAGAATGTAAACTGTAGTCTTGCTTTGTTCTAATTCTATTCCACAGCAAAAATATTACTATTACATTTTTTAATTAAATAACATGTATTGCTTTGACCATACATCTTAATTTCTCAAATTAAAAATATATTTTTTGTAAACCGCTGCATATTGCGGAACTATTTCTCTAAGCAATATTGCAAAACAACATTTGATGTTCAGTTTGGCCCAGTCTGATCTGTAAAACTGATGTAAACATGATCATCTATGCAAATAGGTGACAAACTCCTGAGCCTACTAGCTTAGTAGGTACTAAAGAGTTGATGTCTACTTTCCTATTCCACCTTTTTTCACCAGTCATTGTCATTGTTGTTATTCCTCATAATAACATAATGACCATTTTATTGAAGCGGGTGCTTAAGAGTTCTTTTTCTCAATCTTAACACACACCAAATCTGTGATGAGTCATAATGACACTAGAGGAAATACTGTGCAAGACTTGCTATGAAAACACACCAGCTCAGAACTCACAGCCTCGCAAGACTTCTTAGTCATTCTAGCCCTTTCTGGGACAATCCTCCCTCCTTGCTGTGCCATGACACATCCTCTTTGATGACACTGCCAAGGGCTAGGCAATAGACTGCAATGGTTCATGACAGGAACCATACAGAAACTAAGCGTTCCTCTGTGAGCGAGGAGGTGTGCGCTTTGCATAAGGGAGATGGAGGGTTTTCCCGCCCTGGGACTTTAGGCAGGCAGCTACAGGGGGATATAAAGGATGCAACAGAGAATCTCTGAATCCTAAAGCATTGGAGGCAGAGGCCTGCGGCTAGCCTGTCTGTGTGTCTGTCTGTCTGTCTGTCTGTCTGTGTGTCTGCATGCCTGAGCAGGCCCTTTGGAGGTTGCAGTGTAGGTCGGACAGATGTGTGAGAGAGGAACGCAGCCTGTGCTCGGGGCTGCCAGTCGCCCAGCCATCTGCTCACATCCACACGAAAACAACTGCAGAGCCGCGGTAGAGCCGTACAACTTCTGTGTCTGTGTGCGTGTGTGTGTGTGTGTGTGTGAGAGAGAGAGAGTCAGTCCTGAGTCTGACATGTTTCAACCTGCTCTTCCCCTCCCTCCGTCATGGCATCAGTATAATACTGACTGGCACAGGCAGCATTGGACAGATCAATAGAGGAAATTAAGCTGAGCTTTCTGAACACTACACCAACATTACACAACCCACTGGGACCTGCACCACGAGCCCCACATCCTGCACCGGCTGCCTGGCCCATGCACACTATAAATCAAATGCCTCACATCACTGGCCATGCGTGGAAATACTGCAGCACATCAACTACCCAAGGGTTCGTGTCCAAGTGATGTCATATGCTGACAGGACCATGTGAGGGTGTATGTGTGTGTGTGTGTGTGCAAGAGCATGAGTATGTGTGTGTGTGTGTGTGTGTGTGTGTGGTAATTTAAAGGCAAACCTGACCCTGTAACCTAACCCTATTAGTGTAAAGCTACACTACGCCACCCTCCACATTTTCCGTGTTGAAGTCGGCTGATAAAGTTGTGATTAATTCATGAGGAATATTGAGGTGTGGTCCTCCACCCTGATTCATGGGACTGCCAGCGGAGAGCTTACTTCTCGTAGGTTGCCGTGACGAAGAAGGCGTAGACGCGGGTGTGCTTGTGGTGTCGGATTTGGATGATGAGTTCTGGGATGCCCAGGCGTATGTGGTTGAGCAGCCAGAGTAATGTGTGGTCGTCAGTGGCATCTGCCAGAAAGAGAGAGAGCAAGAAAGACAGAGATTATTATATCATTACAGATAGAGAGTGAGTGAAAATGACAGAGAGAGAGAGAGAAAATGCATCTGAGACACAAATCCTCTGTCCGACACCATGAATACTGATGCTGGTTTGCAATTGCAGTGTGAACATTAAAAGAGTAAAGTACTCAGTACCCAGTGTTGCTTTATTCCACAAAAGCCTATACTATTAAATCTGCTTGTGAACATGGTCAGTGAATGAGGCAGAAAGTGCATGAAAAAGAATATCTTGTTTCAGAATATCTTGTACTGTACATGCATGTACATATGCATGTATGTTCAGTATGTTCAGTATGCACTGATCACGTGCATACTGTATATATGTGGGTGTCTGGTCTCAGGGTACATATCAAAGTATGCATACATCAGCATTTTTCTCTCTGTGTGTCTGTATAAGGGCCTAGAGCTGGTGTTTGTCTGTGTGTGTGTATGTGTGTGTGCTTGTCTGTGTGCTGAGGTGGGTCCCAGCCGGCCCGGCACCTGCAAAAGTCATGAGGACGTCACAGTTCTCTGTGGGCACTGTCTTCATCCAGGATTTATGGGACATGATGTGCCGGCCTGCCTGCAGGAGTCTCTTCCCAAACAGTTTGTCTGTGTGACAGAGAGCAGAGAAAGAGAGAGAGGGTGAGAGAGAAAGACATGCAGACATATTGAGTGAGGTTGAAGAGTGTGTGTGTGTGTGTGTGTGAGAGAGAGAGAGAGAAAGAGAGGGAGAAAGAGAGAGAAGATAGATAGAGAGGACAGATAGAGAGAGATAGAGAGAGGAGAGAGAGAGAGCAAGAGATAGAGCAATATGAGATATGAATAGAGAGTCTGTGTGGTGGGGACAGGGGGTTGGAGTGGAGTAGGGCCAAGTGAGATACACTCAGTCACCTTGCCATGGCGCAGAAAAGAAACTGACACTCCTCACCATGGTCACTCTCTTCTGCACACACGTCACACACACACACGCGCACCCACACACACACACTTCTTCACATGCCATGCTTCTGTGTCACCGTGCCAAATTTAACAGTCCTTTCAGTGCAACCAGAGAGTGCCTGTGTTCAGTCCCCCCCTGGGTGATAGCCCCTCTCTGGCAATGGTCCATGTCAATATTATGGTAGGGATCCACCGTGGCCACTCACCTTCCAGCTCCTTGGAAGCCCACAGGCCATTTGCAGCCATGTCCTTGCGGTTGCTAACAGTAACCTTTACATAGAGTTGAATGCCAGAAGATTGCTATTTGCCTTTAAATAACAAAACAGGATTCTGGACGCAGGGAGAAAAAACAGTACGTGAGATAGCGATGGTTCTGCAAACAGTTCTAGGACCCCCTGTGTCAAAGCAGCTGTCAAATACAACAAAGAACAAGGCTGCCTTCAGGCAAGGTGTTCAGAGTTTTATGTGCCAGGTTCAGCAAGGGAGAAGGAAAAAACAAACTGGAGAGACAATGCATCTCCAGTGGAAGTCACTGTCAAACACCATGCCACGGACTCCACAATACTGTACAGTCATTTAGATTAAGATCAACATCTACTGGTGTCACTGGATCAAAGATACAAAATTGTGTTGTGTTGTATCAAGTGTAAGGAATTCCTAATAGCATAACAGGATGAGTCAAAAAACAAAGGTGACTGTACACATGTACAAACTATCCAACCACTCAAACCTGGGCTTACTGTAAATCACATGTTCCCTCATCACATTTCTTCTTAACCAGTCGCCTAATGCTTTCTGAAGGGTACTTCAATAGACCAAAAGTCCTTCATCCAATGGGCGCACACACACACACACACACACACACACACAATCAGAACCACAACCAGAGTGTGCTGATGCTGGCTTCAAACAGTTGGGCTGTTCAGCGAGGCGTGGGTCCTTAGAGATGCTCGTCCATGGTTTAGAAAGTGGGACAGTTTCCAGAAACATTCACCATGGACACTGTGCCTCCTTAAGTGGGCAGATCATCTGCTGTCTTGCCTACGTGAAAATGTAGGCAAACCAACAGGGTAATTGCTTTTAGTCAATATCAGTCTTGTTAATGGTTATTCAGCCTTCGAAAGAGTGAGTGCATGTCTCTCTCTCTCTCTCACTCTCTCTCTGTGTGTGTGTGTGTGTGAGTGTGTGTGTGTGCATTTGTGTGTGTGGACATCTGTATTTGGGTGTCCTTACATACCCTTAAAGTATGCAAAGTATGCAAACATATCAATCAGCAATTATAGACACACACACACACACACACAAACAAACAAACACACAGAGACACACGACATACACACAAACACAAACATTTCAGTGATCCTATTGTCCGTGGGCAGCCTCAAATGCACTCTTGTCGGATCATCACAGCATGCAACATACCAGGGTCAGAGGCAGAGGCTCCATTAGCACACTCATCCTGCCAGAGCGAGCCTCGCCCATTTATAACCACCCCATCCTTAAGGCCAACCAGGGTTTGTTTACATCCTGGAGAGCAATCCAGGAACTACTGTGAGGATTTGAATTTGTGGAGATATGGTCTTTCCCCAAAAGAGTACATATAGGACTCATGACTGTTTGCTACATGCAGCTCTGATATTTTCCTGACTGCAAACTTCCTCAAGTTGGAGGTATCAGGTTTGATGCCTGACCTGACACACCACACATAGAAACTAGAAATATGGGGAAAATGCATTTGTACTTGAGTCATCTTTATTCCTTTCAGACTTTCAATTACAGACATACTGTACGTCCAATCATGAATTATATCACTTTAATGAAGAAAAAGCAAGCTTAAAGGATGCATTTAGGCTGAAAACCTGTTCTTTTGACACAGACTCATCACACCCTGGGGACACCTCATTCAGTCCAGATGTCACTCATTTGTCCAAACAAAGAGACTGCAGCAGGTGCGTCTGGTCTCCATGCCAACACAGACCCTGGTTCAACAGGATGCCGTTTCCAGTGCATTACACCAGTCGGTGGAGTGTGTGCACCTGACCACCTGACCACTGCAGCTCAACTGTGGAGAAGCAGCGGGGAAGGCTCTGAGAGTTGTCCCCTCTGCTCCGATGGCCACAGCAGTGGACACACACCCGCAGGACACACACACACACACACACAAACACTCAGGCAACAGCCTGGGCAACCCAGAAAAATATTATATAATCACTGTATGTTTCTGTTTCAGGACAGGACATGGCATGTCCAAAAATTGGATGGAAGAATCTAACATGTAAGACAATAGACACACCTACAGTAAACACACCTACAGTATGTTCCGTATTACTGAGGGAAAACAGCCAGAAAGCAAGAAGTAAACGTCCTTAAGTAAAGCTGCTTCTAATGGGATTTCAGCAGATGACCTCAGCATAGCTGAACAGGAGACATACTATATGGCTGTGGAGCACTTTTTTATGGATGTGTTCCACTGCCTCAAGCTACAAAACACCTGACAGCAAAACGCTTCCAGCCTAGTAAACTCACTCATTCTTTCAGTCAGTATTGGCTTACGGCCCCCCGGTCGAAAAGAACTGCCTGAAAATCACTCTTCACAAGAAAAGCTGAGAGCAGTGCTTTCACTTAGCCTATTGTATATATGTGTAAATATGTGTATCATTTAAAATACTATAACTGAGAATACAGCCGAACCCACAGACCACTTTGTCCAAAGCCATCTTTCAGCAGTGTCATAAAATACTGTCAGGAGTTGTAAATACCGGTATTCAAAAAAAAAATGGCTCACCTGTTGACCCAAATCAGTCACCTATTTCAAGGCCTTTGTAATCTTATTTTGCCTGACCTAATTTTTTTTGGCAACATTCATTTTAGAGAGTGAAATGCTGATCAAAGAACCCATTCTGTCACAATCCACATGCAGAGCCACTCTGCCACTGAAGACTGTCAGACTGGAGATAATTTCGCAAAGCTTTTCTTGCTGGATAACACATTCGCTTTGTGATACTGACGCCCACACAATGTGACTGAGAGGGATTTTTTAAAACCCTCACCCCAGCTTTTTTCCACGGCAAGTAGTTTCTGAATGCAAGTGTGTGTGTGTGTGTGTGTGTGTGTGTGTGTGTGTGTTTCCTTTAGTGTCTTGCTGTTTCAGCCTTTGAAAGTCACCATTCTCTCCTTACTTTGCATCATGATGGCTGTGGCAGAAGACCCCCCCCCCCCCCAACCGCTCACTTGGGCCAGTGGGTACACAGACCACATTGGCCATTTTGAGACACCACTTTAAGTGGTATTGGCAGGCAGACAGGCAGTGCCCTTTCTCCTCACAACCCCCCCATCACCCTTCTCTCTTTTTCACCCCCACTCCTGCCTTTATTCTCCTGCGCTCTTGCTCTCTTTTTCTCTCTCCCTTTCTATTTTATTCTCTCTCTCTCTCTTTCACACACACTCACACAGCATTTCTCTCTCTCCCCCTGTCTCTCTCTGCTTCTTTCACTGTGCCAGTGTCCACCACAAACAGTCTTTGTTAGCCTCGGCACACAGTGGAAGACAGTTGGGGCTTCTCTGCTGTCAGCCAGACAGGAACCCTACCTCACATTGTCTTTTCTCTATGTACCTCTGTATTTCACCAAAGACAGCCCCTTTTGGCTACTTTTGGGTCTCACAGTAAGTGTGTGTGTGTGTGTGTGTGTGTCCACTGCATTCCACAAACCACCTGACAAAAAAGAGAGGGGGAAAGAGAACATATAGATTTAGGGTTTTATATCAAAGGCTCTTGCCCTGCTCTGCCTCCTCTCCTCTCTTTCCCTTCTCTCTGTGCTGCCAGGGTGCACTGGGACTGCCTGCACAGCACTTTCCGGGAACAGGGGGCAGAGGGAGGCTGCTGAAAAATCTGCTTCCCCAGCTTCTGTGCACGCAGGCTGGCACCAGTCCCTCCTCTTGTGGCCCTCTTTCTGCTCCCACAATGCCCCAGTTGGTTTAATTACATCAGCAGAAGTGGGGCTCACGGCAACTTCAGGCTAACGTCCAACAACAACACAACAGCCATGCCTGAAATGTACAGGACTACAAAGGTAAATGCAGTAACACATAAATATATGCCATATTTAAATAAGTGATCATAAGGCAGGAGAGTAATGAAAGGCCATTGTTATGAATAGGCAGCGCTCTGACAGGCCATGGCTGGTTATCTAAGGGCCTGAACTGGGCATTGTGGAAATTATGCATAAATGAATGAATTTCAAAAGACTTTTGTCTGTGCTGATTACGCATTGAACACCCAGAATATGAACACAAATTCACTCCCTCACACACAAACAGCTCAGCCTCTTCTATTTGCCTTGCTGTAGAGACAATTACAGGATGTTTGCAGAGATGACAACTAGCTTAGTGCGTAAATGTTTCTCACCAAGACAGATTCTACACAGAGAGTGACAGATGACCCATCTATATTTAGCTGATTACTGAGGTTAGGATTTAGTATGTCATTTTGCTGCCAAATCCATCAATCTACAGTGCAGGGGCAGACATCTGCTCAGTGTCTGACTTAAGCAGAAATGGTCACCAACTCCCTTAAAAGGGTTTCATCAGGGCTAATCGATGTTTATGCATCTAGCCGGAACTGTGCCTAAAATCCCTGCTAGTCAGTGGATTTCAAACTGACCTTACTCCCCCTGAAATACAACGATCAAGTGAATATGTGGAAAACAAACTGAGAGGTAACACCTGCCAAGATTGTTTCAATTAGTCTGAATATCTAAATAATTGAAACAGAAACTGTTATTAGACAAAATCAGAAGACTGCAGCAGACTACCAAATGTGTTTGTGGGCCAGGGGTTTCTGAACAGGAAATAAGCTAATGTGAAATTATATTACAACATAAATTATGCATCCGTTCCATCCGTCCCTCCCCACAAAACCTGTACAGGGAGATTTGACTCCAGTGCAATAAGGACTAATAAGACTTACTTAGTTTGCAGAAAAAAAAGACTCTCGAGAGAGCAGTGTCTCTAATGACCATTGCTGACTGACCATGGTTACCTTACACACAGTACAGCTTAGCTAGCAAGATCTGTTCTATATGAACACAGATAAAAGCAGTGTGACCAGATGCAGGAGAGCAAACCAAGTTCTTATCTAGTGAAAGTAGAATTACGTGATTTTATGGAGGATTTAGATTAGGAGCTAATGTGCTTTCTATCAGCTCCTCTCCCCCCTCCAGCAGTCCTTCAGAAGGATGACCAATGCAGAGCCACATCAAAGGATCTTAACACAATTTCAAGATGCCCCCTCTTGAAATAGAGAATAAAACATCAGATTTCACTTCCCTGGCAAAACATCATTACCTGCTAAAACTTCTTCCTTCCTTCTGCTGTTCACCGTTCACTGCACATGCTGAGGCTCTTCAAGTCTGTATGTCTCTCACATAGCTACACTCACACACACACACACATATTACACACGCACACACACGCAGTCCCATATCCCCAGATCAATGATATGAGTAATAAGATATGATGTCAGCGCTGCTCGGGCATAATGGAACTGTGACACCAGTCAGTTGCAAACCCCATGCTGATTTTAGCTCCTATTATTGCTCTTAATATAGCCACAGCCATAAAGGCACAAGGAGGAACTGAATCAATACAGAGATATTAGGGAATGTTACTATGGCGTGGAGAAAGCCCATGCCTGATTCTGAGAAGCCGGAACCAGAAATGTTCATCGGGAGAATTGGATAGGGAACTGTAGCCTAGGAGTTGAGAGGAGTTGAATTGTTTGTGCAGTGGAAATGCATATCAGGAATGTGTGACCTACACTCTGTGTATAGAGGTTATTCTTCTGCTTTCCTTGCATTGGCATGCAATTTCTGCACTCGGTGGCAAAACCATCAGTTGTAAAGCATGACATCAACAAAATGGCTGTTTACACCTCTAGGGCAATTTGTTACTAGAGCTGTTAACTAGACCCCTCATCAGAAAGTAAAACAATCTGTTTGGAAACTAATAATCCTTGAAGACAGAGTAGACTGAAAGCAACTCTGGCCCGCCGTACAATAAAACTGAATGTTTCCTAATCTAAAGTATGACACAACCTTCATCTCAGATTAAGAGATTAAGCCATGATCCTGGCTGGCAGCGCCTTCACTGTGCTGCTGCTGCTGCCGGTACTTCATGGAGCCTCCACACCACTTGATGACAGAAATTCAAAGCGGGAGAAGAGGATCCACAGCACATGAGTTTGAGGATATGAGGTGCAGGGTGGCGCGGTGCTGTGCTGCAGTGGCTTGAGAGGCTAACTGTCAGGCCCTCATGCCACACTGAACAATTATTACACTGTTGTGGAACCAGCCTTGGAACAAAAGTGCGGAGCAAAAGATGCAGAGCTGGTCAGAGAGAGAGAAAGAGAGAGAGGGAGAGAGGGTGAGACAGAGAGAGTGACTACAATGCTCTGCTGGATATTACTGGATATTAGGTTTTGGAGTCTGGCACATTCGTAAGCTTCGGGTTTTGATGAATGAGAGTGTTAATTATGCAAACCAGGTACATTCAGTGAAGAGCACTTCACTCAAACCTTTAAAAAGCCTAAAGCCCATGTGGAACACAACTAGGATCTACAGTATGTGTCTACAGCAATGATTCAAAATGATTATTTTTCATTCATGAAATACCATTGTCCAATCAAAGCCCTGTATCGATTCCAACTGTTCCCATCTTGGGGCAACCTCCACTGGCATAGTTTAACGCACAATTATCCCTCTACAACAGTCAAGAATTTTAACTAGAATAAAACTAAACAGTAATCTAGTCTTTGTTTGCATTTATAATGCATGGATGGAAAGTCAATTAAACCATAGGTGTGAAAAAATATATCACAGGCACCAGGAGTCAGACAGGGTAAAGGGAATGAAATACACTTTGCAGAGGTAATCTTCCTGTGAACAGCACTGACTGTACATTACCGTCAGCCATCTATCTAACTGTTAGAACCAAGGTCACCTACAACCCCCACTCTTAGCCATGTCTAAGATCACCTACCGACAGCTCAGCCCAGAACATGATTACCGCAAGAGTATCAGGGGAGGACATATCTTGTGGCAGAGCAAAGTTGTAATGCTATCAGGAAAAGGCTGATGAGAATGACACGATTGGCACAATCTCCTCATCTACCATTTAAATACAATGCAATATGTGGACACAGGTTTTCAAGGACTGAACTGTCATCTGAAACTACTATATAGCCTAAGTATATGTCCAGTGACTCTGTGCAGGCAACTGTGTGCCAAGCTGAACAGGGCCAGCTGTTGACACCAAGACACATAGAAATGATAAGTTTAAAAGTTACCATTAACATCTATAGAAGCCTTATATACATAACAGGCCCTATACTATAAGTTGTATAAACATGATGTAACAAAGAATAGATGGCAAATATTTTTGGTGATCTGTTCATGAAAGACCTGCCGGCTCCATAGACCCGACAACGTTGTTTAAAATACTGTGCTAACCTATCACAGGTGTGATGTGATGTATATCTGACGCACTAAAAAGCGTACCGACGGCTTGACAACAGACTGACATCACGTCGGCATCAACATATCAACTTCCCTGTCATGCAAAACATACGGAGAGTGTATGACATCACGCTATAATTGAGCCTAATGCACCCCCACCTTATAGCAGAAGTATACTCCGCTATGTGGCTCCTTTCCACTAGACTTGCCATGGCTTGGCAACACTGCATCATTCTGCAGTAAAAGCAAATCTTGAGGGGTGCTCGATGCGGGCCCCAACATAAGAAAACAACCCGTCGCAACATATCTCCTCCAAAACACAGCCTCACCAAGCCTTTTTCCAGAGCAGAGGACATTGACTATGCTAATTAAATATGATAGCATCGTATGCACATGGCAAAGGGGCGCCGTTTTAAGCATATTTCGTTCGCCGATCGACACGGTTAGCACTACTGGTTCCAGAAATAGCACACACTGACAGAACATAACATAGGTAACGTCGGTTTAGGTCGGTGCCTCTACAACATGATGTTTGAAGTTTAAAATGATAGCCTACTGTCTGATCATAATTTGACCGCAGTACCAAGTACGACGTAACACAGTCGTACAAGATCATTTCCCCAAGTTGATCTTCTCAATAACTCTAAAACGGATATTTAATCGGACAAAACACGAGTGGCCCATACGGGATGGGATACTTCACAACCAACATTTAGCGCAGTCATTACAATGCTGAACGGTAACGACATTTACGGTTTGACCTTAGTGCTTGGAAGACATTAATGCCTTGCAAGACTAAATTTCTTTCAGGCGCATTTCATCTCCAAATACCTCAAAGACCGGGAGACAAAGACGGCGCGATGCTCATTGTGTTCCTCCGTCACATCCACCTGTTCTGGTCACTCGCGCTTATAATTTATTTTTCGATTAGCCTACACTTTGCGCATGGAGAAGACAGACTCACCCAATACGCCAGAGGATGATGTTGGCTGCGAGGCGGCACTTTGGTCTGTCTTTTCTCCTTCTCCCTGCGACCGGTGTCTGTGCCGTGAGATCTCGCTGTCTGCGGAGCTGCTACATGCGGCTGCAGCGGCAGCTGCTGCTGCCGCTCCCGTCTCGGGCATGCTGCCTCAATGTGGAGTGGCTGCTGTAATCGTCCAGGAAAAGGAGTGAAATTAGGCTTGTCAAGGCAACATGGATTGCGGCCGGTGGGTCCGGGACCGGGGTTAAATGAACGTGAAAGTGAAGTGAAGGTTGTTGTGGCTCATCCTGGTTGCAGCAGGATGCGAGCAGATTGATTGCGTTCCGGGAGAGTCTTACTATAGATGGAGGAGGGACAAAGGGAAGGGGGAAGATACACGTAGGCTACAGGCTCAGATACAAATACCCATTCGTTGATAATATGAGATTTTTCTTCTTTCCACGAGGAAACAGCAAGGAACACGCCAGCCACATGGTTACCCTTTGCCAAGCCCCCTTTGACTGGATTTCTGACAAAACACAACACCCTATGTTGCCATCATCAATGACGCGAAGCCTATGGTTAACGAATGCACACACAATGTTGACATCATTACATCATACCCAACCTACAGCATACGTAACCTACATGTGTATGGTATAGGGATCAGCACCTTTTAATAACAGTCTGTAGCCTACATCTGCATGGCGTTTTATATAGTTTCAATAGTTTAACAGTCAAAATAAAGCACAGCTTACCTACTGAAGTGAAGTAGTTCCTTTCAGTGCCACTTTTGCCAGGGTGGCTTCTGCCAGGTGCATATAGCCTACCGTGTGATGGCATAATGAGAGTCAGCTACCCTGTCCAGGAGGATTAAGTACATTATTATTTATTTAGCAGGGCAAAAAATATCCACACAGTTAAATATTTCACAATGTCACCGACATGACAGGCTAAAAGAAATCACTTTTCCCACTTCTAGAAGTCAGAGTAAGAAATGAAGCTCCTTATCTCAGGGGCATAGGGCTCATATTATTTAGCATAAAATCTGGCTATGCATGTCCCCATAGGCCATGAGACTCAACTGTACACTACTTATTGTGTACAGCTCTCTAACAACTTTTATCAAGATGACTGTTGCAACTAACTGTTTGTTACCTGTCAACTGTCTCATCGTCAACTGTTGTCAAGTTCAGAACATTAAAGGTAAAGCCTTGTTAATACACTCCTCACAACAGATGCAGTATTAGTTTTGTCAGTGTTATACAGTGTTTTACAGTCTACTTGCCACTTTAAACACAGTGAACAACTTATTACAAGCGCTGACTAGTCCTAGGACTAGGACTAAGAGCCTTTTGTGGCTCACTGCTAGTATAAATTATTAAACATGCAGGCTATGTGTTCCCTTCAGGTTTAGCAGGAAAGCCTACCTACACCTAACATACCTTCTCTACATCTCTCTGTTCCCATGGTCCTCATCGGCTGAACCACCCTCCCCTTTAGAGCATGTGTCAGTGGAGAAGTGGAGGTCCCTTAGCCCGATTTCTGCTTACTCACTACCTCCCTGTCTGTAAAGTGGCTTGAATAAAGCATCTGCAGTAAGCCTGAGGTCACCAGTCCTCTGGCTCTGGTGCAGTAGACAGAGGAGTGGCATTTGTGTGTGTGTGTGTGTGTGTGTGTGTGTGTGTGTGTGTGTGTGTGT